>WIPJ01067648.1:343765-358340 GCA_018155075.1 Cassiopea andromeda
GGGTACAAACTCATGTAAGGTTTTTCATTTTTAGTCAAATGACCTCCATCCCCCCGCAGTGACGTGCTTGATTTCAAGAAGTAGAAATGCCTTGCCATCGAGAATAGATTTATAAACATATGAGTTTCTAGCTATACCCACAGCCATTACAACTGGATAATTTCAGTAGAAATGGAGTACTGGTGTGCACTGCAAATTCTCTACATACAATTGTCAGGGGCAGTGCCTGGAATATCTCCTATGTGCTATGTCGCAGGTTGCTGAACAGGGGATTTTTGCCCCTATAAAATACTCTAAACAAGGGATGTCAAATACGGGCTGAATAGGCTGATGGGGTCTGAGAGGCTACAAAATATTCATAACTCATCGCATGTTTCCTATCTGGCATGCTAGACGATGACAAAAAACTTGGGAACCAACTTTATAAATGCCACTAGCATAGGCAAGAAAAATATTGCTAAGTTTCTGCTTATTCAGAATTACTTCAGGGGCCATATTGAATGCCTTGGCGGCCGTATGTTTGAAACCCGTACTCTAAACGGTATGCAGTGAGCTTGACAAGTGGGCAGTTGAAAAGCTCAAATTTGCTGCGTAACTCGACTTTCTGAGATCTTTGGGGTGTCACATCCAGGCATTTTAATAGCTCCGCCGCTGGCCCATTGCTGAACAAGAGGACTAGGATCGTAAGAGCCGCGAGGGTACTCAGCAATATAGTGTGGCACAAATTCATGAAACAACGCACAAACATGTGCAAAGGGCACACAACTGCGCCCACAAACCCTTCAATCTTCAAGAAGAAAGTCGGCATAAATAGTGAATGATGGCAGGTGGCCTAGGCAAACAAAAGCCGAATTCGCAGAACGAACTGCAATGCTAGAATAATGCCTAGTCTCAGGCCCTGAGAGCAACCGGAATATCTGCCTCTTTCTTGCGGCTAATCCCCAGGATTTCTGGAGATGTTAGTTTTTTCAAAGCAATAAAAACAAAGGGGGAAGAGAAACTTCCCTACCAATTCTTTCCTATGGGTTCTTGCCTGCAACAAGCCATAATCACTGCGCAACAAGATACCTTAAAATCCTGCATAGGCCCGAATTTGACACTCTGCCATCCAGGCCAAAATTCATCCCATGAAAGAAAGGTTTACAAAGAGTATAAGAACAAGGCCATTTCATAGATAGAATACCTTTGTCTTGATCTTTGCCATGAAATCGCTCGCACACCATGTCTGACAAATTTTGGAAGCTTAATCAAAAGTTACGCGTCTAGAAAATTGTTCTGAGCATGATTGGTAACATAAAATCGTACGCAACGTTGATTAAGGCAAAAAGCGGTTTGGATGAAAGAAAAGCGCAAAAATTCGCACTGAAAGTTTTGAAAGAATCTACCTATGATCCTGTTTAGGTGCATTCTTTTCCCTGAGATATAGCAGGCTGGCAAAAGATAATACGGTTTGGCATACAAAACATTACATAGCTCAGTAAGAGCTCCAGTTACAAAACAAAACAATTCAAATAATAGAAAAGAAGCGCTGAGGTATATGAAAATGGAGATTAAGAGGAACGCTCCGCCTTTCTGAAACAAAAATCTATAGCAGAGTCTGAAAGGATGTAGGCTATCTAACTTTCCGAGTACAACAACCCCCTGAAACTATTATGCATAGTCGACTTGTGGTTTTTGAGAAGCACCTAGCAAAGCCTCACACCCTTACTCTTAAGTGACGAATAAACAATACCCCCTGGTCATAAATTTTTTAGCTTTTCCAACCTCTCTGTTCCTACCAATAACTAGTTTGAACAAATCTTCTTGTATTTCAATAATTATTTGTGCCTCTCACATTTTCATATCCATTGGCATCTGACTTCAGAACATAGATAGCTTCATAGAAAGAGAATCTCAGACCTCACAGAATACATTTCAACCCCCTTCCCCACTTACTAACTACTTTAAAGACCAATGTACATTAGGCACCTAAAGGTAGCTCCTAATCCGCAAATCTGCATTGATCTCAAACAAATGTAAATACCAAGGTGGTGGTGAACAATTCAACATATATTGTGGGGGGGAGGGGTGGGAAAGTATTTGTCTGCTAAATCCTTCAAATCTGACATAGACAAACTTGATTTCATCTTTCTATCTACATAAACTTTCTTCAACTCTAGTTTTTCCATTGTCAGGGCATTGCTATAGGTTCTAAGCCTTCCCCCCTCATTGCATATAAAAAAATATGAAGTCATGCAGCAGTATCTTGTAGTTTGAAAATAAAATCAAGCATAGCATAAGTGCTTGGACCAGACCACCAGGTCTATAAATTTTCATCAATCTGGGGGAGCAGGTGCTAGACCTGAAACAGCCAGATATGAGGGTGTTGTCAGCTGGATGATACTATTTCTAATGACAGGTTGGGTATACAAATCCAATCCCAAATGAAGCCTGTGAATGGATGACTGCAACATGGGAGAGACCTACAAAGGTTTGATCTATTGGAATATTCTTGGCTCATATCTGGTAAGTCAAATCATCATAGGAGGACAACCAACAGACCCCAGCAAATACTCTTGGTCCATATATTGTGGGTGATATCATAATACAAGAGTAACAAACAGATCTCCAGGACACAAAGGGAAGACAATGGAGAGCTCTGTAGATGGTAGGTACGATAGGGGCTACAGCCATTGGGAGTCTCAATGAGCAATTCCTTTAACTTGTGTAATCATGTCTTGGCTTTAAGCATATTGATACAAAATAACTACAATCAGGGGCATGCCAAAGTAGGGGGTGTGGGGGCCCTCACAATGTCAACTTTTGCTACAACTGTTGGCGATTCTATAGCTTGTTCATAAATACTTGCTTTGTGATCATCACTTGTCAGTAATTGACCATTGTTTGTTGGTAATTACGGAAAATTTAGTAGTCTTTCAGTAAATGTTTACTGCTACACCCCTCCCTCCTCAAAGGTCTTTCAGCACACCACTGACTACAACCATCAAAGGATATTTACAAAGGACTACCACTTTCTAAGGCAACCTCATTAAATAAATCCTCAACATAAAAGTAGCAAGAGGTATTCAGAAGTTACCCAACAATTTTTAACTGGATGATATAAAAACACTCACTAGGCCAAATGACATATGTAGCATCTATGAAGATGGAAAGAAATGACAACACATGCATAAATCAAAGATTCAACTAACAGGACAAATAAATAACATGGTCAGCTATTATCTAGATTTTCTCCCGCCACTTGCAAAAATAAACAATGTGGAGACTTGGAGTGTGCTTTGGATGCAACTACGATTTTATCGTACTTTCATCTTTTCCTGTGAACTAGGAAGCTGGGAAATGGATGAGTTGAGCAGTTACAGCTTTTCACCCCATAAGTAGGCATTCATTACAACTGCTGTTCTAACCTGAGTTTGAATCACAAAATCACACTAACATGACTTAGATATTGTAGTTGCATCTGTTTACCAAATTACACAAAGCCTTATCTCTTATGTGCTTGAATTGTCACACTCAATATGATTTACACGCTTGTGCCTGTAATTCTAATTCATTAAGCTGTAAAAAAAGAGTTGGAAAATCACAATTTGTGGTTTTAAAAAATCAATGTGTTCTATGAAAAGCATTGAAAGTATGTAGTACTTTGAACAAAATCATGATAAAGGTTTTGATTAGTGATCCAAACTGGGGCCTGTACTCCCTTTGGGGTAGCAAATGGTGTTATGGGGAATGTGGGAGGAAAATTCTCTAAAAGAACAGTTTTTTGCACATTGCTTCAATAGCCTGTATTACTCCTGGTATTTTTTCCCTGAAGGTATATTTATCATAGCTTGTTTTTGTCCATACAAGGGAAGCTTGAGGGGACCACCATGTAAACAAATTTGAGAGCTCTGGGAACCACAGGCTTAGATCATGAATAGATTTTTCACAAGGAACAGGCAGATGTTAAGGGACTGATAAATTCAGTCTGTTAGAATCCTACTATCCAAAACATTTCGAACAGCAAAATTGGTCAGAGGTTATATACAGGATTTAATGGTTCTTGTTACAAATGAGACTCAATAATATATTTAAGTATTTCACGCACAACATTCCAGCCTCTCCCTGAATCAGATTGTGGAGCCACTTTTCAAAGTCAAGTGTATTTTTGCAAATATTTGATATCTATTCTGAAGGAATACCAACAATTAAAACTAACTTGTTTCTCCACAGGTATCTTCCACATATTTTTTCCCATTTAGCAAAAAAGATCCTTTTGTTTCTTATTCATTAGTTGATGATGAGATGCATTGTCTCAAAATGCTCTTAATTGTTGAAATCATGGTTTAGTCATACATGGCGGTTATGTCTCAATCTTACATGGTTTTGTCTTCTGTAATTCTGGTTATGTCATAATAAAGAAAATGATTCATCCAGTTAGAATATTTTTTGTTGTGGCTCTCTTACTACATAGACTCTGTAATTCTGGTACCCCCACAAAATAAGGTATTTCAACCTCACAAATATCTTATTCAGCTCATATTGTTCCCAATAAGTAATTGCTTTTAAGTTCTTTTACCAAGTAAGTAACTAGTGGTTATTGACTCTAATATAATATAAAGCAGTGGCATAAAAGACAAAGTTATAGTTTCAGACAAGGTCACTATCTTGATATCTCTGTGGGTGGTAACACAACTAGTGCCTGCTTGACAGGTACTTTGGATGTGGGAGTATCTCCTTTGAAAGCACCTGATTGTGGTTAGTAATTCTACTTTTGAGATATAAAACAGGTATAAAAGAAGGTTATGGTTAGGGCAACTCCCAAGGAGAACCTAACTTTTAACACCCAAAGGGGCTCACTGGTTTTGGAGAGACAAGTATTCAGCAAATCTTGCCTGCATATCAGGATGGAAAATTGTCATGCAGGAATCATGTGGTACAAAATCTGATAGCTTATTTCACACTTTATGCTATCACAGTCAGATGGATAGAGGGTGCACAGGAAAAATTTTATCTTTATTGTATGTCATAAACACCACTGTTTGAGCTCAACAAAAATTTCAGGAGATATCTTCTTAGCTGCAAAGATAAAGCAAAAACAAAAAGTTGCAAAAAATCCCCATGGGAGGCAAAAAGCTGGCAATCTGTTGCCTATGGGGGGAAAATTTGCCACACTATAGCTATGGGCCTGGTATTTAGCATAATTTGGTATGAAAACTAAGAATGGATAACAATCCCTCTGAATTCATAAGTGTCTCCATTACCCCACTGATACAAAGATTGCTAAGCAATGTAAACAACAGTCATCCCTCATCTTGCCTAGTAACTGTTAAAGAAAGAAGCTAAAATACATACATGGAAATTGAAACAAAACTACTTTTGCCTCTGTATGTCCTTTCTATTGTCCTTTCTATCTTCCTTCATGGCATCTCCTCCCCACATTATTTTATGTAGCCTAGCTATGAAAGCCTTGAAAAACTAGTGCATCCACGGAAACTGGCGGCATCAATACATTAGATAAACCAACTTGTTAAATTAATCACTTCATAAAAGCTACACTGAGAGGGTGCCTTAATTTGTGAAAATCTGGTGTCGTGTTGGTGATAGCATTAGAAAGACAGTGCGGCGAAATAGGTGAGTAGTCATACAGCAGTGTTTGTGTTCGAAATCTTTCACATAGCCTGCACAAAATAATCAAGCTATGTATGAGAATCGGAAAATACGGATCCACCTAGCAGCTATTAAAGGCTACTCCTTCGTAAAAAAATCATTTCGAAAGTGATTCATTTGTCCTTCCTTGATTTGCGTGTTACCCTCAGTCAATAATCTTTGTCTAGGCCACTGCAAGTTGACCAAAGTGCGACCGCCATCGAAAAGGGATCAAAGAACACGATGATTAACTCTATATAAAGTGCAAATACAAGTAGTTTCTAAAAAATACTCAAATGCAAATCTCAAAATTGAAGTATGACCCAAGAAAAGAGAATAACAAAGGCTCGGGTGTGTAATGACTACAGCAAATATGAGTTGAAACAAGTCATGTCACTCAATAAAAGTAATAAGGAATGACATCAATACCTCTTCCACTTCCATTTTATTTCATCACGTCATTTCGGCAAGGAGTAATGATAAATTCATCTAAAATATGCAAGAACTTCCCACTTGTTGCTACCCTAGAGTTGTTGGTGCTTTGTAACCTTCAGTATTGCGCAAATAGCTGACTGTTGCGGGGGAGACCCGTCTTTTAGAGTGGGATTGAGTCATACTTTCCTGGTGGGGTTGGGGTTTGTCTCCAAGTGTGCAGAACTAGAAAATGAACATCAATGCCATAGAAATCTACCATTTATCGAAATATTCAATTCTTTATCTAACTTAGACAAGGCAGTGCTAAAAGGGTAGCCTAAAGGAACATGTCTTTAGGGACACCCCAAGAAAGGCAAGAAGGGGCAACGCCGTAAACTATATTCCATATATAATACTGGGATGTTTTACCTGAAAGTCGATTGGGGGTGTATATACACGATACCAACAATTCTTGTTTCATGGAGGAAGACATTTTCCAGTTAATGACTTTGCTAAGAGGGTACCCCTTTGAGTTTAAATGGTAAATGTTCTAAAGAGTTCGCTGAAAATATGACAAGCAATTGACAAGACGCAACTGAATCGTTAAATCAAATTAGCAAAAATCTAACGGGTGTAAACTTGCAAAATACTGCACAAACATGTGTCGCATTTTGTGATTTTGGGGAATTTTTTGTGATTTAAATGATTTTGTTTAATGTTAATGACTTTCTATTTGTATTTTGTGAATGCGTTTTGAAAAATAGTATTAGATGGTTTTACAAATTGCACAAAGTTGCTGTGTCGATCGCATTTGTCATAAATTATATTTAAATTAAATTCAGATATTCAGATATTTTAATCCATGACTCTCCGCAGTGCTAAATAATTTATAGGAGATTTATGATCAATAGTGAGCATTTGTGAAGATGCAAGAATTCGTACCTTTTGTTCCCTTTACTTTCAGAGTTATAACATCTATACTTTTCATAAAAATCCCTCTTTCCTGGTAACACCTTATCAGCTGAAAAGCTGTTATTAGGATTAAAACACAATTAAAGTAGCTTGCTCGAAGGGACGAAAATTATGAGGGGTATGGAGTGGTAAATCATCCCGCCCCCAACCTTGATAATTTACACTTTTTATAAGGACCAGTAGAATTGAGGTTTAGGCTGGCTGTTCTTAAATGTTTCCAAATTTTTGAAGCTGAATTGTTCTTAATTTGTTCCTAACTTAATGGCGTTTAGGCCATTTAAAAATACATAGCAAAGCAATATACAAGATAACATTGGATGTTAGGATTGATTGAGAGTTAAATGTTACAACTAAGATAGTCTCTCTTTAATGATTTTTAATGAAAAAGTTTATAAACTATTTAAACAGACAATGTTAGTGCAGCTCCTAGTTCTAGTTTCTCTAGGGGCTGTCAATTCTCCTCAGGGTAACAAGGAAGGACGTTTCATGTCAATTTGTTAGTGGAAAGCTTCCGTATCTTTCTTCAACAATACTCTTTGCGACAAGGCTTGAGGTTTAGCCTTGTTCTTAATTTATTCTTAATGTTCCACCAAATTTCAGACTCGTATTCTAATAAATTTTTCTTAAAAAAAGAATATACCATTTTGCAAGGGCAAAGAAGGCAGTACAATCTATTTTGCAGGGCAACTCAGGGGCGCCTTAGCGTGTTTTTGAGTGAGGGGGTTGGGACAGAGTGGCAAGCTTCTATAGGGCGTGTCAGTGGGGGTTAGGGATGGAGCCCTTTAAAATGTTTACAAGTACGCCAAAAATTAAAAAATTTTTGCAGGGCAAAGCTCTGACACCCTCCAAAAGCATATTGAATTATGTCCATGCTTGCTCATATACTTTTCAGTGCTAAAAACACATTACCAGTTAAACAGAAAGCTGATAATTATTTTGCTGTTATCAAAATAGCTGCAGTCAGCCCGTCATATTTCTGCTGCCTCCGCAGAAAAGATGATAAACATCGGCTGCATCTTTCTAGCAGAAGCTATGGATACACTTGCAAGTCATGTTCAGATTGAAGCGCTCATCCTTGTAAAGTTGTTTTTTGAATGATGCAAAGACAATCGCTTGATTTTAACTGGCACAGGCTGAGACGTGTTATAGAGGACGGCGTTTGTTTCGAAAGATTTGCTAACATTGCGGCGTTTATTGGAAGGCCGTGTGTATTTGGCATTAGAGGTTCATGAGAGGAACTACGGTGACTTACTGTCCTGTGCAATTACTTGATAGGGGTCATTCACCCTTTACGTAACGCCAAATACGCCGTTTCTGAGACACCCTCCCCCTCTCGCAACGGTGAGTAGTATAGCCTTCTATATAAAATAAGCAATAGCATAACAAATTATGGTATTCCCACCCCACCTCCCTAGACGCGTTACGTATCGGGTGAATGACCCCATACATGTAATCAAGGGTTTGTATAGCATAACTGGTGATATATTCACCATTTCAGTTCAAGATAGTTCCTCTATGCTGAATGCAGAGAAACTATTTTGAATTGAATAAGCTGTCTTTATAATTCAAAGCCTTGGGGAAAAGTAGTCAAGTTCAATGCTTTCAATTACTAGAGTGAATGCCATAGAAATATAAGTATATCATTCAAAACTATTGAGTGGACACATTTTTATGATGTCAGCAGTTACTGCTGTTGCATTGCTGCAAGTGGTAATGTGTGAAGGAGCGTGAGCTAAACATGTTTGCAATTGTGGACTGGACTGAGTGTGATTGAATGACCCTTGTATAGCCAACTGATCTCAAAAAGGAACTGGATCGAGCAACTAGTGTTCACAATCTGCTGCCAAAAGTATGTGCGGTCGCCATGTTAGAAGGGTACCACTTTACCAACAGTTTGCTGTAATACAATACTGATTTGATGCTCAATTTGAACGAAATAGAAGTGAAGAATTTGACTTGTGATTGAAGTAATAGAATTAGGAACGACACTTGCTCATTTTGTAGAGTGCAAGGTATCTGCATTGGATTTTATGTATATTTTAACGGTATTTTCTGGGCCGTAATGTTGGCAATAAATTTACAACCATAACTCAGGTGCTTTAAAGGATTTGCAATTTGGATAGTAGATGCGGAATATTCATACAGAAACATGGGATGAACTATGCTTTGAAGAAAAGTAAAGGTTAAGATATTGTGGATGGGCTCATTTGTTTGGTGTTCTATGCGTACAATTATGGAAGTATAACTTGAAGTATTTTGAGGCCTACGACGTGCATGTTTGATCGTTGCTTCAGCAGATAATGTATGGATCTTTAAAGAGAACTATCTTAAGCAACTTACACAGAATCGCCTAACAGTAAGAGGTTGTGTTAGAGAGAGAGGTGAAACCGGCAACAAATTTTTCTTTCGTAAGTTTTTAACGTATAGACGAAACTGAACACATACCTCGACGACGAAGGAAATGTAAATAAAAACCATAGGCGTAGGAGAGCTTCAAATTTAGTGGGGCTGTAAAATTCCGCCCGATTGAGTAGGGCTGACGTCTTTCCGCAATTTGCAGGGAGGGTTAATTTTCTGGTTGTCACATGACCTTTTGAATCAAGAGTTAGTTGCTTTTTATGAACGCCCAAACGCTTTTGATATCTCTTAAACCTGGACTCTGTGATGGCCAGGAGATGAGACTTATTCCCTCACGCTGAAAATACATTTTGGTAATTTGGCTCGGTGTAGTGGAGCATTATTTTGCTGGAAGACAAAATGCCTATTTTTATTATCATATATGGCAGAAAAACATTGGGGTACATTTTCTCGCAACAGTGAGCCATTCACTTTCTTGCTAAATATCAACAGCTTTCCATAACAATGAAGTCTAATGTGCCCCTATCGTAATACATGATGGGTATCGCATTCCTAAATCTTGGTTGGAAAATCTCTGCTTTGTAGGCTTCTGTTAGCATCCGTCCAACCCTAAACGTCATGAAACAGTTTTTAAGGCCAAAGCGGCATTCTTCAGAAAAAGCAACATCGCTATTGTAAATAGCCAGCCATCAACTGCGAGCTTACAAGTTTGTCAAACTTAATTTTCTGATTGACATAAAAATCTGGCGTCAGCAGCAATTATTTTCATATTTTCCCGCGGCAGTTAATACTGAAAATGCTGTATGACACCAACTGCAGGAATCTAAGTGTTGGTCTTATCAAAATATGCTAAATTTGTGTCGCCATTTTGGATATGATGATGAAACACTTATGTGAGGCTAGTGTAGCTTTCACTGCAAAAAATATCGAATCTAAATTGAGCTTGATTTAGCTGCAAGATGATTTTCACGCACTTTGAAGTCATTAATTTGTTAGCCGAGTGATGTTGAATTGCATTATAAACGGAGGTTGATGATAAAGAAATTCTGAGGAAACGAGGCAGCTCGACTTCTAGTGGTTGATGCATAATGAATGTGCTAGTTGCTGAGACTTCAATAATTAAGCACAAGTTTGAAGAATGAGCATCATTTGCAGGTACGTACCTGCAGGGGATTTATATGGGAAAATAAGGCTTTTGCCTCTCCAAAATGCACTGGTAGGTTTTACCCCCAAAAGGGCATCCCCTCCTGGCACGTGCTTGATCATGTGGCTCATTCAAAGGCCTCCTTACTTCATTGCTCCATCTAAAATCTTCAATTTTCAGATGGAAAGGCAGAACGAACACAAGCAAGGGCCTAATCTGTACCCATGTACGCGCATAAAAATGTCTGCAGGTATATAGGGTCTACTGGCACTTAATGCAAGCAATTATCTAACTTCAACTGCATCTCGACAAACCAGCATTATCACACTAATTCATGAATTTCTGATTTCAAAATTATTAAGAAATCAAATAATTTAAGAAAGTACCTAAAAAGGAAAGACTCCATAACCATGTAGTGGCAATTGGATTGCAAATTTAAATTGAATTTTGATTAATACTCTACTTTGTAGAAGAAATCGCCAACTATCATGCTACATCACATGACATCAAATCAAGTCATATTTCATTGTATCATATGTTACGAGTATAATATGACATAATATAATATAATATAACATAATTAAAGAATATGATATAATATAATTTAATATAATGCATTAGAATATAATACTCTGCAAAATCATATAACATAACAGAATGTAACATAATATATGCAATATGATATAGCACTACTATATTGAATATAATATAATATAATACGCTATAATATGATATAACATGTTATGGTACAATATGATATTATACACCATAAGTTAATATAATATAATATACTATACCATATATCGTATATCATGCATCATGCATCATGCATCAAATCATCTTATATCATTTCATTCATAAGTATATGACTAAAAGTTCTAGCTCTGCTATCTGGATTGTTTAACAAAAATTGATTTTACACTATTTTTAATTTCTTTGCTGCAAAGGATCAAGATAATTGCATTCAGAGAGGAATTTGCTATCAAACAAATTTGAACTGTAAAGTTCATTATGCAGCGTTTGTATCCTGTTGCAAAAAGATAAAATTTGCTCCCAATGTTTGGCACATAACAAATAAAACGAGCAAGGAGAATAAAAATTTTTGCTCTTCAAAATTCATTTTCTGGTCTTGCTCTTGCCCGTTGAGGATTTTGAATGGCTTTCCTTTTTGCATGTGCTTTCTCAGTTGATTACTCGCATCTATTTAGCGGTTTTATCTTTGCTTCACTATCAAAACAAGCAACAGCATTCTCCACTTTGTCTGAATATTGTTTTTGCTATAATATCGAGTCTTAATTGTTATCCTGACATATTATTTCGAGTTTTGGGGCTAATTTCAGTAGAATATGGCAAGAAAAAAGTGTTTTGCTGATATGTTACAACTTTGCCCACATTTGAATCGAGGTTACTATTAGGAACAGTATTGATACTCTTACACCACTGCGCTTTCTCCCTGCATCCACAGCTCTGCTGTGTATTGAATGCTGTGAGTTGGGAATGATTACTGTTATTCAATGCTATTCCATTAACAATTTACCTTGGCTCATCTAGGCTTAGAGTAGCAATTTGCTTCTTTTTTGAGCAATATGTTGCTATGTAAATGATGTAAATAATTAATGAACCGATTGAATGTTGTACATTGAAGCTGAAATAATACCAGTAGGCTGCTGTAGTTGATGCCAAATAAGGTGGGATCAGGAGTATCAGGCCAATGAAAATAAATAAGGTGGGAAAGTGTGTAAGGGCTTGTACACACTTACGCGCATACACGTATATAAAACCATCGAGCTTTTCGTCTGCAAGGCGTATTTAGATGCGTTCCATTTCAGGTCATCATTTGGCAAGATGTATAGCCTGAATTCAAACAAGCGACATTTTGGTACATCTATTAGCTATCATTTTCTGATATTACGGTTGGCACTACTGGTATCGTATATCATTTGCAAAAGCTGAAATTATTCCTGCTTCCATCGAGAGCATTTTGGGTTTCATTGACAACGATAGCTGAAGACTTTCTTGATTTCTCTTTCTTAACACCAGGCAATCTGATATTTAGCATTGCGATAGATCGATGCATTCACATGAGATACCTTCAAAAATACAGCTTGATAATAGCACAGTTTAGAGCTCGCATGATAATGATATTCAACATTTTTATTTAATTAGTCCTATTTTGGACTGATTAAGAACCCATTTACACTTTACTGTTTTCATACGAAAATGCTATGGAAATCCTCCATTTTGGCTTATCGTTTACACTGAGCCGTTTTACTATCCGGAATCAAATGAAAACTATCGCATAAGAAAATACCATACTGTTTATACTATGCCGTTTTTATGCGAAAGCATTTCCCTACCGTTTTCGTACAAAAACGGTACAGTGTAAACGGGGTCTAAATATGCATCCAAAAGTAATTTCAAGGAAAAATTCCTATATACCAGATATTACAAGAAAAAATGCCAAAAAAGGATTGACATCTTTTTTCCTCGTTTTAGTAATTTAATTTGGAATATATGTAATAGCATATAATTTCGACACTTATTCTAAATACCTTTTTCAGAAAATATTTAGTGCAGGATTCATTCATCTGCTTCAGGAGGCAATGTATTGCATTCTTCCTTACCAATGCAAATCACTCTCCGACTCGTTCTTAATGGAAGTTTTTGTAGGTGTGGAAGTCATCCACAGAAAAGATCATTACAAAATAATTCCAAATTTTTTGCAAATATCACATGAATTGACCTATTCGGAAGCCTATATAGTTGTTATTTCTACGGCATTGTATTTTCTGATCATTAAGGATTACTGCATTTTGCAATTACTTTCATTAATAAATGTCGAAAATGTAGAACCAGCTATTAGAAGCAAATTGGCTTTAATCCCGTTCTCTGGTTATTGAAGTTAAAATCAATATTAAGTTGCCCGCAATAAGCCATGGACAAGTAAAAAATTACACGGCACATGAATATTGACTCTCTCAGTAATTAAACCGACTTGTCTTTTCTAATACGCTTGATTTCTTTGTACCACTGTGACAGCCAATAGCACATTGCCTTATATAGTGAGATGTATTACTGTAATTAGTTGATATGTTGTGAAATAAAAGTTTGAAAAAAAATTTTTAATTCCTTAGTTGATTGTGAGTTCAACCAACATAACTAGTAATACAATAAAACCTTCACATAAGAAACTAAAATTATGAATTGAGCCTGTTCATATTCTTATACGATGAAGTAATTACCGTTATGAGGGTGCTGGTTCTTAATGTAGGATCCAAAAAATGCCAGGGGAATTATAGTTAACACTTCTGCAGTGAGAGACTGGCAATGCAGTTGGCCGCCAAAACTTTGTAATTTAACATAAGTTTCAAGCTGCCTGTCAAAAATTGTATGCACTATTTTTGGAGCATTCATGGGGTTCATTAGCAAAGAGGCTTATTCTATTTACAAGTAGAAAAAATGAACCATTAATAAGAGCCTAGCTAGAACATGCTCAAAAGATTCTAAGAGTTTGAAATCAAAATATACCATGAAAGGTCTTATACGCGGGTTTTTACAGTATCATTGTTTTTAACTGGAATTAAAAACTGAAGGTCACTAGCAGACAGCCATATAAATATTTATATGCACACTCATGAATTTTCATGTTAATTGCATTTATGACCGTGCTTGCAAAATATTCACTAGGAAAATCAGTCGCATCATTACTGGGGCTTGAATGATAAATGCGTTCTAATTTGATGACGTGAAACCAATAAAACAATCTTAAATTTCAGAGCTTGTGTGGTTGGAAAAATGTTCTAGGTGAATCAATCTCTCTTCATCTTTTCAAGCAAACATACTGTAAAGTAGAAACATAAGAAGGCATAAAAATTAGATTTAGCAATTGAAAAAAGAGCAGGACATATGTAGATATTTGCTAGATTATATTTTATAAAATTTTGTAGAAGATAGGGTGAATTAAAAATAAATCTTGAGGTGAATTCGATAATTATGGCAAGCTTTCTTTCTCCCGCTATTTGCAAATAAGGAAAAGTGTAGGCTGGTGCCTTGCTCAAT
>WIPJ01067648.1:361410-387473 GCA_018155075.1 Cassiopea andromeda
AGAGCTTCAAATTTAGGGGGCTGTAAAACTTCTACCCCATTGAATAGGGAAGAAGTCTTTCCCCAATTTCGCAGGGTCAAATGACCTCTTGAGTCAAGAGTTAGTTGCGTTTTATGAAAGCCCAATCGTTTTTGATACCTCCTAAACCGGGACTCTGTGCTGGCCAGGAGATGCGACGTATTCCCTCACGCTGAAAAGACTTTTTGGTGATTTGCCTCGGTGTAGTGGAGCATTATTTTGTTGGAAGACAAAATGCCTATTTTTAGTATCATATAAGGCAGAAAAAAATTGGGGTGCATTTTCTCGCAACAGTGAGACATTCACTTTCTTGCTAAATATCAACAGCTTTCCATAACAATGAAGTCTAATGTGCACCTATCGTAATACATGATGGGTATCACATTTCTAAATCTTGGTTGGAAAATCTCTGCTTTGTAGGCTTCTGTTAGCATCCGTCCAACCCTAAACGTCATGGAATAGTTTTTAAGGCCAAAGCCGCATTCTTCAGAAAAAGCAACATCGCTATTGTAAATAGCCAGCCATCAACTGAGAGTCTACAAGTTTCTCAAACTAATTTTCTGGTTTTCAAGTATTATGCTCTTTGCAAAACTCACAAACCATATTTTGCAGTTTATTTATGTTTACTATTGAAAAATCTGGCGTCGGCAATTATCTTCATATTTTCCCGCCGCAGTTAATGCTAAAAATGCTGTATGACACTAACTGCAGGAATCTAAGTGTTGGCCTCATCAAAATATGTTGAATTTGTGCCGCCATTTTGGGTATAATGACGAAACACTTGTGTGAGGCTAGCGTAGCTTTCACTGCAAAAAATATCGAATCTAAATTGAGCTTGATTTAGCTGCAAGATGATTTTCACGAACTTTGAAGTCATTGAGTTGTTAGCCGATATTGAATTGCATTATAAACGGAGGTTGATGATAAGGAAATTTTAAGGAAATGAGGCAGCTCGACTTCTAGTGGTTGATGCATAATGAATGTGCTAGTTGTTGAGACTTCAATAATTAAGCACAAGTTTGAAGAATGAGCATCATTTGCAGGTACGTACCTGCAGGGTGTAAGGGAGACAATGCCTCCCAAACGGAAAATTTTGCAGCAGAATCACTAACCTGGAGATTTATGTGGGAAACTAAGGCTTTTGCCTCTCCAAAATGCACTGGCAGGTTTTGCCCTCACAGGACATGTCCTCCAGACACGTGCTTGATCATGTGGCTCATTAAAAGGCCACTATACTTCATGCTTTATCTAAACGAACACAAGTAAGGGCCTAATCTGTACCCATGTACGCGCATAAAAATGTCCGCAGGTATATAAAGCCTACAGGCACTTCATGCAAGCAAATATCTAACTTCAACTGCATCTCGACAAACCAGCATTATCACACTAATTCATGAATTTCTGATTTCCAAACTATTAAGAAAGCAAAACATGTAAGAAAGTACTTAAAGAGGAAAGACTCCATAACCATGTACTGGCAATAGGATTGCAAGTAAAAATTGAATTTTGATTAATACTCTACTTGGTAGAAGAAATCGCCAACTATCATATTACATCACATGACATCAAATCAAGTCATATTTCATTGTATCACATCTTACGAGTATAATATGACATAATATAATATAGTATAATACGATTAAAGAATATGAATAATATGATTTAATATAATGCATTAGAATATTATACTATACAAAATAATATGAAATAACAGAATGTAACATAATATATGTAATATGATATAGCACTACTATATTTAATATAATATAACACGCTATAATATAATATAATATAATATAATATGCTATAATACAATATAATATTATATACCATAAGTTAATATGATATAATATCAAAGTCAAAGTTCTTTCCCGCGCCCAATTGCGCATAGGGCGGCGCCTATCTCCATTTATATAGCCCTAGGCCACGCGTCTGCGAATGCAGTGAAAGCTACAGCGGGGGGCTGGTCCACTGGTAGCTCCGCGAGTTTAACTTTTCCACTCCATTCTCATATGTCGAGCGCCAGATGTGAAGGCAGTGAGTACCATTTTTAAAGTCTTTGGTATGACTCGGCCGGGGCTCGAGCCCACGACCTACCGGAATTGAGGCAGACGCTCAACCACTGGGCCATCACTCCGGTTATATAATATAAAATACTAAACCATATATCATATCATATCATATCATGTATCATGCATCAAATCATCTTATACCATTTCAGTCATAAGTACATGACTAAAAGTTCTGGCTCTGCTATAGATTTTACACTATTTTTAATTTCTTTGCTGCAAAGGATTAAGATAATTGCATTCAGAGAGGAATTTGATATCAAAAATGTTTAAACTGTGAAGTTCACAATGCGGCATTTGTATCCTGTTGCAAAAAGGTAAAATTTGCTCCCAATGGTTGGCACATAACAAATAAAACGAGCAAGGAGAATAAAAATGTTTGCTCTTCAAATTTCATTGTCTGGTCTTGCTCTTGCCCGTTGTAGATTTTGAATAACTTTCCTTTTTGCATGTGCTTTCTCAGCTGATTGCTTGCATCTATTTAGCGGTTTTATCTTTGCTTCACTATCAAAATAAGCAACAGCATTCTTCACTTTGTCTGAATATTGTTTTTGCTATACTTTCGAGTCTTAATTGTTATCCTGGCATATTATTTCGAGCTTTGGGGCTAATTTCAGTAGAATATGGCAAGAAAAAAGTGTTTTGCTGATATGTTACAACCTTGCCCACATTTGAATCGAGGTTACTATTATGAACAGTATTGATACTTGTACACCACTGCGCTTTCTCCCTACGTCCACAACTCTGCTGTGCATTGAATGCTGTGATTTGGCAATGATTACTGTTATTCAATGCTCTTCCTTTGCCTTGGCTCATCTAGTTTTAGAGTAGCAATTTGCTTCTTTTTTGAGCAATATGTTGTTATGTAAATGATGTAAATAATTAATGAACCGATTGAATGTAGTACATTGAAGCTGAAATAATACCAGTAGGCCGCTGTAGTTGATGCCAAATAAGGTGGGATCGGGAATATCAGGCCAATGAAAGTGCTGAATATCATTATCATGCGAGCTCTAAACTATGTTATTATCAAGCTGTATGTTTGAAGGTATCTCATGTGAATGTATCGATCTATCGCAATGCTAAATATCAGATTGCCTGATGTTAAGAACAAGAAATCAAGAAAGTCTTCAGCCATCGTTGTCAATGAAGCCCAAAATTTTTTTGATGGAAGCAGGAATAACTTCAGTTTTAGAAAATGATATACATTACCAGTAGTACCAACCGCAACATCAGAAAATGATAGCTAATAGATGTACCAAAATGTCGCTTGTTTGAATTCTGGCTATACATCTTGCCAAATGAGGACCTGAAATGGAACGTTTCTGTATGCGCCTTGCAGACGAAAAGCTTGATGTTTGTATATACGTGTATACGCGTAATTGTGTACAAGCTCTTACTGCATTAATCTCCTGCAATAAGACTTTAGAACACGTGACATAGCAAATACTTCATCTCTATCATGATTGGTCAATGCGTTGTTTTTACCCACGTTTTTTGAGGGCAGAGAAAGCGTATTGACCAATCTTGATAAAGATGATGTAGCTCTATGTCGCGTGTACTAGTCGTGTTGTTGTACTGTTTCTGAAGGTGCCTAGACTTTCATTTCTGAAAAGTGCTTCGTTGCAGGATGATACAATAGTTTACTTTAGCCTTGAATTGCATAAATGCAAAGCTTTGTTTGCGCTTGCATGCATAGAAGAAACCAAAACATAAACAATGAAAGCCCACACCAACATTATCAGCATTGCATTTCAAAAACTTAACATGCTTTTAAAGGTACATGGTTAGTAATCCCTTAACTATGAAGAAAATATGCCGGAAGGTGTTCTCTGACGAAAATTATGCAACAATGAGCTAAAATGCAATGTTTTATTTTACAGGCACATTTAATTAGCTCTATTTAGGACTGATTAAGAACCCATTTACACTTTACTGTTTTCATACGAAAATGCTATGGAATCCTCCATTTTGGCTTATCGTTTACACTGAGCCATTTTACTATCCGGAATCAAATGAAGACTATCGCATAAGAGAATACCATACTGTTTATACTATGCCGTTTTCATGCAAAAGCATTTCCTTACCGTTTTCGTAAAAAAGCGTTACAGTGTAAACGGGGTCTAAATATGCATGCAAAAGTAATTTCAGGGGAAGATTCCTATATACCATATATTACAAGATAAAATGCCAAAAAAGGATTGACATCTTTTTCCTCATTTTAGTAATTCAGTTTGGAATATATGTAGTAGCATATAATTTTGGCACATCCTAAATACCTTTTTTCAGAACATAATTAGTGCAGCATTCATTCATCTGCTTCCGGAGGTAATGTATTGTATTCTGTCTCCTTACCAATGCAAATCACTCTCCGACACGTTCTTAATGGAAGTTTTTGTAGGTTTGGAAGTCATCCACAGAAAAGATCATTACAAAATAATTCCAAATTTTTTGCAAATATCACATGAATTGACCTATTCGGAAGCCTATATAGGTGTTGTTTCTACGGCATTGTATTTTCTGATCATTAAGGATTACTGCATTTTGCAATTACTTTCATTAATAAACGTCGAAAATGTAGAACCAGCTATTAGAAGCAAATTGGCTTTAATCCCGTTCTCTGCTTATTGAAGTTAAAATCAAGTTGCCGCAATAAGCCCTGGACAAGTCCAAAATTACGCGGCACATGAATATTTACTTTCTCAGTACGTAACTAGACTTTTCTTTTCTAATACGCTTGATTTTTTGTGCCATTGTGACAGCCAATAGCACATTGCCTTATATAGTGAGATGTATAATAGTTATTAGTTGATATATCGTTGAAATGAAAGTTTGAAAAAAAATTTGACTACCCTAGTTGGTTTTGCTTGCAACCCACGGAACTAGTAATACAATAAAACCTTCAAATAAGAAACTAAAATTTTGAATTGAGCCTGTTCATATTCTTATGCAATGAAGTAATTACCGTTATCAGGGTGCTGGTTCTTAATGTAGGATCCAACAAATGCCAGGGGGAATTATAGCTGAGAGACTGGCAGTGCAGTTGGCCGCCAACACTTTGTAATTAAAAATAAGTTTCAAGCTGCCTGTCAAAAATTGTATGCACTATTTTTGGAGCATTCATGGGGTTCGTTGGCAAAGAAGCTTATTCTATTTACAAGTAGAAAAAATGAACCATTAATAAGAGCCTAGCTAGAACAGACAGAAAAGGCTCTAAGAATTTGAAACCAAAATATACCATGAAAGGTCTTATACGCGGATTTTTACTGTATCATTGTTTTTAACTGGAATTGAAAACTGAAGGTTACTAGCAGAAAGCCATATAAATATTTATATGCACACTCATGAATTTGCATGTTAATTGCATTTATGACCGTGCTTGCAAAATATTCAATAGGAAAATCAGTCGCATCATTGCAAGGGCTTAAATGATAAATGCGTTCCAATTTGATAACGTGAAACCAATAAAACAATCTTAACTGTCAGAGCTTGTGTGGTTGGAAAAATTTTCTAGGTGAATCAATCTCTCTTCATCTTTTCAAGCAAACCTGCTGTAAAGTAGCGACATAAGAAGGCATAAAAATTAGATTTAGCAATTGAAAAAAGAGCAGGACATATGTAGATATTTGCTAGATTATATTTTATAAAATTTTGTAGAAGATAGGGTGAATTAAAAATAAATCTTGAGGTGAATTCGATAATTATGGCAAGCTTTCTTTCTCCCGCTATTTGCAAATAAGGAAAAGTGTAGGCTGGTGCCTTGCTCAATTGCGTCGGTAAAATGAGATAGACTTACTAGATTAATTTTACTCTGCCTTTACCCAATAGGTTTACCAAAAGGCAAACTTGTGTTGGTGTATGAAGGTCATTGAAAGCTCAATATCTATTTTTGAGAAGTATGGCTCGAATAGGACCTATTTAGCGGCTTAGTGATAATCAATAGTTCAGTTAGAAACTCAGGTCTAACATGGGATTTGAATTTTATTTTATTTTATTTATTTTATATTACTGAAAAGTGCCAATAAAGCAAACAATCAGAACAATCCTGCAAAATGTAGGCATAGAAAGCAGGCTATTATCTAGGGCATTTAAAAAAGATTTGTCACTGGTGGGGCATTTCAGTAAAGAGCACTTTAGGAAAATGCAGAATCTACAAATAAACAGGCTTTCAAAGTACTCTTAAAATGTTGGTATATACCATAGAACGAAAAATTCATGTAAGTATACAAATATTACAAATGAGACAAAGGCAATAAAGTCCCTGAATCATAAGGGCACTTAAGTGCTGGGGCAAACATTTCCCACTAGTGGAGCAATTAGAGGCGCTGGTGGAGAATGCCCCCACCACTTTGTATGTTAAAATATGCCCTGCATCTATTTCACCAAATCCTTACATAATCAAAGACTACATACATTCAGCTTTTGTTTCACATTGTTTAGCAATGAAGCAATGCTACAGAATTCATTTGCTTGAAATCATAAAGTGAATCATTTGAAAAGAAATGACACAAATACTATTTTATGCAGTATAATTCCAGCGTCTCTAAAACAGGGGAAGATGAATCCAAAACACTGATAGCAATGTATTTACAACAGTTGACAGAGAATTTTCAATGAATGAAAATTTATATGAACGGGCATCTATGTAGCTAGAATCGAAATAAACATGAATAGCGAGGTATATGATGCACTAGTACGTTTAGTGTTCAAGCAATCACCCATAGAAACAATTTGACTCCATTATTCTTGCTTCCTTTGCTTTTGCTGTTGATGTAATGGAGCTCACTAGCTATAACACTGCAGCAGCTAGGATTTGCTATTCGCTCATCACATCTTGGTAATGAATAGTGCTAATCTATTCCCACAGAGCATGATGCCTTTTGCATCGCAATCAGCACTCTCTTCAAAAATGACTTGATGCTTAGAGCAGTAATGAATTGAAACTATTGCATTGGATTGAAGCCATTACTAATGAAGCTATCAAATGCGACTATCCTCTTTTGATGCTCAAACTTTAACACATACATTGACTGTATCGAGTTCAATTCATGAAATAGTGCTTATTGTTTTAGTACAATATGTGTTTGCAGTATAGAGCGTCTATATGGATGGTTGAGCTGCTAATCAGTAGGTGGCAAATTGTTGCACAGTACAATATTACCTCTTCTCTTCTTTGTTACTCATAGGCCTAATCGCTCACTGTGCTGCACGCTATGTGAAGTTCAATCCATTCCAAGTTTGAAGATGCAGTGGTACTCATGGAAGATATTGTTGCTTTGTTGCATTTACGTGGTTGGGCACATGTCGATACAGGTAAAGTCCCATCATAGTATCATAGAAAATGGACACCATAAGAAAAGAAAGCTATCGCAAAGAAATGATCATGATCGCATCTCGAAATCTCAATTTTGTTGAAAAATTGCTTTTATATTCCTTTGTATTTCTTTGCTGAAAATGATCAAAATAATTGCATTTAAAGAAGAATTTAACAGCACACAGATTTCAGATATATAGGAAAATATGAAATTTCCACCTCTTGTTGCAAATGCATAAAAGTTTTGGATAAAAGTAGGAAAATAGCATATAAAAAGAGCAAGGAAAATGAATATTGTCGCTTTTCGAAAGTCCTGTTCTGGCGTGGCTTTTCTTGTTTGCGATTTTTGACTGGTTTTACTATCTAGCTTTTGCTCCAAAGTTGCCTGTCGGGTAACAACTATTTTTTCACGCTCCGTGTTTGTAACCGGACAAACAATGGCATTCTCAACAAAATTTGATAATCTTCTTGTTGTCTTCATGTCTCCTAGCTTTCTGCTCTCGCGGAATGATTTTGATGGGATGGCTTCATTAGCATTTGTTAATAGAAAAGCTTTGCCATCAGGCTCAAGGACTTTATTGTCTCTTGCTAGTACACAAGATCTGTAACTGTTAGGTTTCTCCACAGAATTCGATGGGTTGGCTTTATTAGAACTAGGTGATGAAAGAACTTTGTCATAAGGCTCAAAGATTTTATCATTTCCTGTTATTACACAAGATTTGGCACTATCAAGGCTCTCCACGCAATTAATTGTATCACAACCTTTTGCATCCAAGTATTTTCCACAATATTGTTTATTTAAAGATTTACACTGGTCAGCAGACCTCTTGCGTGGTTGATGCAAAGCAGTATGGCTTACATTGCAAATTTTGAGAGATGCAATCTTTCTTTTTATTGAAAAGCAGTATATTTTTATATAGATGGCGTATATGAACAGTGTCAATGCTGTATGGATTATAGTAATGCCAAAATAGAACAATTTTGCAAATTTTTCTGATGCTACAAAGAGTGGAATTGATGTTAAGATGCCAAAGACAACATTGGAAAACATTATCCAGCGACCTTTAGATTGGGTCATTATCACGCTGTACTTGTTGAGGAATTTCATATGAATGCACCTGTCAATAGCAGTAATAAATATTAAACGCCCAGATGTTGCGAGAAAGTAGTTTTCAGACACTGCAGCGGCATTGCAAAATGACACCCAAAACGCATTTGGATGCCCCACAAGCAACTTTAGTTGTACTAAATGAAACATTAGCCCAGATACACCAACCAGTATATCAGAAATTGATAGGCAGTATATAAACCAAAATGTTACAATATTTGTTTTCTTGTACTTTTTCAATACATATGCAATTAATCCGTTCAAAAGTATTGCAGATACATCCACAATGAGCATTAATGGTAGGAAGAATTGGAAGAGCTGCTCTGGTAAATTACAGCCAAACATCTTACTGAGCTAAGAGCTAGAATGATGAATGAAATATATCATAATGCTGTCAATGTACGTGGTAGTACAATTGCTCTTGATACTAGCTTCACTTTATACAGTTAATCTTCCATAATTCGGATCAGCTTTATCCGGATTTTGATCTATTCCGAATAGAATTACTAAGTTCATTTAGTTTCCTTTTAAATGCACTAAAGCAAGTCTCATTATCCGGATCTCCTAATCCGTATAAACGAATAAACCCTACGATATATTAGGACAATTTAGTATAAATGCATATTGTTTATTCGCTTTAATCCAGATCAAAGATTCTACAAATGCTCCAATAATCATTGGCGTGTATGTCAATGGGTGACCTTATTCTTACATCTACGTTTTATTCAATTGCTGACCTAGCTTCCAGCTGCTAGGAAATTGGTCAGCATTTCGAGAACTCTACTTTACAAGAGCACCTAAAAACAATACATGAGTGCAGTCATCATGGCCTCAAACCTAAAGTATCACCGAAAAAATGTTAACATAATCCGTCTTTCCTGAAATCCGGACAAAATTTGCCAGTGCCATCTGATCCAAATTACGTGAGAATGACTGTATCATTGAAGCTAGAAACTGTAATTATGTTATCCAACAACTTTAAAACTACTATGAAGAGGCAGAAGCGCTGCTTAGTTTGTAGAAGTTAGGGAAAGATGCAATAATATGACATGATGCACATAAATATTAATTCAAACAAGATGAAGCCAGCAACTGTTTAGAAAGATACTTTGAATTAAATATCTGGACCGTCACAAACCTCATGAAGATTATTCTCATCTGGTTAGGAAGCTTTATCAATAATCAGCTTTTGGTGTCATTTTTATTTTGCTTAATTAAGGAGGTTTACACTGCACATGAATCTGTTTTCTAAATGAAAATAGGATGTCGAACTTCATACTGTATAGAATGTCTCATGTAGGAAAGAAGTGGTAGTGATTGCAAAAAGAAAAGAAGAAAAGAAGATGAAGGAAGAAAAGGAGAGGGGTATGGTAATAGATAATAGATAATAGATAGAATAATAGAGAAGTAGAGCGACAGATAGAAAGACGGATAGATATATAAATAGAGAAAAGGAGAGAGAGAAAAAGATTCATTTTCATAAGATAGATAGAGAAATAAATAAATACAGAAAGAAAAATACATTCACTTTCACGTACCTTCTATTCGCCTTAGTACAGCATGCAAAGTGTGAAAATTTTTTAAACTATCAATTTCTTAAAAGAAAAAATTCAGCTCCACTCTCCTACTTCTTGAATTTTTTATAGAAAGCGTTCCCTTCATTGAACTATGCTACTCTAAAGATATGCATTGCATTTCAAAGCGTGATTTCTTCAATTGAAACTGCGTGAATGGCCAGCTGAAATTCTCAGTGGAGGGATTCTCAACAAAAACTCATTATAGTGGAAATCTGATTGATTCTAACTATCTTTTTACACTAAACTTCGACGCTGTATGCTAACTGCAAACAAGCAGTTCATAAAAGAGCTCATTGTTTACTTCAGCTTCTGTAAATATTGCCCCAGCGGAACTCTCTGATATTTAGAAAATGAAATGGCAATAAGTATTAATCTGAGCAGTGAAGAACTAATTAGCCAAAAACGTAATTAACTTGAGCTAGAACCAGTGCAAAACTACTTCCCATGATGTTCTAATGCTTTGTTGTCCATGTAAGCCTCACTTGTAACGCATATGTGATAGTAAAAACTGATGCTGCAAGAGAAAATATAATTGCAACCAATATTGCCTTAGTTATCCACAAGAGTTATACCAATGAATAACTAAACTACATATATACATATAGATAAATATATAAATATAAATGTAATAACTTTTACGTGACAAAGAGTGGATCCCACACGATCATGTCTTTCCCATACCTTAGCACATCCATATGACCACCCCCATTGAACAGAAATTCTATAACGACAGGATAAGATGAAAATAGTCTGTGTTGTGGCAAAGCTGCTCTAGGAATTTCAGCAATGGCCCAATTGAATAAGCACTATACAGCATATAGAAATCCTATTCTCAAAAGTAGCTAGCTAGCTAGATTATCTTCACTTTACTGACAGTTGACAACATCTGGTGCTCTTGCTTTTAAGGCAGGTAACAGTGAAAGTTTGGTTGCTTCTTGTGCCACAGGTATATTTCGATTTGCCTTATTGTCAAGAAATAGTAGCTTGTTTTAGAAAAAGCAGAATATCTCTTTTCTCATGCACTCTTTGAATCTCTCAAAGTACTGCATTTTGCCTGAACATCAGCTTGGTGCTGAGGCAAAAGATAAACAAATCTTATTGAAATCGCCATTTATATACTATTTCGAAGTGGAAAATTTTACGTAATAAGTAACTAATCTCAATAAGAAGAAGACAGCCAAGCACTTCTCACGAGAGGAATTAATAAAGTAGAGCTGAGTTTTGTTGTTGTGAAGCAAAGTTTATCCTTTTGCAAAAATTGCCTTAATATTCCTTTGCATTTGCTTGTTGAAAGCAATTAAGATAATTGCATTCAGAGAAGAATTTAACAGGACACAGATTTCAGATATGCATGAGGCTACATAACTTTCATGTATTGTTGCAAAGGTGTAGAAGGTATTAATAATGTTTGGGAAATAGCATATGAAAAGAGCAAGTAAAATAAAGAACATTGCTTTCAGAAATTCTTGCTCTCGTGTTGCTTTTCTCGCTTGTGACTGTTGACTAACAGTACCATCCAGATTTAGTGTCGTTGCTTGTTGCTGGGTTGCCAATAGCTTATCACCTTTTTTAGTTGCATCAATAGCCGGTGAAGTAGTATAATTCTCCACAAAATGCGACATGTTTGCATTTATTCTTATGCTATCGTGTTTCTCCTTTTTATCAATAACTTTCATTGGACTGTTCGTAGGACAATCAGGCAAGATAAAAGCCTCGTTCTGAGACTCAAAACCTGTAGCTCTGTTGGTCAATACACATGGCTGCGACCTTTCTGCCTCGTCCACAGAGTCGTTGACCATACCCAGTTTTGACTTCGAAGAACCACTGACATGCTGAGCACTTGACCGCTTATTTTGAACTTCAAGTCTTTTGTCAGGGATATGACGAAGAGCTACATCGCTTTGTTTGGCAATTTGGAGAGCTGAAGGTTGATTCTTTATCAAGAAATACGTTCTAATGTAAATTGCATACACTGAAAGTGTAGTAATAGCATGAAATACACTATAGCCAAACAAGACGGTAGGAGCAAGATCTTCTGATACTGCAAAAAGTAGAATCATCAGCAAGATGCTAAAAATGACAGTGAACAGCATTGTTAATCGAGCTCTAAGCCTCGTCATTATTCTGCTGTACCTGTTAAGGTACTTCATACGAATGCATCTATCAATAGCAATGATGACAATGAGATTCCCGGATAGTTCAAAACCGCACTCTTGTAAATCAATAAGGAATTGAGTTGATGAACTTAATGATGAAAGTCCAGAATTCAATTTAAGTAGCAATGAATGACAAATAAGACTAGTTATACCAACTAGGACATCAGAAATTGATAGGCAGTATATGAGCCAAAATGTTATTATGGTTGTTTTCTTGTGTTTCTTTAATATGTATGCAATTAGGCCATTTAAAAGTATTGCTGAAACATCCAGCGTTAATGCTGTTGCTATGAATATCTTTGAGAATGCCATATAGGAGCCAGACATCACAATGACTAAGTGCCTAAAATAAGGTGTAAGTTTCCTGTAATGTCAATAGTGAGAAAAATCGTAACTAGAGGGGTAAATGAAAATGCTACATGTATCAAGGCTCTTCTGTTACATGCCTTGTTAAAGCATAGTAAAGTATTCGATTAATAGGAAAGACTTACTTGATTTTTCGTCAGTCTGCACTAAGAGATGCATAGAAGCATGTTACATTAATGCATCATTGAATACAACCCATTCTTTTCTAAATATGAGCACTATATTACTGAAATGGGAGATTGCTTTAATCATGAAGTAAACGTCTCTCAGTACTATACCACGAAGACAATTGGTGTTGATTCCAGATTTTAATTACTCTTTTTCTGCGCGCTTTGCAAACAGTAAACTTAATATGCTGATTGCTAAGCGAAAACTGAAAGATGAATTCTTCAAGAGCTAATTACGCACTTCTGCCTCTGTAAATATTACTTCAGTAAAGCGCTTATTAAGTAGAAAGCGGTAGCGAGGATTAAATGGGAAATACACAGTTAATTGGTAGGGTATGATAATCAAAATGAAAAATGCAGAAACATTCTTCTATAACTCTACAGCTTAGTTTCTACGACTATATAACTTATAAATTTTACATGATAGGAGAAATGATATGGGCGAGATGGCATTGTGGTTAGAGCGCATGCCTCCCGTGGGGAAGGTCTATGGTTCAAGGCCGACTTGATGCCCTGACTGAATACTTGCTCACGGTTCACACAACAGCGGATGGGTACCTGGTGGCAACGCTGGGGAGATAAAGGCGGCAAGGAAAGGAACTGGCCTCCCTACCTCACAGCCGATGGCTCAGAATAAGTGTCCTCTCTAACAGACACTCCCCTGGGTACGGAAGTATACGGAACTAACTTTCGAAGAAGTGATAGTGGTCACGGAGATTATCTATATGATGTACAAGAGTAATTCAATTGCATTCTTAAATAAACATCTCCTCCACCCCCGCCCTCACCCCCAGTAGTTACATTCGTCTTCAAAGGAAGATTCCTACTTAAGAAGTCCCTTTATTTCTGTAGGACATCACACTTTACAGTGCGTTGATGTTCTGCCACCTAATGCAATCTGCGTTGACAGCAGCCATATGTTTATCAGAGGAAGTAGGGAGGTATGACCCAACTAATATGCTTAAAATTGCAAGAAAGTTGGTCAGTGCTTTCCGTGATCATTGTATTTTGGCAACCAAGTAGTTGGTGAAATGGTCACAATGCCCTCACCCAACGGAAAGTGTCTCGGTTGGGCATTTTTAAAGGATTTTTCACTGGTGGGGCATTTGAGAAAAAGTCAATTTAGATAAATACAGAATCTACAGTTTAACTGGCTTTCAAAAGTACTCTTACTATATTGGTATAGACCATAGCGCAAAAAATTCAAATAAGACAACAAAAAGTCGCTGAATCAGAAGGGTACGTAAGTGGTGATGCAACCATGTTGCACTGGTGGGACAAGGTAAGGGGTCGGTGGGGATTTCCCACCACTTTGTATGCTAAATAGATGCCATGTGTCTCGGCACATCTCTGATTGACATGATGAGTCTCTTTTGTGAAGTAATGTGCAAGGAAGTTTACTGTGCATGCTCCTACCATGGTTCTTCTTGTGAACAAGGCTCTAAGTGAACTATTAGCTTCTCCTGTTGCTTAAGTAAAGTAAATTTATACATATACTGATATATTCATAAAACATGATGGATAAACAGCTCTAGTTTAATTTTACAATATCTCAAGTTGTATAGTTGTGCAACAAAACTTCATTCGTTTCAAAAAATAGACTTTATGTTCCTTTGCATTTCCTTGTTGAAATAATTAAAATAATTGTATTCAGAGAAGAATTTAACAGTATGCCGATTGCTGATGTGGCTGAAAATATAAAAATCTGGTCTTTAGTTGCAAATTCATAAAAGTTGCAAATTCATAAAAGAAAACAAAGTTGGAAAATAGCATATGAACAGGGAAAGGAAAATGAAAATTATTGCTTTTCGGAATTCCTGCTCTGGTGAAGCTTGTTTCCTATGAGATTTTTGACAAGGATTAAACTCTAGATCTTGTGCCGTAGTATATTTCGGTGTTATCATGTCTTTGTCACTTTCTAAATTGATGCCAGTAACCGGAGACGTAACACTATTCTTCAGAACGCGTGATAAAGTTACACTTTTGCTTCCGTCATCCCGTCTCTCTTCATTATCAAAAAGTAATTTTTGACAAGTCGCAGAGTGGGCAGGTAACACGAAGGCATTGCTCTGAGGTTGACGAACTATTGTATCTTTGGATATTGAAAATGGCTTTGGTCTATGTGACTCTTTCATAGAATCGTTTACTACGCAAGTTCTTGATTCCACTTCAAAGCCGTACTGCTCAGTGGTTGATATTCTGTTCTGACATTCAAGTCTCTTGTCTCTCTTGTTGCGAAGAGGCACCTCCACTCCTTTACCAATGTGGAGAGCTGCAGTTTGTCTTCTAATTGAAAAATATGCTTTATGTAGGTAACATATGTCAACAGTATGGAAGTTGTATGGAATATATTAAGACGAAATGTGAACAGACTATTAAGTCTCTCTGATGCAGCAAAATATGGAATTTCAACTACGACGCAAAAAGTAATATTGAGGAGCATTATCAATCGTGCTCTAGATTGATTCATTAGTGTGCTGTATTTGTTAAGGTATTTCATATGAATGCATGTAATAGCAATTATAAAAATTAGATATCCTGATGTCTGAAAAAAGTATCTTAAAAACATGAGAGGTATTGAGACCCATAATGAATCCCACTTGAATACAAGCAGAGATGAATGAAAGACGAGACCAGTGATGCAAACCATAATATCAGATATTGATAGACAGTATATGAACCAAAATGTTACAATGCGTGTTTTGCTGTGTTTCTTCAAAACGTAGGCAATTAGTCTATTCAAAATTAATGCTGAAATGTCCAGTAGGAATGATATTGTGATGTAAATCAGAAAGATTGCACTTTGAGTTCCAGCCATTGCACTGTTTAAGTACCTGGAATAATTTATTAGCAATATTTTAATGGTATCTTTAATAGCAACAGCAGAAGATGATGTGTTATGAGATGTGAGTTAATGCGACGTTATAAAAGCTACTGAGCATAATCCAGTTGACGACACTATTATGACTTCAACTATATTGATTACTTTTCATACTTAAGCTATCTAAGCATGGATGATTTATTTAGCTAGTAAAGTTAGTCTGTGATGTTTCCCTGCTGGTTGAATTGTAAATTAGGCAGTGAATTGAAATATAAGCTAATCCAGATTATTCTTGTCGTTACTTTTCATACTTTAGTAGTGTGATTGATGCATTAGACACTGTTACCTGCTTCCTTCCTCAAGGAATGTATTAAATGTCGCTCTTCATTTCCTTCATGTTGGTATGTAGAAAGGTGAAAATTGGCTGAAACAGTGTGTAGCCCTAAATGCGTGCATTTTGTTTCAAATATTCATAGATGCAATCAAATATCCCTTTAATTCTCCTTATATTACTGGATTCGCAGACGCGTGGCCTAGGGCTATAGAAACGGAGATAGGCGCCGCCCTATGCGCCATTGGCGCGGGCAGGACTTTAACTTTTGACAACAGCAGATCACAAGCATGCTAATAGAATTAGTTCCGGCCTTTCCGTTTTTGTTCCTTTACTGCAATTACAAGTTGACAACATGACAAGCTTTTCTTTTAAGTAGCTCTGAGCCCTTGCTCATTCATGTATAAGAAAGAAATCCGACAGTCAAGAAAAACGTATTACTTTCTCTAGTCTCAGCAAATATTGTACTAGCAAAGCGCGTTATAGAAAGATAAGGCAATTTAGCTGTGGCTTGTATATTTAATGGTAATTGCTGAAGCAATTTGATCTATCCTAGTTCATTTCATTGAGGAAAGGCTCTAATGGTAATATTTGTTCAATAGCATAAAGCTGACTATCATCAATGCCAAAATTTGGAAATTTTGTAAAGTGCATGATGAAGAAAGTTTTTGAGAGGCATTTTTGTGCACCAAAGGTTCTGTCTTAGTGCACAAGCGCGTGCGCAAGACCACTTTTACTTGAGCTTGCTTCATCGAGCGTAGCAGCAAGGTGCTACTAAATGGGTTTTCATGTCTTGCTTACTTTTAGCTTTGCACCATCACCTTCTTTCATGCCATGACAGCTTGAAACTTCAAAACATTATTTTCAGTTTTTTTAACTCATCGTACGCACTTTTAATATTGTGGCAAAAGTACACTTAAAGTTCAGGAACATTTTTATGTTTTGTGAACATTTTACCAAACTGCGCACTGGGAGGTAAATGCTTCGTAAGATTGTTGGGTTACTATACCCAGCTTTGTAATAGAATAAATCTTTGTATTTTGTGTTACTCTTGCAAGTAGGGTCTGGTCCTTGAAATTTGGACTTGAATGACAGCAACGAATTTTCATTAAATAAAATCAGCATCTTATTTAAAAAATATGGGATTGATAGTGTGCTTTGCTTCGGATACATAGCTGCGGGGACACAGATTACAATGCCTTACATGTTTCTCTAGCACTATGGACAAATGTTGGAACTGATGCTGTGCTACATATTACTTAAATACCAATTCAGCCCAAAGTCAAAGATCTAATAGCATACCTACCAGCCAGTACGCTTTTGCAATATTATTTATGGCTTTAATGCTCTTGCAGACATGTAAGTAGTATACTAAAATATTTAAAGAAAATCTCAAAATTCATCGATCATGATGCTATTCGCTTTAACACCGAATTTCAAGAAACTGTAAGTCAAACGTATTCAGCGCTAGCCTCAATCCACCAGTATGTTTCATTGCAAATACCGGTAAACGCTGTGGATGCTGATTTGCGCGTTATAAACCGACTTATTTTGAGCTTTCTCACTGAAATAGTACAGTGTAAAGTTCTTCTTTAGCTTGTAAGGAAAATTAAAGTAATTTGTGCAAATGCTGTGCCTTTCAGGTTGACAAATATGCAACAGCAACTATTGAAGAAATTGCTGCTATGTTGCTGTTGTAGACTGGGTAAGCTTGAGATAAGAAAGGGTCTGATGTGATTTTATTCTATTTATCATTAATAAAATGTAGCTATTTGCAGCGGAATCAACGCAACTCTATGAATAATTATCATAATATATCCAACTCAACTAATGTTTCTACTCGAAACTTGGCCCTACCGAATGGGATGCAGCACATGCGTACTAAATAGCAAGGGCATGCTGACAAGACGCAGCGGAAGTCCCCGAAACAAGAGCCCAGTGCCCTTTTTAGTCCTCCTTTCCGGACCCTTACAACAGGTGCTTTCAATTGGCTTTAATAGCATCTATTACAAGAGTGGCCAACCTGCGGCTCTTTCCTTGGTTTCATGTGGCTCTTGCACTCATATTAAAATGTATGTTTCTTGTATGTCTACTTTACTTGAGCTCATTAAGAAATGTTTGTGTGAGAGGAAAGGATGGGGTAGTGCTCATGTGCCACCACGAGCTTAATGAGGCTCTTTGCAGCATCACAGTAAAGAATGTGGCTCTTAGCTTCTTACTATTTGGCCACCCCTGATCTATGCATTCTAACTACACGCATAATGCCAAAAGCAAATTGTCATGAAATGAAATGGACATAATTGTATAGACATTATCATTACTGCATCTCAATATCTGTTATTCAAACAAGATAATATGTTTCGCACAAATATTGCCTTTACGTGCCTGTGCATTTCTTTGCTAAATGAAATCAAAATAATTGCATTTAGAGAAGAATTTAGGAGCACACTGATTTGACCTATGGATGAAAATAAAGCATTTCTATCTTTACTTGAAAATGTATAGAAGGTGTGGAAAAAGTTTGGAAAATAGCATATAGAAAGAGCCAGAAAAATGAACAAGGTTGCTTTTCGAAAGTCTTGTTCTGGTGTGGCCTTTCGCGTTAGCGATTGCTTAGTAAACCTGCCATTTACCAATTGTGTCTTTTCTGCTCTCAGGCTTGCTGCTATTTTGCCTCTGTCAAAGCTCTCTTGGCCTGCGGTATGGGTAATTTCATTTTTTAAAAATTTAGACGGGGCTGACGTTGTTTTTGTGTCATTGATCTTCTCAGACTTGCTGACTAATTTTACTGGACCAGCTTCCGCACAATTAGGCAACACGAAGGTACCTTCCAGAGGTACAAGAACTGCTTCACCTTTTGCTAATACACAAGCCTTGAGCCTATTGCGCTCTACAGCAGAAGAATTTCCAGTCAACCACTTTGTCTCCAAGCATCTGCTGCAATGTTGTTCCTTCAAAGTTGCACTTTGACCTGCATTTTCTTTGCTTGGTTGATGCTGCACATGTTTATGGCTTGCTTTGCCAGTTTGGAGAGCATAAATACGTTTCTTTATCGAAATATATATTTTGCCATAAATCACGTATATAAGCAAGAAAAAGGTAGCATGGAATATATTGATCCCAAGATGGAACCGTGCAGCAAATTCTTCCGACGCTACTAAGTGTAGAACTATTATCAAGAAGCAAAAGATAGCACTGAACAATACTATCCAGCGAGCTTTAGATTGGGTCATTATCACGCTATATTTGTTAAGGTACTTCATGTGAATGCATCTGTCAATAGCAGTGAAGAATATTAGATGTCCTGATGCCATCAGAAATTAGTCCATAGTATCACCAAAGGCTTTGTGTATTGATACCCAAATTGTATTTGATGAACCAAGGACCATCATTAATGTTACTAAATGAAAGAATAACCCAGAGACTCCAACCATAACATCGGAGATTGAAAGGCAGTATAGAAACCAAAATGTTACGATGTTTGTTTTCTTGTGCTTCTTCAACACATATGCAATTAATCCATTCAATAGCATTGCAGAGACATCCAGCATTAATTGGATTGCTATGAAGAATTGGAAAAGCTGTTTTGGTGAACTCCAACCAGACATCTTATTGATCTGAGATCTATGATGGGATATGAGCTATATCATCATGGCGTCAGTGTTAATCGTTCAGTCACGTAGCTGACGGGTGCGAAGGAGACTTCACCCCACTAAATCCATTGAACTTGTCAATTCCGCACCCCCCCTGCTTCGTCGAGCTAGTTATCTTTCCTACTATTATAGGATGTCTGTCCCTTTGGGAAAATTTGCCATCCAAGATCGCCAAACTGCTACGCAGAACCAGCCACGTCAAAGGATAACAATAATCAACCTTTACTGTCAAAAGTGGGAAAGTTTATCCTTGAGTACCTTTTGATACATTTAGTAATCAGGGGAAGAGGGTGACATGGTGGTAACACGTCCTCACCAAGTTAAACAGAAATTGATTTAATTCTGGCAATTACTTTCTGAAAGAGCAATAGAAAATTCAAACGTGCATCACAAGTCTCTGTTCTTTCAGAGTGAAAGTTTACTGCCCCAAAAATACGAAATCCTCCTTCTCCCATGAATGAGACTAGAACGTTGAATTTTAGCTTGTGTATAGAGACCTAAGTAGGAAATGAAATGCAGCAGAAAAGACAGCAATAGAGGGAATAGTGAAAAAGAGAGCGAGATTTTTAAAGATAGAATGAATCCAAGGTGCTGAATCAAGAAAATGCAAATACTAATGTTTTACATGAGAAGATTCTCAACAGCATTACGTGCAAAACTGCTATGATAAAATTTAAAGATATTTATGCTATTTTTGTTTGAACTTAGATATTACTTCCAAAGAAAGACCAATGTTTTATTAATCAAAATAACGAACCTGATGTAAGCTTAATGGCTACAAATAAGATCTTTATCTAGAACGCTAAGTGCTCTACTATTGCTTAATTGTAGCAATGTGGACATTTTCAGGCAGCAAAGAGACTGGAACTTCACTATACTTTGAACAACTACTCGAAGCAAGTTGTAAATACAACGTGATATCTGCGTATAAGCAGCCTTTGCTTACAATATAGAGCAATCTAACGATATTCTTTTACTACTTGAATTGTGAAATTATCTATGGTACTGAAATATTCCACTTCACTTACCTTTTCGTTATCTTTTTAAAGCATTGGAGGTATGGAACAACTTCAAATGTTGACTTCTTTGAAGAACAAATTCAAAAACACTGTGTATCTTCTTCAACTTGGAAAATAGAATTTCAACATCACAGTGCTATTTATTAAAAGCCATTTTTCTCACAAAGATGTGCACAGTATTAGAAATGGGGATTGCTATAATTGGAGTGCCTGGAAGCCCTTCTGAGACTGATCAGTAGACGTATTCTAAACATTAGACCGTAAAAATTAAATTGAGATAGATTCATACTTTCTAATTATCTTAATTTTGCTGCTATTTACAAACAGCAAACAAGGTATATGGATTGTTAAGCGAGGAATGGAGGTAAGCATTTACAAGAGTTGATTTTTTGCATCAGCCTCTGTACATATTACCTTAGAGAAATGGTTTAATAGGTCAAAGTTGGAGATATAATTAACTAATGCAGGGAAAACCTAATTGATAGAACACTGTAATGAAATTTGGCTTGGACATGCATGAATATTTCCCATTAAATTAGCTTCAGATATAGAATAATATAAAGTAGCTAAGGTATAAAATATTTAGTTGTTTACATTTGCTTCATTTGTAAAGCATATTTGATAAAAGAAACCACTTTTACTATGGAAAATATTATTGATTACAGGTAAGTATACATATATATGCATTCAAAAAAGTTGTTGCCGGAACTCTTAAAGTCTGCTAAGCTTATGTCTTGTTTCCTCTAATAAATGTCTTCCTCTGAAAAAAGCCGCTCTCTAATAAACGGCGTCCTCAGACAAACGCCGCATTCTAAAAAGAACGCCGCGCTTCTATCCAGGCATTTGTAATGTACACTACCCTCTAAAGAATGCGGCCCTCTAAATGAACACTGCTTTTCAAGAATGACCAAACAAGAAATAATAGCTTTATTTAAAATACTGTTACTTGTTGTCTATTTTGTAAACTTTCCCATAATTAAAGATTCTAGATGCCCCCTTGGAGATCTGCAAGGCTGAATGGGCCACCACCCAATATGTAATTTAATATGACTTTCAAACACGCTTAGGACAAGCATGTTTGATTTGTATGTGCTAAAGTATCTCGTGATTTAGGGTTTTTAAAGTATGCTAAGAAATTGCTACTCCAGGAAACTCTTAGCCATATCTATAAAGGTATTGTTGAGCTATATTTTCGTTACTGTAGCTCTGTCTGGGGGAGTTGTGGGCAGTGGCGTACCGTCAGGGTATGTAAGGTATTCAGTGAATACCCTGGGGTATCAGAAACATAATTTTTTGAAAAAGCTTATTCCCTTGAAAACTAAAGTTCAATACACCCATTCAATATTGTATGGAATTTCCACGTTCGACTGTCATTATTGAGAGAACTGCTGCGTAGAAGCAATGCATGACCGTTTATTCTCTCTGCTTTCTCATAGCACTGGTTACGTCATGCAATAAATGGTGAATCTCTTCCGTCTAAATTCAACCAATCAGAGAATAGAATTTTATGAATAGTTTGGTCAATCTGCCAGCTACGTAATCAGAGAGTAAGCTACGAAAAATTCAGCTTCCATGCCTCGACAGTATGTTGCTGAGCAGTCTCGTTTAGGACATTATAATGGCAGCCAACACCACTGACAGTTGTTGTGAAGTAAAAACATGATGTAATTTCGCAGAAGAAACCTGGGAGACAGAAGAGACATCTGACAACCATTCCTTATTCTACGGATGTTGATTTATTTTTGAGCGTCAAAACATGTCGGCCATCATTGGCTAGAAAGCCGAAAGCAAAAGGTGGGATGTGTGGCTTCAAATCTACTTTTTCGAAGAAAGTCCGAACGGAGATTCCTCTGAAGCGGTTTCTGCTTATACTGTTTCCACTTTCATTATTCATTGCGGCACGTAATGAAAGTTGAGGTAACTTCAGTTTGTGTTAAAGGTAGACCTACCATGGAATACCATAAGTGTGTTTTTCTCTTCCTTTATACTTTGACAAGTATACCTGCAAACAAACTTCTGCCTAATGGACTTTTCTCCATTGTTTTTGCACTACAATTCCAAAGCTTTTCAACTGCCTCCTAGCAGAGATGTGCCGAGAAACTTTCCGTATGTGTGGGGGGTGGGTGTTTTGACAAATTAACCAACTACTAGTAGTAACAGTACACTGTTACTAATAACTAAAGACCACAGAATAAGCTGTGGCCATTTCTCTTGCAGCATGGCCGAAGTTTTACAAACTTTCTTGAAATTTCATAAATATTGGGGGTGACGCTCCACGCCCCCCAATAAGCAAATGAATGCCCTCTAATTTTCCCTTCCTAGAGAATACCCAGCGTTCAACATCACGGTCCACCACTGACTGTAGGGAAACCAGGCTTCTTACACTGCAGAAGTTATACAATCGTACTTCCAGAATAGTTACAAACAGTAGTTATGATGCACCTGCCGATGCCCTAATTGAAAAGCTAAACTGTCCAACTTTAGCCAAAATTATTAATCGAGAGACAGCGACCATGGTTTACAAATTCTTAAATGGTCTCGCTCCGACATATCTCTCAAATATATTGTCAAGAAACTCTATTCGAGACACTGTCTATTTGAGAAACTCTAAGACTGACTTGCAAGTGCCTTTATTCAAAACCGCTAATGGGCAGAAATCGTTTGTATATCGGTGGGCTCATGTTTGGAACAGCCTTGATTCCGAGGTTAAAAAAGCACCCCCTATACTGGCATTTAAACATTGATTTTGATATTATTCTTTTCCCATGTCAATTTTCTGTTATTTTAGCTGTGTAATTAGGGAGTTTACTGTTATTGTAGATATAGTTATATTATACTCTAAATTGTAAAGTATATCACGGCCTCCTGAAAAGCAGCATTAGCTGACGGGCTACCGTGAATAAAGAATGAATGAATAAATGAATGAATGAATGGATGAATGAATGAGTGAATGAATGGATGGATGAATGAATGAATGAATGAGTGAATGAATGGATGGATGAATGAATGAATGGATGAATGAATGAATGAATGGATGGATGAATGAATGAATGGATGAATGAATGAGTGAATGGATGAATGAATGAATGAATGGATGAATGAATGAGTGAATGAAATGAATACCACTGTTTCTGCGAACCCGAGGGTACCTCCCATGCCGGGAATTTGTCTCAGAGTTTTGTTGGTACGCCATACAGTAAGTCGCAGCGCCAATTAAAAAGTGGAATATCAAAATCATATGCAAAAGTGAAGTGTAGAGGACAAATAGTCTAAAAATTCTGCTGAAAGGAGAAAAATGGGTTCTAGGCGAGAAGCCTCCAAAACTTTTCGCTGAGCACGCTCTTCAAACTGTTCGAGATTGTTGAAAATGAAGTACAATGTATATAACGGGTCCTCTACCAGATCTAATTGGCATGTCGTGTCGTAGAACGGGATTGAGAATAGACGACCATTCACTATCATTGCATATAATTTAACCTTTAAATCAATATGTGCTGTCTAAAGTTATATATAGTTAATTATTTGGTTGTTGTGCTAATTATGTTTCTATACTGGATCACACAAGCGTGATTATCAACTCTTTCAAAGTATACACATATCTTTAACTTCAAGATAATTTTGACACAGTCTTTGCTGTAATTACTTGGCAAAGAAAATATTGTGTAAAGCTTCATATTCAGTTTGTAATGAACGCCGCTCTCTATAGAATGTCATTCTCCAATCAACGCTGCATCATAAAGCTCAGTTTTTTTTTAAAGAGCCCCACGTCGTTTCTTAGAGGACATACCGCAGTATATTTTAGAACAATTAAAGATGGGGCACTACAGCTAATGCATACAACATACATACATCCAGCAGCTTCTTATTAACTCAAGCTGTCTGCTCAATCTTTGCAGAGGCGTAGCTATAGGGGGGCATAGGGGGTGAGGGGAATTCATTGATTCATGATCGACTTTGAGTGCAGTTGAGTATGCTTGAATAACAGGAGCATACCGTTTACTATTATCTAATAAAAAACATTTAAGTGATCGCTTGCTGTTGTCACTTAACAGTCTCCAATTTTTGGGATTATAACGAGTTTATGCAGGAGCTGTGCAATACCAGTGAAGTATACCAAATCCTTTTCTGCAGAGAAAAGCAAAGATATTCTTTGTCTGTTGCGGTGGAAAGTGATATGAGTAGCATAGGCGTCAAATCTTGATTGGCTAACAAAGGAATCACCATCGAAGGATTCCTGCCAATAATATTACGAGAATTCGTTCGAGAAACGTGTTTTGGTGGTAAACAGCGTACAGTCTTAGCAAATAAACTGATAACGCATAGTTTTGCAAGCATGTTCACAAGGCTTCAATCCACATTTTCAAAAGGAGCAATTTTTATATCTTGCGCAGATCAAAAGCTATTGACATTAAAAGCAAAGATGGATAACTTGTAATGCCAGAATGGAGATCTTTCTCTTTCAGCCTGGATACCAGCAGTTTGGCTGAAGATTTTGACAATATTAAATAGCAAACTACATCATATAGTTCATTTTGGCAAAAAGGATGTGAATGATCATCAAGAGGAAAAGATTCTTAACCTTCATGTTCCACAGCATTGGATGATTCTTTGTCCCTAATAGCAGAAGAATCTTCAAAGAAAGTTAGTGGTATGTCATTGCAGTGGTTTAGAGGATGACGTGTTGATTTGAGATCAGGATATGTAAGGGAGCTCCGGCTCTTCCTATTAATTCCAGTTGCATTGATGAAACAGAAGTAGCAGTTAGTTGCATGGTTTGCAGATTCCCCTCATACCATTGGGATTCCTGATCTCAAAAAACGCCTTGCTGCTTTGATTCACTGATGTAAATGCTCCGTACAGGTCTTCCAAACTGTGCGAGGTGCCCAAATTTTATCCTGATCACCAAACTTGATGTCAAAATAAGCATTGAAAGCACGCTTTATGAAGTTAGAGACTAGGTAGCTGTTGGAAGCAAGTATGCATTCGCCACATACCGTGGCAGATTTGGCTAACTTAATCCTGTAGCTTCTCAAGGTCAGGACTAGCGGCAAGACACATGGCCGCATGTTTTGATGTGTGGCCGCACATCATAGCTGGCAGCCGCACAACTGAACCTTGTAACTTCTCAAGGTAAAGACTGGCGGCAAGGCAAGCGACCGCATGTCTTAATGTGCGGCCACATGTTTTGATTGATAGCAATAGTTTGGTGTTGAAGTTTGCAGTGCACGTACACCTACTCAGTTGTAGCTCTTCTGAAGGTCATCTGGAATGATTTATTTCGTGATCGTGAGCAGTGGAAGTTCTACCGAAAGGGCGAGGGGTCCAGGGCCCCCAGAAATATTCTTTTCCCCATCGTTGGCCTCTAATTTTTTAGAAAGGTATAAAGTTTTGAATACATTATTTACTGCAAATACTTGTGAATTAGGAAGATGTACAAGGAATGAATCTGATACTTCTAGACTTT
>WIPJ01067648.1:389610-416978 GCA_018155075.1 Cassiopea andromeda
TCCAATTTTGCGAAAAGATAGTCCACTTTCCCTTAGATATTTTATAGCTAACCTTTCATCGTTTGACAATTCTCTTGTTTTTGGCATTGCTTACCTTGACACAGTTTTCATAATTTAAGGCAAGAATTCATGCCCTATATTTTCTATATTTGTCAAATGATGGCGTGAGATACTTTTCCCGCCAAAACACTGCATTAAAAATTATAAGATAGGGTTCCAATGAATCTCCATTTGTGGACTTACTTAGAATGCTTGCAGCTGCGCGGCCGTTTTGTTCTAGGTGGTGAAATACTTTTCGAACGTAAGTGTATATTCGCCTGAAAAATGAAACTGCACGATGTGATATAGAACCAAATTTACTAAAGGAGATGATTTCAAACGAGCTTGACACATCGCAAATAAAAGCAGGCCACAGAAAGCAGAGTATCTTCGAGCATTGCCACAGAATTGTTTATTTTAGTTCAGCTTCTATATTTCATCTTAAAAATTCTCCTCTCCTCCACCCAAGTTTAACTGTCTAAAAGCCTGTGTTTAGGGAATAACGAGGCGTGCAGATCGATCCTGGCTGTAAATAACATGGGCCCTCATATGGGCTTGGGCCAGTAGTCAACTTTTCTCATATATTCATTGATATTCATATATCATTGTTTATAAGTGGAAGACCCCACTGGCAATAACTGGTTAAGTGGAAGTTCGGGGACAAACTAAAATTTGATATGTTGTAGAGAATGTCACAAAACGCATGATTTAACGTGTTTCGTTCTCGTACTTCCGCTGATATTCCCAGTTGTTTCTCGTCAAAATCGACCTGTGGCGACTATATAGCGATAATTGTATACTGTAATATAGTGATATGTATAATAATCAAGCAAAATATTATAAGCATTATATCACGCACGCCATTACTCAAAAAACAATTATTAATCGAAATCATGATGCGTCAGGAAAATATATATAGCTTGATTGATAGGTGCTAAATCAAAATTTACTCCATCAAAATGTGCTCAAAGATTGCTCAACAATAACGAGGCCTGATTTTACAGGGGGCCATGTTAAATTGGGAAAAGAGCAAACGATTTACAGTAGAAGTAACTAAATATTAACAGCATTTAGAAGAAAAAAGTGGATACTCAACGAGATCTAAATCGACCAATAACTTTGCTAAAGTTTTCGTAAATGCCCTGTACATATTAGCGAAATTATGAATCTAAAGCATTGTACAAAGCTTTTGAAAGCTAATAATCAAAACATGCAGCTGCACATAAATATACGCGGCCGCGTCTCTTGCCGCCAGTCTTAACCCTGAGAAGTTACAAGGCTAAGTTGTGCGGATGCACGTTATAATGTGCGACCACACATCAAAACAAGCGGCCTCGTGTCTTGCCACCACTCCTGACCTTGAGAAGTTACAAGGCCAAGTTGGCCAACTCTGCTACTGTACTCCACAGATGTAGCAGAAAACATCAGTCTTACTTTTAAAGCCTATCTGGCTGAAGCCATTTGTTACAACTTACACATTAGAGCAAAGAAAATCGATATGGAAAATTGTTTAGTGCAAACGGCTATCGCAGTCTGCAATTAAAGCTAATTTCACCTAATTGGGTGGAGGTTTCTCCAAACATTGCAAAAAGCCAGTGACTCTTAGTGCATTTAGAAGTATCTTTATCATTCAAAGTTTTCAAACATTTAGCTTTTCTAAAGGATGTAAACTAAATTCTTTTCTACTAACTGGAAAGATCACTTTCTGAAAATTTTACACAGTTTTTGGAAGTTGCTCATTCCAAGAAATTAAAAATCTCAACATCATAAAAAGCTTTGAAACTCTTGCATGAACACACAAGCAAAAAAATATTGTAAGAATATCCGAAAAAGTTTACCAGATTGAACAACACCGATATGATTCTTGGATTCATCACATCAAAACTTGCCCCTAAATCCACTCAAAGAGAACAATCATCACAATTAGTGTTGACCAGTCTAATTGGTAGAGCATGCCAATTAAAGTGAGTTCTGACAAGTCCAGGGCTATTATTCTATAACGCTATTGCTTAGTGATCACGCCTATAATATTTTTTAACTATATACGATAAGAGAAATGATACTGGTCATGATGATTAAATGCGTGAAGCAATTCAATCAACTTTCTAATTGAACAGCCTTTCCGCCCGCACACAAAAACAATTAAATTGGTACATTTTGCTTGCGGATCATTCCATACCAAGTGTATCCAGCTTTGAAAGTAATCTAAACAGATTTCTCTGAAAATCTATGATAGTCACTGTGCAAGCTTAGGCATTTTGGGTACACTTGATATGGAATAACCCGTGCATGAAGCTTTCCTTCAAGCTCATATGCAATATTATGAGTTGCATTGAGTGAGTATATGCTCATGAATAGACTTTTAGCGACTCAAGCAAAGATGATGAGCTTCTCAAATTGCCCAGAACAAAACCTTGTGCCAAGCGTATTTGCAATAAATTTGTGTGGCATTAAGCGTTAGTTTTTGGCTCATATCCAACTTGATAGTAATTGTGATGCATTCATGGATTTAATATTTTTGTGGTTTACATTTTTCATCGTTGCTTTTTGTAGCAACAAACCGGTTTATAATGGAAGAGTATTATTTCTAGGATACTTTTTCTACTAAAAGTAGAGTATGGTGCTTTACATTGTTCTGGGACTCTTTCCTTTACTGTAGCTTGTATTGATTAAGACTGTTTCGAGATTGTTTCAATATAACCAAGCATTTTGTAGTAAATGAACTGCTTATGCAATCAGGAGATAACAGTTTTCATGTAGCAAATTAATGCCATTAACTGTTAAAGTATTCCAGTGTAATGAAATGTAGGTGAGTAATCAAGGAATCAAAAACAATAATGCTATTCGCATATTGCGAAGCACACAATTGACTACCCACATCGTATTGAAGTTTAACAGATATGCTAAAAGATACTTATATCAACACTACTCTAGAAGCTTGTGCAATGACTGTATTAAATAATGGGAATGCAGTAAATCAATCCGATTTTGAAAGGAAGATTGTTTCTTAAGGTATCTCTTATTTCTGTAGGGCATGGTACTTTACATTGTGATGATGCTCTGTCAACCGATGCATTCTGTGTTGACATGATTCATCTCCTTGGAAAAATGATATGGAAGAAACTTTACTGTATATGATTTTTGCTTGGGTTCTTTTGGTGAACAAGGCTCTAAGCAGAATATTAGCTTCGCCTGCTATTCAGGTGAAGTAAGTTAATACATACGCCGATATATACATACACTATGATGCATACACACCTCTAGTTTAAGTTTGATAGTATCTCAATTTGTGTTTTTGGGCAACTAAGGCTCATTCGTTTTAAAAAATTGACTTTATGTTCCTTTGCATTTCCTTGTTGAAAGCAATCAAGATGATTGCATTCAAGGAAGAATTTAACATCAAACCCATTAACGATGCCACTGGCAATATAGAATTCTTCTTCTTAGATGCAAATTCATAAAATTTGCAGAAAATAATTGGAAAATAGCATATGAAAAGAGCAAGGAAAATGAAAATTATTGCTTTCCGGAATTCCTGCTTTGGTGTAGCTCTATCCTTTTGCGATTGTTGACAAACATCTACCTCTAGATTTTGTGCCATTGTGTATTGCCGTGTTGCTTTCACTCTATCCAATTCTAGATCGATGCCAGTACCTGAAGAAGTAGCATCATACTTCAGAAAGCGTGATAAGCTTGCAGGTGTTCTTACGACATCATGCCTCTCTTCATTCTCAATCGGCAATGTTGGATTAGTCACAGAAGAGGTAGGCAACAGAAAAGGATTGCCTTGAGGTTCAAGAACTTTAGTATCTTTGAATAGTAAATATGCCTTTTGTCTATGTGCCTCTTCTTCAGAATCATGTACCACACAAATTGTTGCGTCTGTTTCAAAAGTGCAATGTTGAGTAGTTGATGTTCTATTGTGACATTCAAATCTATTCTCTGTCTTATTGGGACAACGCATCTTGCTTCTTTTACTGATTTTAAGAGCAGCAATTTGTCTCCTTATTGAAAAATATGTCTTTACGTAGATGAAATAAATCGACACAATGAAAGATGCATGGAATATGTTAAGGCCAAATTCGAACAGAACATTGAACTGCTCTGGTGCTGCAAAATATGGAATTGTAGCTACAACGCAAAAAGTAATATTGAGTAGCACCATCAATCGTGCTCTAGACCGGTTCATTAGTGTGCTGTATTTGTTAAGATATTTCATATGAATGCATCTATCAACAGCAACTATGAAAATTAAATGTGCAGATGTTTCAAGAAAGTATTCCAAAAGCTTGCCAGATATAGAGACCCATAATGACTCCCACTCGAATGCAATGAGGGATGAATGAAAGACGAGACCAGTGATGCCAACCATAATATCAGACATTGATAGACAGTATATGAACCAAAATGTTACAATACGTGTTTTGTTGTGTTTCTTCAAAACGTAGGCAATTAGTCCATTCAAAATTATTGCTGAAATGTCCAGTAGGAATGACATTGTGATGAAAATAAGAAAGATTGCACTTTGAGGACCAGCCATTGCACTGTTTAAGTACCTGGAATAATTTATTAGTAATATTTTAGTGGTATCTTTAATAGCAGCAGCAGAAGAAGATGTTTTATGAGATGTGTCTTAATACAACTTCGAAAAGCTACTGAGCATAATCCAGTTGACGACACTATTATGACTTGAACTATATTGATTGCTTTTCATACTAAAGATATCTAAGCACGAAGAATTTTCTTTAGCTAGTAAAAGTATTCTGTGATATTTCCCTGCTGGTTGAATTGTAAATTAGGCAGCTAATTGAAGTATAAGACGAATCTAGAGTTCTCTCGTAGTTAACTTTGATACTTTAGTAGTTTGCTTGATGTATTAGAAATTATTACCTGCTTCTTCCTTCAAAAAGTGTACTTAAAATCGCTCTTCAATGTCTTCTTGTTGGTATATAGAAAGAAAAAACATAACTGAAGCACTGCGTTAGAGTCACTCTGCTTTTTGCGTGCATTTTGTTTCAATTGTTAGTTACTGCAATCAAATATCCTCCTAGACTCTCCTGATATTACTATTTAGAAATAATGTCAACATTAGATCATAAGCATGCAAATAGAATTTAGTTCCGACTTTTTTTATCATTCTTCCCTTACTGAAATTGCAAGCTGGCAACATGGCGAGGTTCTCTGTTAAGTAAAATTGAATTCATTTTCATTTGAATACAAAAAGGAAATCCGACAACCAAAAACTTATTGCTTGTTCAAATCTCAGTAAATATTTTTCTAGCGACATGCGTTATAGAAGGATAAGGTAATATAGCCCTGATTTGTATGCTAAGGCGTACTTGCTGAAGCAATTTGATCCAAGCTAGTTCAGTTCATTGAAGAAAGGCTCGAATTCGAATGCTTGCTTTTCAATATTGCTTACTTGCTTTCCTAAAGGCACAAAGCAGACTATCATACAATGCCCAAGTTTGGAAAGTTTGCTAAATGCACACTGACGATAGTCTTTGAGCATTGGGCTTGCGCACCAAGTTTACTTTCTTAAAGCACATCCGCATGCAGAAGACCAGTTTCACCTAGGCTTATTCCTTCATCGTGCGCAACAACAGGGTGCTAATATATGGATGTTTTCTTTTGTTCCTTACGTGCAGTTCTGTGCCATTATAATACTTTATGAAACTACTTTCGATTTGTTTCTGTGATCGTTCGTGCTGCTTATCTTTGTGGCAAACATGCTGGTATAGTTCAAGCAAGTTTTTTCTATGTGTTGCGCACACATTACACAAACAGTGCACACAAATTTAGGGGGTGTGGGGTATAGCTCTCTTTGTTATGTAACAGAGATTTTTATTAAAATGTATCTTTTCTTGGAATCACCTCAAGGTTGAGCTTAAAAGCTAACGCTCTTTGTGCATCCTATACTTTTCTGAAACATTGTTGTTATATTGGTACTTATCTCTGGGCTTACTCAAAAGTACCAACAATGTCATCTTGTGAGGGAAATATATGGCATTGTAATGCCATTCTCTCACATTAGAAAAAGCTAGATTGAGTGAAGGTGATGGTTATTATGAAACATTAGCAGATAACGGAAAAATTGAAATGCACCTAGCAACGGGGATGGGTGGTACTAGATTTGTTACGATTCGTTACAAGGAAAGGGTGGTTTATCAAAATGAGTGAATTTGAGAGTTGCGTAATCAGTAAATGGCCCCTAAGAGCGTTATCCCCAGTCAGTTCTGTAAGGGTATAAAGCTGTTTACTTTTCTTTTGACTCTTGCATGCAGAGTCTGGTCCATTAAAATCACATTTGAATAGCAGAATTGAAGTTTGCTGAGTAAGACCACCATCTTATTAGATAAACATTAGGATTTTGGTGTGTTTCATTAGGCGCGCCACTGCGGAGAGCGCAAGTAACAATGCATTCAGCTAGGTGCTTTTGCTTTATTGACTAAAGACGGTAATAAATTTAATTCCTAAATGAGGGATTTTTGTTTGCCAGTTGAGCTGCCCACCAATAGGTGGTAGCTTGATCTGAAGAATTCAATCTTCCCTCTTTCTTCTGATGACAAATTCTGGACCGATTCAGTCCAAATTTAAAGATCCAACAGCATCTATTAAATATATTGTTGCTTTCCTGTTTCTGACTATTATCTATACAGTCTAATTACATGAACAAAGCCAAAATAAAATATTCATGAAGTGAAATGAATGGAAATCATAGCAATGACATATCTACTGCTGCAATTTAATTTCTGTTATTGGAACTAGCATGTAAAATTTGTGCAAAAATTGCTTTTACATTCCTTTGTATTTCTTTACTGCAAAAAATAAGAATGACTGCATTTAGAGATGAATTTAACAGCACACTGATTCTAGATATGAATGAAAATAAGTCATTTTTGTCTCTAGTTGCAAAAAAATAAAAGTTATGGCTAAAGTTTGGAAAGTAGCAGACAAAAAGAGCAAGAAAGATGAGCAATGTTGCTTTTCGAAAGTCCTGTTCTGGTGTGACCTTTCGTGCTAGCGATTTTTTAATACATTTGCCATCAAACATGAGCTTCTTTGCTGTTTCCTGCGTTGCTGCTGATTTGACACAGTCAAGGTTCTCTTGGCCAGCCGGATGGATAATTGCATTCTTCAAAAATTTTGACGGAGCTGGCATTGTTTTTGTGTCATTGGTCTTCTCGCTCTTGATGACTAATTTAGTAGGCAACACGAAAGCATCTTCCAGAGGCTCAAAGACTTTGACATTTTTGGCTAACACACAAGACTTGGACCTATCATGCTCCGCCGCAGAAGAAATTCCCACATTCCATTTTGTCTCCAAGCATCTGTTGCAATGTTGTTCCTTCAGAGTTGCATTTTGGCCTGCATTCTTCTTGTCTGGTTGGTGCTGTACATTCAAATGCCTTTCTTTGACAGTTGGAAGAGCAGCAATATGCTTCTTTATTGAAATATATATTTTAATATAGATTGCATATATAAGCAGAATAGCAGTAGCATGGAATGTATTGATCCCAAGATAGAACTGAGCTGCGAATTCTTTCGATGCTACTAAGCGTGGAATTACTAGTAAGATACAAAAGACTACACTGAAAAATATTATCCAGCAAGCTTTAGATTTGGTCATTATCATGCTGTACTTGTTGAGGTACTTCATGTGAATGCATCTGTCAATAGCAGTGAAAAATATTAGATGCCCTGAAGTCATCAGAAAGTAATCTATAGAAATAGCAGAGGCTGCGCGTAGTGAAACCCAAAATGCACTTGAAGAGCCAAGGAGTATCTTTAGTAGTACTGAATGAAAGAATAACCCAGATACACCAACCATAACATCGGATATTGATAGACAGTATATAAACCAAAATGTTACAATACTTGTTTTCTTGTGTTTCCTCAATACATACGCAATTAATCCGTTTAACAGTATTGCAGAAACATCCAAAATTAGTAGGATTGCCATCAAGAATTGGAAAAGCTGTTTTGGTGAACTCCAGCCAGACATCTTATTGATCTAAGACCTAGGATGGGATATGAGCTATAGTATCATATCATCGTTAGTGTTAATCGATATAAAACCGAGCTTGGAGCTGGCTTCATTTTGTATTATTGAAACGAAGAAACAGCAACATAATTGAGTTTTATTAATTGGAGACAGTTGCCTATTCTATTGCAGCTTAGAATGGGTAAAGTAGTGGCGACGCGAATTTTTTTCCGTATACCATCGAAAGCATCCCAGTTCATCGAAAGCATCCTAAATTTCCACGTGACTCTGATTTTCAGGTTACTGTTGCAGTTTCCATTCTTTGAGTACTGAATGTTTGGCAAGAACGCAAGTTGACGAATATACCTCCAGACTCAGATTCAGAGTTAGACTCAAATTCAGAGACGTGAAGTTGAAAATGCAATTGTCCATTTTCAACAGAAGTTATGTTTCAAATCCAAACACATCTTATCTATAGAATGAGAGGGCTTTCCAGGAGAACGGAATTTGTCTCCTAAGTACAGTTAGGCCTTCGTAAGGTAGGCCAAGAAAATGTATTTTTCTAAAGTATGAAGTCAAAAGAAATATCAGAAGTAAAAGTTTTCCACAGGAGATTTATTTCAAGGCTATTAAAATCTGACAAGAAAATGAAAAGTAAATAGTTTTCCCCAGGAGGTTTTTGTTAGGGCTATTCAAATCTAAGAACTGCTTATTAATACAATGAGAAGGTTTCTCCCGGAGAGTGGAGAATGTATGCGATAAAGATTAAGTATGTAATGAGGATAGGATAAAGCATGATATGATGGGATACATACACAAGTAATAGAGTCCCTTTGGCATCGATTCTTTCTGATTACAAGCCAATATGAAATTTTGTGCTTATCCCGTGCTCCTGGATAGAATTCAATGTATTGGGGACATTTACCGTTCGGCTGGGAAACCCATGCGATTTACTTTCTTATTTGAATAGCCTTTGCAATAATCTCTTGTAGATAACTATTTAAATTTTCAAATGTTGAAAAACGCACTTTTTCTACTCACCGTACTTAGCCTCGAAAACATATGTGGCATGTAAATCGACCGCGCTTTCTTAGAAGCCCCCTTTCAATGTATTAATTAGCAGCTTTCAGAGTTTAATAGCCTTACCATAAATCTCCTGTGAAAAAAGGTCACTCTTGATATTTCTTTTGACTTCCTACTTTAGAAAAATACCTTTTCTTGGCCATGGAAGGATGTAGGGGGGCCGAGGGCCATGACCCCCAAACGGCAATGTTATCTCTAGCAAAAACTAGTATTAACAAACTTTTCACATTAAAGAAATAATTAAGATCCCCCAAAAGTCCAGCTCTAGATCCACCCCTGTTCTTGGCCTACCTTACGAAGGGCTAAGTGTACTTTGGAGATAAACCCCATTCTCCTGGAAAGCCCTCTCATTGTATAGGTAAGAGGTGTTGGGACTTCAAAAATGACTTCTGTTGAAAACAGACAATTGCCTTTTCAAGTCAACGTCTCTGAATTTGACTCAAAATCAGAATCTGAGTCTGGAGGTATATTCGTCAACTTGCGTTCCAGCCAAACATTCAGTACTCAATGAATGGAAACTGCAACAGCAACCTGAAAATCAGGGCCACGTGTAAATTTAGGATACTTTCGATGAACTGGGATGCTTTCGATGGTATACGGAAAAAAATTCGCAGTGGCGGCTCGTGCAAAAGAGCTTAGGTGCGGCTGTTGATGTCAAAATACAGTCTTGGCAAGAGCGAGGTGATATAAAAACTAGCTGAGAGTGTCGTTTAACTTATTATTTTTAGGCAACGTATTAGCTTTCATTTGGCGATTATCATGCAATTTATTATCCGATTGGAAAAAATTATTATTGAATGTTGGATATCATAGTGGGAATCAAAACTATTTTGCTAAAAACCATGTGCATGGAACAGCCATTAGGAGAGTACCACGTCGATTGGGAGCATCGTTTACAAAGAAAAGTCATTCGTTTCTTCTTTTGATTTGCAAAGTTTTCAATACCCTCTTCCATGAGTCCTTCAGGAGGCCATTCAAGAAGTACGTACGCTATATATTCATAGATTTTGACCTCTTACCCCTTGTAAGCTTTTGTGCGTATGAATCCCACCCACCTAGACATTAGAATTGTTGTCTATCTCTCCATTGTTAAAGTGCCACAAAGTCAATATATAGCCGAGAAGTCTAAAATTATCAAGATTTTGTATGGAAACAAAAGGAACTAACGTATAATTTAAGAAGATTGTCACATTTATTTAGGACCCTTGCCAAGTAATCAGTGCTTGAGAACTACACATGAGTATGTACGTTCTTTGAGGAACCCCCTTCACCCTTGTACGCCTTTGTACGCTTTTTGAAGACGTTTTGGTTACCCCCCACCCGCCTCAGAGCACACGTACATTTTGAATGGCCCTAATGCATTGTATATACGACAATAAGCCTAACATCTTTACTTAGAGCTAGCTTCGGCAAGGTGAATAGCTTAGTATTCGAATGTTCGAATATTTCGATGAATTTTAGCCATTCGACATTCGAATATTTTTCTGCAAAATATGGGAATATTTGATTGAAAGTAACTGGATTCTAGAGAAATTTTTGCACTCCAATCAACAGTAGCTCTGGTCTCCCTTCAAAATGGACTTCATGCAAATTTCTAACATGATGTGTCTAGATATCTTACTTCATGATGTGTTTCATGCTGTTCTACTTCAGCTTTCATGTTAAGTGTTTTTGCTTTTGTTCTCTCTGAAAATCAGCCATGCTTTTCATGAAATGATTATACTACATAACTGATAATTACCACATAGATCAAATAAAAATACCGCTTAAAGTAAAAAATATGAGCTGATTTACAGTCATCTGACTGTGGGCTCCAAGTTCTTGTCTCCCTTCCCCGCTATGCAAACCTATTTTTCCATATTTCATTATCACTTAAGAGTATTCATTCCTAAGAGTAGGGAATAAGGACAGAAGCTGTTCAAACAAAACAGTGAGACTTCTATCTGAAGAACGCCGGTTTCAGTTTGCTACCTGATAGTTCGTACCTTTTAATTATTTCCTTGTCTTTATCCCGCAGATCTCTTTTAATAGCATTACCATTAAACATCTCTGACCAGGTTTACCACTGACCTGCATTTCTTGGATAAGCCCTTTTTTCATATTTTCTACTTTATGTTGTTTCTATGCACAGAAAGAGAATTTACATAGTGCTCAAAGCTCTAGAAGTAGTTGGCCAGAAAACGTGGAATAACTATAGCTTAGATGCTTGACACTCTGTGCGGTAAAGCGAACTTCTGTGAAATAAAAAGGGGCATTTTCTTCTTTAAGCATCTTAGCAATAAAACTGAGAAGCAATTTTAAGCTTTGAGAACTTGAATGCTCTAGCAATGACAAAGGATATATTTTTTCGACTATTCGGAATTATTTGAATTTATTCGAATATTAGATGCTGAATTGTCGATAGTCCAAATTCTACTATTCGTTTTCGAATTGCCCACACTGCTTAGGGGCTGTTCATACGAGCCCGCTAACCAAGGTAGTTCACTTAGCGAGATCTCGCCAAACCCTCAATTCCCATACAAAATGTCTTTTCTGTTCATATGAGAAAGTGGGCTAGCCCGCTAAGTGGGATCTCGCTTGAGCACTACTGAAATCTCGGTAAGCGGATAAAAAGCTGTTCGAAAGGTGTTAGCTGACATTCGAATAATGACCAATCATCCACGTAACAGTATTTCTATCCCAGTAGGTGGGCTCAAATGAGCAAAACATGACATTTGTCCTGCTAAATGAGCTGGGCCGCTAAACGGGCTCACATGAACAGGCCCCTAGCGCCCGGCTTGCCGGGCTACCTCACCCAAGTGCCGTGATCTTCATTCGTCTTTTTTATGGAGACATTGTATCTCACTTTACCGGGCTAGGCCAGACGAAGAGGAAACAAATCACTGATCCATTTTTGGAAGAAGTTTATGTGGAATAGATAAAAATCAAGAGTGCTGGAGGATACTATTTACTACAATTATATGTGAAATGAAGGCTTTGAAAGATTGATTCTGAAAAACTGTTAATGACAGGCTGTATATTTTTGTAGCCATAAACTAGAAGCCGCATTCAAGAACACCATATCCGAAAAGTCAAGAACAATATTAAATGGTTACATAAGCTCCAACAATAATCTGCTCTTACTATTAGAAATAGGAAAATATACCCTTGAGCCACTTTTGAGAAATTCAGCTATAAGGAAAAGAGGGGTGGCATCATGTTAGCGTCCCTCACTCAGTTGTACGAAAATTAATCTCATTTGGGCAATTACTTCCTAAAAGAGCAATAGCAAATTCATGATTGTTTCATAAATCTCTTTGCTCTTTCACATAGAAAGCTTACAGCTCTTTAAAAATGACTTCTGTTCAATGTGAAGGGTAGCACAGAAGTCAGGCGTGAGAAAAAATTGAGGCAAGGCATGATACATATGAAAAAATTACCTAAATGAAAAGATAATGAGTTGTATTACCTGTAAAACCAGTACTATAACAGTTTATATATTTATGCTATCATTTAAAAATAGATGTTACTTCAAAAGAAGGTCAGAACTATAATGATTAGAACCACAAGCGTTGCGCCAATTTAATGGCTACCAATACAACCTTTACCTAATGCTTCATAGAATGCAAAATATTCTCCTAATGCTTCACTTTAGCAATGCAGATTTTTTCAATACTGCAAAGGGACTAGAACTTCAAAATGCTTTGAAAAACTACCCAAAGCAAACCGTCAATGCATATGTCGTCTGAGTATAAGTAGTGTCTGCTCACCATTTAGAGCAATCTACAGATATTATTTTGCTTCTTGAATTGTGGAATTGCCTATGGTATTGTAAAATTATGGGTTGTGAATTAAAATATTCCCTTTCACTTACCTTTTTTCAATCTTTGCAAAGCATTGGATGTATGTAACAACTACAACTATTGAATTCTTTGAAGACAGTATGCAAAACTACTGTGTAGCTTCTTTAACTACAACTGTTGAATTCCTCGAAGATAATTCTTAAAGTCACTTTGTAACTTCTTCAAATTGTAAAGAGAAGCTTGACATTATATAGCCATTTTGCTCATAAAGATATTTTTTGCATGTGAAAAGGTGACTATTATAATTGAAAGTGCCTGGAGGCCCTTCTGAGACTGAACAGTAGAAGTATTCTCAACATTAGAGTGTGGAAATTGAATTTAGATTGATTTATGCTCCCTAATTCTCTTTATTTCGCTGCGATTTACAAACAGCAAACAAACTATAAAGATCGGCAAAGGAAACTGAAAGTCAGCTTCTACAACAGTTGATTGTTTACATCAATCTCTGTACACATTACCTCAGAAAAGCGATTAAATAGATCAAAACTGGAGATAGGAATTAGCTTATGCAGTGAAAAACTAATTGTTAAAGCAATTTAATGATCTTGGCTTGGGTCAGTGCAAGAATATTTGCCACCAAATTAGCTATAGTTATAGAATGCCATAAATTAGTTAAAATACAAAATGTTTAGTTGTTTACGTTTGCTTAACTTATAAAGTATTTATGATAAAAGAAACAACTGTTTCCATGAAAAATATATTTAATTGTAAACAAGTGTACTTACATACATGCAATGAAAGCTTTGCTGGAACTTTTAAATTCTGCAAGTCATATAGTATATTTTCGAAAAATTAAAATAGAGCACTGCGGCTGATCTTTGTTCCTGTGTAGACAGCAATGTTATCATGTATGAAAACTGTAAGGTATGGGTATGAAGTATAGAACGTTATAAATGCATAAATACATATACACATAAATTAATATATACATAAAGCAGCTAATCAGTAATTTAAGTTAGTTGTTCAATCTTTTTATATCTTCTTGCGTATTTTCTGCAGAAGAAATCTAGCCTTTCAAAGGAAACTTGCCAATAAAAGGATCCTTTTGTTATTAAAAATATGGCATTATGCGTTGCATTGTTGTAATGTTCTGATATTTAATGCTGGCTGTAGGGAAGCAATGATTGGTTCTGGCAAGGTAGACAATCCTCATTGATAGTTCAACAGGCCTTATAATCAGACGGCAGCAATTAAGACCAAAAGGCTTTCCGTTTCATCGAGTGTTCGAATCATCATCTCTTTTGCTCTAATCTCCAATATATGGCTCTATAGATTGCTCTATAGATAGCTAGCCTCCGATATTAGAACCAAGGCCAAGTATCCATCATTAGAATGGAAAGGGTAAACAAATGCTTGTGTTTATCTTGAATTCTGCTGTTGTGAAACATGGTTTCGTCTTTTTCCAAAACTTGCCTTTATGTTCCTTTGCATTTCCTTGTTGAAAGAAATCAAAATAATTGCATTCAGAGAAGAGTTTAGCAGCAAAAACATTTCAGATATCAATGACGCTAAGAAATTTTCATTGCTTGCTGCAAATGCGTATATTCTGTAGGCAATGCTTGGAAAATAGCACAAGAAAACAGCAAGCAAAATAAAGAATATTGCTTTCAGGAATTGCTGCTCTGGTGTGACTATTGTTGTTCGTGACTTTTTACCAACGTCAATTTTTAGAGAATGGATCGTTGCTTGTTTTCAAGTTTCCACTTGCTTACCGTCACATTCTATATCTACGTTTGTTGCCTTATATGTATTGCTATTCTTGGCAATACCTGAGGAAATTTCCATTCTTCTTGTTTGTTCATGTTTCTCCCCATTTTCAGTCAACTGTATGGCACTATTGGCAGAGAAACCAGATATGACAGAAGTTTTTCCTTGAGGTTCATGAACTGTAACTCTCTTTGTCAATACACATGGCAGTGCCACATTTGATTTCTCGTTAGATTCGATGACGGCACCCAAATTCATTTCACTAGGACTACTGCAATGCCGAGCTCTTGGAAGCTTGTTTTGGAACTCAGATCTCTTGTCTGGTTCATGGCAAACAGTATTATTGCGTCTTTTGCCAATTTTGAGAGCTGCAACTTTTCTTTTCATCGCAAAATACGCTTTTATGTAGACAGCGCACACCATCAGTGCCACGGCAACATAGAAGATATTAAGACCAAGACTGGAGGAAGTAATTCTTGTACCAGAGAAAATATAATGTTGAAGCACGGGCAAGATGCTGCAAACGCCATTGAATAACATTATCCATCGAGCTCTGGACTGGGTAATTATCGTGTTGTACTTATCAGAGTACGTCATATGAATGCACCTGTCAATGGCAATAATGAAAATAAGATGCCCGGATGTTGCAATAAAGTACATAAACATTTTACCAGTAATTGTTGTTGATAAACTCGATTGTGACTTTGCGGATTCTAAGTTTAGTTTAAGCCTCAACAGATTATGCATGAGACCAGTTACACCAATCATGGTATCAGATATTGATAGGCAGTAAATGAACCAAAATGTCACAATGGATGTTTTTTGTGTCTTCTTAACACATATGCAGTTAATATATTCAAAAGTATTGCAGAAACATCCAGTAGTAATGATATTGTGATGTACATCACGAAGACTGTCCTGCGAGAATTTGACATCATTTTGCATGTGATCCTAAAGTAGGGTATAAATAATATTATAATTGTCATATCAATATCTTGCATGAATATATGTTATCAGAAGTTGCTATACTTTACATAACTATAGTAGAGGAATGGTGTTAATATCTTGGTCAGATGATTGCATTGTTATCTTGCTCAGACTATGAATATAGAGCTTTTTGTCTTCGTAGTCGCTTAGCAAATTCTCAAATTTGATGTGAAAGCATATTATTGACAGCAAGTACTATGAATATTCTTTGAAAGTAAGTAGTGTGATTTTTCGAACTTGAAAAGTAAAATTATTCAAATTTTCAACAGATTTGGTATTGAATGATTGATTTGCAATAACTTGGGTGCTTCATTGAAGCAAGATATAATATTTCTTTACAAGATGTTAAACAACAAGAGATCCCTACAGTTTGGCTCGCCTGTATTCATTAAATGCTTCATGATTTTTGCTTAATTTCAGCCTCTTGTTTCTTATAGACATGTTTCTCATCAGAAAAAAATAAAACCTTCGGTCAGTGGAGAAGGATGAAATGTATAGTTTGACTATGATTTATCCTTTTCTCAATGGAGCAAGTCATGATTGATTTGATGGCGTATTGATGCATGGAATTCAAAGTGAAATGTGGATAAGTAGCAAAATTTATTGAGAAAGTTCCTAAATTACTAGATGGATTCATATTGATGTAAAGAGCTCGTTACTCAATCATCATTGTACTATAACCTTGTGAAGAATGTGCAACACTGACAACCAGTAAGCCATTATCCTAAGGCAAAAGTATTTGTTAAGAAGGAAAAACTCACCACTGAAAATGATGAGAGTTGGAAGTTTTCAAATGTTCACTTTTATACTAGATTTTAAAATGATGAAGTCAGAATTTTCATACATAGTCTATTCAAATGGTGAAGTAACACTTGGATACTCATGATATTTGATTATACAGTTAAATGGCGAGGTAACGCTTGGATGTTACTTGATCGTACAATTGAATTTTAGAAGCTTGAACCTTTCTCTCCTATACAACTCTCTACATTTGTAAATTTTTCGAAGCATGAGAAAGACTTACCTTTTTTCGTCTTCAAAGATGAAATTCAAAGATGGTCTGCAACTTCTTCAATATGACGATCATCGTATATAAAAACATGCTACATGACTGAACCTTTAAGCAAGATCTATTCTGTTTTACATATATGCACTATATAAATGGAAATGAAATATTGCTTTAATTGAAGATGCATGAACACCCTCCTGAAAGGCTAAGCTATAGTCTCTCAACAATGCACCATAAAAATAAAATTTAGATTGATTCCAACTTTGTAAGTATCCTATTCTTTACTGTTTGCAAAGATTAAACAAACTATCATGATTTTTGAGCAAAACAGAAGGATGGCATCAATCAAAATTGATTGTGTGCTGTAAATATTGCCTTATCAAAACACGTTACAAGTGGAAAAAAGGCAAAGAAAATGAATTGAGCAGTGAAAATTAATTGCTAAAGAACGTCAATCAAAGTAAACTATGGCCAATGTCAAACAACATTTCCATATTTCTATTCGTTATTTGCTTAATTTTGTTGCAATTCTATAGCACATGCCTTAGATCAAAACATAGCAGCCATGGGACTAACTTTTTTGATTAAATAGAATATAGGAACTATATATATACACCTTATACTTGCATAAATAGATACATAGACTAATGCTTACTTTCTAGAGGACTCTCTCATTCCTGAAAGTTAAAGATCATACTCTAAGTATCTTTATAGCATTATCTTCTACAGTCCAACAAGAAGCGGAAACCAGTAGAAAGAAAGGGATCAGAATGCTACCATTTTAAAGTACCAATTATGACTTACTGCAAATAGACATAAGAGAAAATGAATTAAATACACTAGAATATCGAAAAAGCTTTTAAAGTGCTGCAGGGATGAAAAAAACATGACCCTTTATAAGCTTGGAAGCAAACGAATGAGTTATACAGCAAAATGCTACATTACTCAATGACAAATTGATATTTATTTGCCTTGGTAACTAAGAATGCTTTATTGGTTAACAGCTAGAAAAAACGTATGCTACAAAGTGTATCCGACATTTGGCTTAAAGCTAGGCCATAAATTTTGTACTATTCTTCAAATCACTTGGGGCATGGACAACTTTAAGATTGATGAATAACTAGAACTTGTTATTGCCACATAGAATCACACCTTGTCTCTGTATAGCTACGGGCCTCAATGGTCTTAAAGTAAAAAATCTTGCCTTCAGTAAGGACAAATTTATGTGCAAGGAAAGAGATGGATTAAAACTTGAGAACTTAAGACATTCTCGCACTTCTCAAGGCATTGAAAGCTTCCTTTCGCACAAACTCAAAATCCGTTACGGGCAGCATACTTTCAAATAGTACAACTGGTGTGATTAACAGGAAAGGTAATCCTGTATACCTTCGTACTTAGGGGAGTGCTTGTTAGAGCGGACTCAACTGAAAATGTATTCAGCACTCAGCGGATTTTTGAAAAGAGCTTCCATTGTTTAGAAATTGACACACAGTAAAAGAAGCAAAACATTAGATACACGACAACTAGAGAAAACTGTATAAGAAGAAGGTGAAGATTGTGCTTAATGTAGTTTTCAGCGAAATAATGGTCGCAAATATGAAACATGGACAAATTGGCAGAAGATCTGTTGATGCAAACTGTACTGAAAATATGACTGCTTAGTGCATTATAAACAATATGTATTTTGATAAATGAGCACTTCTCGTGATCAAGAAACAGTTGTTTGTTGCAGGGCAATAGGGTCATCTGCTCTTGCAATAAATGCTCAATTCTTTAATGTGCTTTATCCTGCATTAACATTAAATTGTTGCTGTGTCATTTGTCTGTAAATGGTATTTCGTGTCGTAGAACGGGATCGAGAATGGACGAAGATTTACTATCATTGCAAATAATTCAACTAACAAATCAACATGTGCCATCTACAGTTATATACAGTTAAACATTTCGTTGTTATGTTCATTATGCTAGTTTCCAGTTCTGTTACAAGGCTTATATACTGGATCACACAAGAGTGATTATCAATTCTTTCATGGTGTACATAATTCCTTAACTTCCAGACAACTTTGACACAGTCTTTGCCTTAATTACTTGGGAAAGAAAACGTTGTGTAAAGCTTCATTTTCAGTTTGCAATGAACGCAGCTATCTATAGAACGTCACTCTCCAATCAACCTTGCATCATAAAGTTAAGTTTTTCCAAAGAGCCCAACGGCTTTCTTTAGAGGACATACCGCTGTATATTTAAAACAATTAAAAACAGGGCACTACAGCTAATGCATAAAAGATGCATACATCCAGCAGCTTTTTAGTAACTCAAGTTATTTGCTCAGCCTCTGCAGAGGAGTAGCTATAGGGGGCATAGAGGGTGAGTGGAACTGATTGATTCATGATCGTCTTTGAGTGAAGTTGAGTACGTTTGAGGAACAGGAGCATACCAGTTGCTATTATGCTGTAAAACACATTTCAGTGATCGCTTGCTGCTGTCAATTAAGTCTCCTATTATTGGGATCATAAAGTATTACCCCGAGTTCATGCAAGAGCTATGCAATACTAGTGCAGTATACCAAATCTTTTTCCGCAGAGAAGAAGCAAGGCTGTTCTTAGGGTCTGTAGTGTTGGAAACTGAGCCTAGGCGTTAAATCTTGATTGGCTGACAAGGGAATCGCCATCGAAGGATTCCTGCTAACAATGTTGCCAGAATTCGTCCAAGACACGTCATTTGGTGACAAGCAGTGTACATTCTTTGCAAAAAAGCAAGCAAAACTAGTTTTGAATAAATGAAACATAGTTTGCAAGCATGTTCAGCAGGCTTCAGTTTACATTTCCAGAAGGAGAAATTTTCATATCTTGCACAGATGAAACGTTATCAACATTAGAAGCAAACTGCTATTACAGCCTACAATTAAAGTTAAGTTCATTTTATTAGATGGAGTTTTCTCCAAACTTTGCAAAAAGAAAGTGGCTCTTAGTACAGTTAATAAAATCTTTACCATTAAAAGTTTTCAGCCTTTCCAAAAGATGCAAACTAAGTTCTTTTCAACTTAATGTAATGATCACTTTCTGAAAGCTTTACACCGTGTTTGGAAATTGCCTATTCCAAGAAATAAAAAAACTCAGCATAATAAAAAGCTTTCAAACCCTTGCATAAACACACAAGTAGAGAAAAATTGTTAGAATGTCTGTAAAACTTGACTATATTCAACAAAGCCAATACCATTTTTGGATTCATCATATCAAAACTTGCCCCTTAAATCTACTAAAAAGAACAATCATCACACTTAGTGTTGACCAGTGTAATTGGTAGAGCATGAAAATTAAAGTAAGTTCTGAGAAATGCAGGGCTACTCTTCTATAACTCTATGGCTTAGTGATCACGCTTATAATACTTTTAAATTATATACGATCAGAAAAATCATGGTGGTCATAAGGATTTATTGCGTGAGGTAATTCAATCAAATTCCTAATCGAACAGCTTTTCCGCACGCACACATAAAGAATTGATATGGTACATTTTGCTTGCACATCATTCCATGCCAAGTGCATCCAGCTTAGAAAGTGATCCGAATACATTCTCCATGAAAATCTATGATGGTCACCTTGCAAGCTTAGGCATTTTCGGTACACTTGATTTGGAATAACCCATGCAAAAAGCTTTCTGTCAAGCTCAAATGCAATATTCTGAGTAGCAATGAGAGAGGATATGTTCATCAGTATATTTCTAGAAAAGGTGATCAGCTTCTCATATTCTCATGCCTTCTAAAACAATAAGATAGAATGTATTTGCTAGAATATCTAGCATGAAGCCTTGTGCCAGGCTTATTTCTCATAACTTTATGTGGCGTTCAAGATTTGTTTTCGGCTAATGTCCAACTTGATAGTCATTGAGATGCAGTCATTGACTTACGAAAAGTGTGGCTTATGTTTTTCATCCTTGCTTTTTGTAGCAATAAACCGGTTTGTAATGGAAGAGTATTATGTCTAGGATAATCTTTCTATTAAAGGAAGGGTATGGTGCTTTACATTGTGCTGGCACTCTTGTATTCATTGTAGGTTATATTGATTTAGACTGTCTTGAGATTGTTTCAATACAACTAAGTATCTTTGGTAGCTGACCTGTTTATGCAATCAGAGTGTAAAAGTTTTCTTTGAAGCAAATCAATACCATTAACAATTAAAGTATCCCAGTTCAAAGAAATGTACGTGAGTAATCAAAGAATAAAGAAGAATCATGACATTCGTATATTGCGATCCACACAATTGACTACCCACATCACATTGAAGTTTAACACATATGCTAAAAATTACTCGGACAACACTACTCTAGAAGCTTGTGCAATGACTGTATTAAATAATGGGAATGCAGTAAATGAATCCGATTTTAAAAGGAAGATTGTTACTTAAGGTATCTCATTTTGCTGTAGGACATGATACTTTACATTGTGATGATACTCTGTCAAATGATAGAGCTGCATTGACATGATGGTTACTTTCGGGAAAACTGATGTGCAAGAAACTTTACTGTTTATGATGTTTGCTAGTGTGCTTTTGGCAAACAAGGCTCTAAGCAGAATATTAGCTATATGCATACATTAAGAAGCATAAACAGCTCTAGTGTAAGTATGATGGTATCTCAACCTGTGTTGTTCGACAGCGAAGGTTCATTCGCTACGAAAATTGACTTTACGTTCCTTTGCATTTCCTTGTTGAAAGCAATCAGTATGATTCCATTCAAAGAAGAATTTAATATCACACCTATATACGATATTGCTAACAATATATAATTTTTCTCCTTAGATGCGAATTAGTAAAAGTTGCACACAAAATTTGGGAAATAGCATATGAACAGGGAAAGGAAAATGAAAATTATTGCTTTTCGGAATTCATGCTCTGGTGAAGCTTTTCTCCTATGAGATTTTGGACAAACATTAATCTCTAGATCTTGTGCCGTAGTATTTTTCGGGGTTACCAGGTCTTTATCACTTTCTAAATCCATGTCAGTAACCAGTGGCGGATCCAGACCAGGGCTACCAGGGCTTGAGCACTGGTCAGATTTTAAATACTAAATAGCTGGCTGAATTAAAACGGGAATTATCAAAAGTAGTCACCAGTATTTATTCCTCATGGACAATGCTAATGAAGCCCTATCACTGCTTATTTCAGTTTTTCTCAGAATAACCACCTCTAAGATACCAGGTGTCTTTTGCGGACGCAGAAAGTAGTATTATCCAATCAGTTATCACATTGGGATTATGCTCGTCAAATCACTATTCAGCTTTTCTATCGCATGCTGCATTCCTTCCGAGCCCTGGTCAGTCTGTAATATACAGAGGCTCGACTACCCGGGATCCAATCAGATCTCTCTATTTTGTAAACAATTTTTGGACGAGCCCTGGTCAGATGTAAATACTCTCTTTCATCCAATGAAACATCGCCCTGACCAGGGCTCAATTTCTCTTAGCCAATCACAATACTCCGTGACCAGGGCTCGACTATGTCAACATGAGCACTACACGTGATATTGTTGATGTTGAAGCAGTGCCCTAGTGGCGAGAAAGACGGTAGTTGATGAGTGCTTTACGTGAGCATGGGCAATTACTTAGAGGTACTAGAAGTGTCTGAATCGGTTAGAGAAATCCATGATGCTAATTCTCAGAGCTGCAGTTCCCTGCTTGTCAAGAAACCAAATGCCCTAGTATAACACCAGTGAGGTAAGTCGCTTCTATTATTTGGATAATATTACAGCCATTTGAGTAAGTACGTAGGAGCCCTAGGGTAAAGGAGGCACGTGCCCCTCCCAAGTTTCATAAAACTGTTAGTAAGGTCCCCCTTTGCAGCTTATAGATTTGTCTCTTTTGTTTGCGAGAATGCCCCTTGCCTCTGAACTCAACATTTTGAATGCTTCCTAATTACTTGCAGTTGGCTGTTCCGCTGAATTTTACTTCCGCCTAAAACCATTTCCGCTGTCAACTGTTTATTTTTGTGATGAAGTCAGATATTGAACTGAGCAGGTTCTGGATTTCAGAGAGTCAAGTTTATCAAGCCTCACACTTAATGCGAAACCCATGTTGGAAATACCCCAACTTTGCGAGTTTCAACAGATTGAGAGAAACGTGTGCGGTGTTAACCTTTTATAAATTCAACAAAACAAAGTGAATGACGTGCTCGATTGCTTCTTTACTGAAGTCTAGAACAGGGGTGTCCAAACTTTTTGCGACGGGGGCCAGATTTTCTATTATAAAAGTGGTGGGGGCCAACCTTTTTTACATATAGCAACGATAATTTAAGAAAATTTTTGGAAGCCACTTTGTGTTTCACATTTGCTTTTTTCGTTTCAATTTCAACATCTTAAGAATGTTTTTGGTACATTTGAAACAAGCATATCACATGCACTTGAATATTCACTTAACCTTTTTTCGTAAACAGAAGTAATTGTGCTCTTACGTGAGAATTCTGGTGGAAAACCACTGACCATGAATTCTAGCTGGTTGGGGTTGTGTTGTGTAAAGTGCTGTTGGTCTCTAGTGGGTAAATGAAGAATGTTAATACTGCTAGCCAAATAACACTATACGAGCGTTATATATTTCATGACTAGGCTGCGGGCCGGATAAAATTTGACCGAGGGCCGGATTTGGCCCGCGGGCCGGACTTTGGACATGCCTGGTCTAGAATATCGAGTTTCAAGTCAATAACAAAAGTCGGACCAACTGGACCTTATTTGTTCATAGTTCTGGGATAGTTTCCACACCCATGTAGCCACGCCCACGATCTTTTTGTTGAGCCCTGGTCAGATTTCTCCCTGGATCCGCCCCTGAGTAACCAGAGACGTAGCACCATTCTCCAGAACGCGTGATAAAGTTACACTTTTGCTTACTTCATCCCGTCTCTCTTCATTAGCAAAAAGTAATTTTTGACTAGTCGCAGAGTAGGCAGGTAATACGAAGGCATTGCTCTGAGGTTGAAGAACTATTGTATCTTTGGATATTGAAAATGGCTTTGGTCTATGTGAATCTTTCATGGGATCGCTTACCGCGCAAGTTCTTGATTCCACTTCAAAGCTGTACTGCTCAGTAGTTGATATTCTGTTCTGACATTCACGTCTCTTGTCTCTCTTATTGTGAAGAGGCACCTTCTCTCCTTTACCAATGTAAAGAGCTGCAGTTTGTCTTCTAATTGAAAAATATGTTTTTATGTAGGCAACATATGTCAACAGTATGGATGTTGTATGGAATATATTAAGACCAAATGTGAACAGACTATTAAGTCTCTCTGATGCTGCAAAATATGGAATTGCAACTACGACGCAAAAAGTAATATTGAGGAGCATTATCAATCGTGCTCTAGATTGATTCATTAGTGTGCTGTATTGTTAATGTATTTCATATGAATGCATCTGTCAATAGCAATGATAACAATTAGATGTCCTGATGTCTGAATAAAGTATGTTAAAACAATGAGAGGTATTGAGACCCATGATGAATCCAACTTGAATGAAATGAGGGATGAATGAAAGACGAGACCAATGATGCCAACCATAATATCAGATATTGATAGACAGTATATGAACCAAAATGTTACAATGCGTGTTTTGTTGTGCTTCTTCAAAACGTAGGCAATTATTCCATTCAAAATTATAGCTGAAATATCCAGTAGGAATGATATTGTGATGAAAGTCAGAAAGATTGCACTTTGAGTGACAGCCATTGCATTGTTTAAGTACCTGCAATAAATTATTAGTAAGTAGTTATTTTAATGGTATCTTTAATAGCAACAGCAGAAGATGATGTGTTATGAGATGTGACTTAATGCGACTTTAAACAGCCACTGAACATAATCCAGTTTAGGACAAAAGCTATTTTGATTTCAGTTATATTGATTGCCTTTCAAGCTTAATTTGTCTAAGCTCGGTAGTAAAGTAAAACTGTGAAATTACGCTGCCTGTTGAATAGAAACATAAGATGAATCTAGATTTCTCTGGTAGTTACTTTTTATCAGTGGCGGATCCAGGAAATATTTTGACATTCGCAAGATTATAACTGACCACATCTAAAATGCCACTCCCATTTTCCTTTTACACGGTACACGTTTTTAATTAAACAATTTTTGTAGGAGAGAGACTAGGAAAAAATGAGGGCCCAATGGCTAAAATATTAAGAAAATCTCAGGCTCAGCTTCGAGAATGGCTAGGAAAACTGAGGCTCAAGCAAAATGACGGTTGTTCTATAAAAAGGTGTAGTTACAGAATCGAAAGGGAGGCATTCTTTCGCCACTTCATCGACCTGCATAGATTTGGCTGAAAAGGCCTGAAGACCATTGAATGCTCTGTAGGCCTTATAGAAAACTTGGTCAACTCTCTCGTTTTCTTTCATAAAAGTTGGCGATGTTCTCTTCATCCGTAGTGACAATATAGCTATCAATTTTGTTTGACAACTCAATCATTAAAAGTTTGTTATCCTATTCCAAATGAGTACATGTCATTCTGCTAGAAACCTATGTCAGGGGGTAACGTTTAATCTAATAGTCTCATGCGCCTTCATAAGATTCGCAACGCCCTCGCTCCATTTACTTTTATATAGAATGTCTATACTCGAAAATTCTCACTGACACCCTCAACTTTCTTTCCATATTCGCAAGTTCCTCCTAAGACTCGAACCGTCCCTTATTGCATTACCACAATAGGGAAACTAAACAATAGGAAACAATAGGACATGCTGGAAGTATTTTATAATTGACGAACGAAATCTAACGGTAAAAGAGCTGGGGGTATCTATTTTTCTTGTTTGCTATGGAATAAAGCACCATTCGGATTTTTGTTTCGGATGCGAATCCATTGTTTCTCAAACTTGCAACGTTCGGAGGAAGACTGGAAACGATGAGTCTTGCTATCCGCAATCCGGATAAAGTTGAGAATGTCCTTGATTTGAAGCATATGAATGTTTTAGAATCAAATTCAATTCATCACGAAAAAACTCAAACAATATCAAATTCCGACATTCTAAGCTGAGAAGCTTGCGAATGTCTGGACCCGACACTGCTTTTCATACTTTGGTAGTGTGTACGATACATTAGAAAGTGTTACCTGCTTCCTTCTTCAAAAAGTGTATTTAAAATCGCTTTTCCTCTTCTACTTGTTGGTATCTAGAAGGGCAAAACATAACTGAAACACCGCGTAAGTTTCGTGTGGCTCTAATTGGGTGCATTTTGATTCAATTGTTAATTACTGCTATCACATATTTTTTCATACTTTCCTGATAGTACAAGTTAGAAATAGTGTCACCATTAGATCATAAGCATGCAAATAGAATTTGGTTCCGACTTTTTCTAGTATTCTTCCCTTACAGCATTTGCAAGCTGGCAACATGGTGAGGCTCTCTGGTGTTGAAGCGGCCTATGATTGAGAAAATTGCGTAAAGACTGCAAGAGGAAGTTGAATAAGTTTGTACTTTTGCACAAAGGAGAGAGAAAATTCTAAGCACGCATCAAAAACGTCAAGGTCATTTGCATCATTCAATACGAGCTACATGCTTGATGTCACTAACCTTGGTTCAACCCAACTTTGCGTTTACACTGTATTTTGCTGTCAATGAAGTTTAAATGAAGGTGGGTTGAACCTTGGTTGAACCCAGGATGAAGTCAACCTAAGTTAAAAGCTGTAGTGTAAACAGGGCTCATAGCATAGATGCTTGACACTCTGTTAGGTAAAGCGAACTTCTGTGATTCATAAAAGAGCATTTTCATCTTTAGGGATTTTAGCAATAAAACTGAGATGCAATTTTAAGAGTAGGGAACTTGAAGGCTCTAGAAATGACAGATAATGTATTTTTTCATCTAGTCTAAATTATTCAAATTTATTCGAATATTGGATGCTGAATTGTTTGGTATTCGAAATTCAACTATTCGCATTCAAATTTCCCACACTACCTAGGGTCAAGCTTGCCGGGCTACCTCACCAAAATCCGGCCATCTTCATTTTCCTTTTATATTGAGACATTGCATCTAACTTTACCAGGCCAGCCTCTTACACACTAAGTGATAATTAGTTGTTGTACCGCTAGTAATTCGTGTTTTCATTATGCGGCTGTGTAGATAGAAAAATCGTAGACCGGTTAGCCGGACTAAAAAGCATAAGTTTCAAATCTTGATTGTCTGAGAGCCCTGATCACATGCAAATGTTTGCTTCTCGAGTGACCAATAAAAATTCAGGAATTCGTCAACAAATGCTCCTCACAGCTAAATTCAGGCCAATTTTAGCCATTTCTTAGTACCCTTCAAAAATGAAACATCGTGTAATATGTCTTTTAAGATATTCATGATTGTCTTTCAAAAATAAGTATTTCGATAAATTTAGCAAAGAACTGCCGTGATACTCGTTAAATAGTTTTTCCCCAATCGTAAATTATGAAGCTTTGAATGTTGCTGATTTTTGCTTCCCTGATATAACATATCGAGGAGGGTATGTAGCATATGATCCTTGAAAGAAGAAAGTAATTTTCGAAAGAAATTTTCATTTGCCTCAACAACTGAAAATTTCATGCATTTATTTACAGACTAAATTTGCGTTCGGCGATAAGTTCTGTGCGGTCCCTGGTTACGAGGCTTTCAATTTGGAACTCAAGACTCATAGCCAACACGCAAATAAACTAAGCCAATAGGAAAACTACATACTTTACTTTTCCGTGAAATCTCCCTGATTGACAGCTAAAACAACTCTCTCTCTCTCT
>WIPJ01067649.1:1563-14462 GCA_018155075.1 Cassiopea andromeda
TGTAAACTGCACTGATTTTAGCTCAAAAAGTAAGGCTATAGCCTTTGCTTATTGATGAAAAAGAGAGATTTGTAAACTGCACTGAGCTTAGCTCAAAAAGTAAGGCTATAGCCTGTGCTTATTGATGAAAAAGAGAGATTTGTAAACTGCACTGATTTTAGCTCAAAAATTAAGGCTAAAGCCTTTGCTTATTGATGAAAAAGAGAGACTTCTAATCTGCACTGAGTTTGGCTCAAAAAGTAAGGCTATAGCCTTTGCTTATTGATGAAAAAGAGAGATTTGTAAACTGCACTGATTTTAGCTCAAAAAGTAAGGCTATAGCCTTTGCTTATTGATGGAAAATAGAGATTTGTAAACTGCACTGATTTTAGCTCAAAAAGTAAGGCTATAGCCTTTGCTTATTGATGGAAAATAGAGATTTGTAAACTGCACTGATTTTAGCTCAATAAGAAAGGCTATAGCCTTTGCTTATTGATGAAAAAGAGAGATTTGTAAGCTGCACTGATTTTAGTTCAATAAGAAGGGCTATAGCCTTTGCTTAGTGATGAAAAAGAGAGATTTCTAATCTCCACTGATTTTAGCTCAAAAAGTAAGGCTATAGCCGTTGCTTATTGATGAACTAGAGAGATTTGTAAACTGCACTGATAATAGCTCAAAAAGTAAGGCCATAGCCTTTGCTTATTGATGAAAAAGAGAGATTTCTAAACTGCACTGATTTTAGCTCAAAAAGTAAGGCTATAGCCTTTGCTTATTGATGAAAAAGAGAGATTTGTAAACTGCAATGAGTTTAGCTCAAAAAGTAAGGCTATAGCCTTTCCTTATTGATGAAAAAGAGAGATTTGTAAACTGCACTGATTTTAGCTCAAAAAGTAAGGCTATAGCCTTTGCTTATTGATGAAAAAGAGAGATTTGCAAACTCCACAGATTTTGCCTCAAAACGTAAGGCCATAGCCTTTGCTTATTGATGAAAAAGAGAGATTTGTATATTGCACTGATTTTAGCTCAAAAAGTAAGGCTATAGCCTTTGCTTATTGATGAAAAAGAGAGATTTGTAAACTGCACTGATTTTAGCTCAAAAAGTAAGGTTATAGCCTTTGCTTATTGATGAAAAAGAGAGATTTGTAAACTGCACTGATTTTAGCTCAAAAAGTAAGGTTATAGCCTGTGCTTATTGATGAAAAAGTTAGAATTGTAATCTGCACTGATTTTAGCTCAAGTTATAGCTATAGTCTTTCAATCTTAACGAGAATTATAGATTTATAACCTCTAATGATTCTGGCTCAAAAAGTAAAGCTATAGCGTTTGATTCTGCTGTAGTGCAGTAAAATGGCTTCATTACATGTTGGTGTACGTAGGAGGTCAGTCGTTGTTTATTACCAGTGCTAAAATATCATAAGTTCTAACTAGCTTATTGTCAAGTTTCGGTGTCCTGTCGAGGAAATACGGTATAGACATTTCAGTGATCCCTATTGCAAAATATTATAGCAACTGCTATAGGCAGTTATGAATGAGTATTGCACGTAAGTAGTCACAAAATTGTACGAAAGTCACAAAATATTGGCTTATATTATTTATTTATACAATAAATTTCTCCGCCGTAATCATATCATCACTATACCAATCTATCAATGTATATGATAAACAATTAAAGATTTGAAAAAGAGCATACAAGCTACGAATGCAATCTCATCCAGGGGTTTTGTAGCATGCAGCCCCACACAAAATATGCAGTTCGTAAAAAATGTGAATTTCTAGTGAAAAAACTGTGCAATTCAAAGTTTTTTATTCAGTGGCCCAAGGGTGTAAGAAAGTAAATAGCGATACAAATGGTAGATTTAGGTATGAAATGATAGGTGAAACACAACCAGAAATGAATTGTTAGAGGTAGTAACATCAATCCAATCATTTTTGCTAAAAGTAAGGAGTTCAATCCCATCCGCAGCCAGAATTTAAGTCTTCAAGACAGCATCGCTGGACTTTATGTGCAGTTCTAAATTTTTCTTTAAAAACCCCTGTTTCAATCAATCTACGTTGGGCCTTTGAATTTAATGGATATACACTAAATGCTAAGGGATGCATTTGCTACAATATGAATAGATCATTCAGAATTTACAAAGATGGGAGGTTTTTTCTACCAGTAATGGTAGAATGGATATGAAGTCTATTTTGGAGTGCCACCACTCTTGCAATGAAAAACGTAAGTGCAAATTCAGCGCTGATGGTTACTGATAATATAGTCTCAGAAGTACTGGGAAAGGAGTTGGATGTGGACGTTTTTAGTCATTTCTACAGAGTTCTATAGATAAGAAAATCTTTGGCAACACTTGCAACATGGATGACTTTCCTGACGTCACCATTGGCCTGCGGTGGGCTTCGAACCCAGGACCACGTTGGTCTGAGTCGAGTGCATTAGCGCTAGGCCACGGCTGCTCCAACTTTGAGGTAAAGTAATCAGTGAAACTCAGAGCATCTGCTACTAATCTACCTGCATAATTTGTAAATATCATCGAAAGACCAATAGCATTAGCGAAGAAACTAATACATTCAAAATAACAGCATCTTTATGTCAAAGGGAAATCGCTGAGACGCAAAATTAGGGCTGCATAAAATGTCCCCTAAGGCAATGAAATGTTGTGTTCAATGAAAGGAAATTATAAGAAATACTTCTAACCTTGAAAAATTTGGAAATATGGCAACTAATAATAGCAAATTGCACAGACATAAATTGTGAGCTTCTTACTTCTATTTCGAAATTTAATTCCTCGTAATAAATTATTATTCATAATACACTATAGCATCTAGATCAGGAGAATCAGACTAGTTTTGGCCCGGGGGCCGCATATGACATAATTTGAAGTCAAGCGGGCGGCTGACTTCACGGGGTCCGAGGGTGAAGCGACGATCACATGTCAGGAAGTTGAACGTATATAAAACTCACCGGATGTTTCCTATCTGGCAAGTAAACTAGAGGGCTAGCTTCTCAAATGCCTAAATAAGAAGTGAGAAAAACATCCAAAAGGTTTCAGCAGTGATATGCTTATGAAGAGCATCGGGGTGTCAACCCACACCCCCTCAATGTTGGTCAAAAGTCGGCCATGCTCCAAGAGAAATGGTCACAGCATTTTCCATGAACTTCTTTGTAGTAACAGTAGCTGGTTGGTCAAATGGTCGAAATGCCCCCTCCCCCAATGAAAAATGTCTCTGCACATCTCAGGGTTTCAGTTTGTTCATATTTGCTTTAAAAGGAACACTGAGACCCTTGGCGGGTTGGATCTGGCCTTGTGGGCTGTATACTTGAGGCCCCTGTTCTAGATAACTTTGCTTTAACAAAATGCTGATATAAAACTACAGAGACTCTTCCTGAAATGAATGAAACATCCCATCAACAAATGACCAACAATTCAACCAGGGGTGGCGCCAGGAATTTTCTGACGTGGATGACTCTTCCGACAGGGATAACTCTTCCCACGGGGATGACTCTTCCCACGGGGGTGACTCTTCCGACGGGGATGACTCTTCCGACAAGGGAGTTAAAATACGGTATTCAGCGTACTATAAATGCCAAAAAACTCCAAAAAATATTTTTTCACCTTCTGATTCGGGGGCTAGCACATTCCCACAGAGGCTATAGCCCCCTAGCCCTCTCCTGGCGTCACCCCTGAATTCAACTTGCATAAAGCAACTCTGCAATAAAAATCTTGCTCTTTCCTGGGTTTAAATCTATACCAACACCATACCACAACCCTCACAGCAAAAACAATTGCTGCCTTCTCTATCAGAAGAATCATCCCCATGAAAAAATATTTAAAGATTGGAAAAAGACTATTCCTATACGTTTCAAGTCCTCACATACCGACGGGCTGTACCGGGTGGACTTGTCTTTGAGTATCCCACTGGAGGTGATTCAACATTGGGTGTTACTGGGGTGCTAGTAGACTTACTAGAAGGGGAGCTTGGAATTGAGTTCTGTGATGAATTTCCGTATGAGCTCGAATTTGATGTTGTTATTGGTGGCGATAGTGATACTCGTTGTCGGTCTCTCAAGCTTTGCTCACCATCTTCTTGACTATCTATTCTTAGATTTAAATCTAAAACCTCATTGATATTTCGCCTACAAATAAAACAGTTAAATTTAAGTATGCATGATATACCACTTGTAAAGTCATTCACTAAAGCAATACATGACTGGTAACTCTAAGGATGGCTCCAAGTTCACCTTCATAATTTACAACATTTAAAATATCCTAGAGAGGTCAGTCGTGTTCAACTTCATGATGGGTGTTCCCTATGCAAATGGATAGCATGGAAAGGGACAAGAAAGACCTCCCCCAAATCATAATACGGCTCTTTAAGGAATTGTTCGGGGATTTCATTCTCAATCCAGTTTCGCTAGTATAGCCTACGTGGAATAGCATATTACCCAACAAAGTTTGAATTCTTAAGTTCAATGACTAATTTCCTTGCCATCACGAGAACCAAATCCTGAAAAAAGAATCAGAAAAACAATTGCTGGTGAATTTAATGGCCTACCTTGTCTGTTTTCCAGTCTCATTTGAATTAAGTGGATCTCTACAGGTGTTAGTTAATACAGTATCACCATTCATTGCAAATTCTGATGGATCTTCAACTAAACCTAGCATGCTATACCTACAAACAAAAGCAAGTTGTTTATACAACAATGTTTATATCAAAATTGGTAGTAAAAAGGTGGGGATATGAACATCACCACATTATCATTAGTATTGTCATCATCACCATCATCCTCTTTTTCTTCCTTCCCCTTGCAACCCCACCCATTGAGACCTACAGCAGGCCCATGGCTCTGTGAAGCACCTGCCAATGCCTTTAAGAGGTGATTGGACTTTTTACATTAAAGCCACTATGATACCTTAAAAGCTACACACTTGGCTTAAAACAAGTCAAATTAGAGACAAGAAATGAGCTTTACCATTAAATCAAAGCATTTGCAAGACAATTTATACAACCAGTGATAACACCTACAGCTGCCTATCACACAGCTTTAACTTTTCCATGAAAAATAAATGTCAAGGCCCATATCAGATCTTATAGGCTACAATGAGGAATAAATCATGACATCATTCTAAGATCTCGAGCCCTACAAAAGTTGGGTGGCTGTGGAAAATGAAAAGATAATCAATCTTTCACCTTTGAGATTCATCATTTTCCCACTCATTTTCATCATCTGATTCCTCAGGATCTACATAAAATAATTCCATTTGAATTTCACCATGGACACGTGATAAGATATGCACTGCTTGTGCATGAGTTACACTACGCATATCTCTTCCATTTACTGATAAAATTGCATCTCCTATATATAAATCTGTGCATTTTGCAGCTGGCATTCCTTCATGAACTTCTGATATTAATATTGGGACACCATGCTCTTTTCCACCCTACAAAAAAATTAAACCTTCAACAACAACTTTTACTTTCAAACTGGACACATTCTGGACCTAAAAGTTTCATGATAGGGTAAAGTCACAGGGTTCCAGCTATACTCTTCATAATCACCCCAATCAAAACTGTTGTAGATACATCTAATAGGCCTTATCATAAGCAAACTACCATGCATGTGGCAATTAGCACACACAAATGATTTAATGCATAAGATTGTACTGCCAGGGAAACTCTTGCATACAAACAAGTGGATCTGATATGGACAATGCAAAAGATGTGTAACAAACTAGCAATTACATAACAAACATTTTAAACAAAGAAGAAACTAGCTTGAGCAATAAACATTAGATTAAAAAACTCATCACCATCAAGCTAAAAGCTTCTCCTGAAAGTTGAAAACAAGTGGCGATGACATTAGAATTGGAGGCTAATAGGAAGCTCTCAAAACACCAGTATGTATGTGCAAGCAACAGCATGCAAAATATGATTTGCATGTGTTTGGCCCCATGTGTGAGAAATTACAATGGCAATTGACAAAGCCTAGTTTAATGTTGCAGGTGGAAAATGCAGCTGTAGCTTTTTGATGAATTGCAAGATCAGAATTATGACAAAAAGAGACCACATACTGCTGATTTTAAAAATACCGACAACTGAACCAGTGTTTCAATGATAAAGACAATTCCATGACTAAACTTAAATGGTTTAACATAAACGGTGTGACTTAAACAGCATGACTTAAACATTTTGAATCATACTTGAGTCATCTTTAGTATGAGGATAACATAAGAGGGCACAAATAAATACCATAAGATGAATCAATAAACACATAGTAAAAATGAACATGATAGGAAGTATGAAGTGGAGATACCTGATTTAATAATATAAATCCATAATCTCCCTATTTAAATCTAATTGATCCATCAAAATTAATAATCATTGCATTTAAACATTCATGGGAATCTAAAAGGAGACTGCAAAAGGACTCTAAGCACTTGAAAATACAAATAGAAAAGCTAGTTATAAAGATGCTAAAGTGGGCAAAGAGATACTTACCGTTATAGATATACCTAGGCCCTCTTTTTTATCTCTAAAAACTTTAACAACTCGAATGTCTCCAATGCCCCTTCTCTTTCTTGCAATTTCTATAGCATTATCTCCCTCATTTATTTCAGGAGGATCAGGTGCTGGGGGGTCCTGTGATTTCTTCTTACTCCTGCATGCACGTACAACTGTTTTATGGCGGTGTAAGTGAATTTCTGCCTCAATTTGATTCCAAAGCAAGTCATGTTCATGCCCCCGCATATCTCTTCCAAGTAGCTGGATTTGCTGAATTCTAGAAATTATGAAAAGTGATACATTTTAAAGAATTTAAACCATAAATTCATTTGTACTTTCTACTGAAACATATCAAGAGATCAAAGAAATAAAGGGTCTACAGACATCATAACTATTGTTGGCATGTGAATATGGGCCAGAAGAGTGTTAAGTTATTAGCAAAAAACTGGAGCTCTAAAATGTTGTCAAACAATGTCAAATGCTTAAATGCTACAAGCAACTACCATAACGAAAATGCCTAATCTATACCTTCCTGCTAATTCTTTATCAAGATATTTTGCAGCCAATCTTGCACCATATACTTCTCCTTGCAACTGCAAGATATATTGTCTTAGGTCTTCATTTTCTCTTTTATACTGAACCAGTTCTGCTTCCAACTTTGCCTCTTTAATAGCATCTTTCCTAAACTGTGACAACTCTGACTCCTACAATATAATTATATTAATAACTATGGTAATTCTTATCATCAAGCTGTAAGCTCTCTTGCAATTCTGACCATATTTGATTGAGTTGTATCATGCAGTAGTAAATGATTTGATACAAATTCCATCTACAATTGCAATCAATTCTACAACAACAAGAGCTAAATCTAGTAAAAATAAGCCACATGATAAAAATTTGGTTTTGGATCTACAACAAACATGGGCATTACTAGAGCAAATAAAAACATTCATCACCCTACCTTAGTTAAACCAGTGACTAGCATTGCTGTTTTGTGTGAATATCACAGTAAAAGATTTCACAATAGCAATGCAAGAGGTTTAAGCGAGGTATCTTGCTAAAAATATTTTAAAAGCTCGACTTACCAATTTTGTTTTAATTGCATCTGATTCCAAACTAGTGCCAGATGAAGAATGAAGTTGTAGCTGAACTGCGTGCAATTGTAACAAGGTATTTTTCAATTCTTTCTCCAGAACTTGAACCTTTGCAAATCCTTCAGTTTTCTCACTTCGAAGATCTACCAGTTCTGCCTTTCAAATAAGCAAGCAGCTCAATACAAATATTGTTAATGTTATTAAAAAATGCAAAATAAATCAAAGATAGACTACAAACAATTACAATTATTAGCAATCTCTCTAGCCCTAATATATTATCAACCATCTTCTCATATCAAATTTTCCTGGTCCTGGCTAAAATCGTTCTCTTTACCTCTAATTTTGCATTCGATTGAAAAACTGTCTGCGCTTTATGTGCAAGTTGTGCAAATGAGGATGATAAAGAGGTTAGTTTTTGCCTTCCTTGATAAGTGAGCTCAGACTGATCAGGGTCAATCTCTCCAAGCAATAAATCCAAATCTACGAAAGCCTTGTCAAACTCTTTTTCTAAAAGGTCTAGCCATCTAAACATAGTGACTGCGACAGCCATTTTGAAACTCCTAATTACTTCACTTATTGCCATAGGACTCAAGCAGCTACAAACGAACAGCTGCTGACAGTCACTGGCCACTTTTGTGCTGTACTGGGCCGCTGAGAGGAAGGGGGCAAATTGCCCCAGGGCCACAAGCTCCAAGGGGCCTCATAAGACTCAATGCTTCAAGGTATGGGGGCCTCATGAAGTAAACCAGCGGTAATTTTCCATTGTTAAGTTCTAGACCCTGAACATTTTCTGCTCGCTTCGCTTGCAGGGGGCCTCGTCCTTCTCTTTCTGTATGCAGTGAACAGGGGCGGATCTAGAGGGGGCATTGGGCCATGGTTCCTCCCAAATGGTAGTAGCTCTAATAGCAAACCATTGCATTTAGAAGCTTCTCACACGAAGAGAACAGTGAAACGAGACCATGGCCCCCAAATTTCAGCTTTGGATCTGTCTCTGCTAACATAATTACCAAAAACTAGATACTCGTTACAGTCCATGTTAAGGGTGGTACATTTAATAACTCATCGAAAAAGACCCTACATTTTAAGTGTTTATTTTTATTAGAAATCACCGTAGTTGATACATCTTCTTAGATACATCTTGGCCTTGCCCCAGGTAGCAAAATCAGATGATTGAATTTCTACTTTTTCGTGCATTTTATGAGTTCACAAGTCGATGAGAAATGCTTCTAAGCCATGACAAAATTCTGCATCTGCCAACTGGCAGGGTTTGTTGCTCTGCCTATAGGAAACAACCCCAGCACTCTTACGAAGAGCTCCTACGTCATTCCAATCTAAAGAAGCGCCAATCTATATCATTGCTTCGTACCAAATAGGCCTGCCTTTGATTTCCATATCAGGCAGGTATCTGCAGGGGGAACGAGGGCAATGGCCCCCAAATGAAAATTTTGCATGGAGCCCCAGAAGAAGTATTAACATGGAAATTTACATAGCAAAATAAGGCTTTTCCCCTCCAACATAATTGTACAAGCAGGTTTTGCCAATCCAAGAGACATTAATCTATGGTTTTGACAGCTAAGGTAATGTCCTCCAGCTACGTGCTAACTCTATACTGGGATGTGTCGATGGGGGGCGTGGGGGCATTGCGCTCCTCCCAATATTGTCATATTTGCAAGAAAGTAGGTCATTTTCTGTGCCCTTGTTTTTTTAGTAACAATTTAGTAACAATAGTTGGCTGATTGGTCAGAACGCCCCCCCAGACAGAAGGTGTCTCGGCACATAACTGATTATATATACGGTTTTTTCAAACTATTTTACTCCGGAAACAGCACTACAAAATAAAATTTCCCAGTGTACTATTTATACCATTCCATGCATGAATGGTGCAAACAGCATCGGTTTTAAAAGCATCATAAGCAAGCAAAACCCTTCTAGGTGGTGCTCATTTATACATTACAATATTTCCACATGTTAATTTCTTTTCATATCACATGCTGTAGCTATTACTTCTTAACAGAAAATAAATAATAAAAAACAAATAATCTAAGAGTGGTGGATACTTAAGTTTGCATTCGTTGCTTTAGTAACAATACTATATACTTGTGAAAAGAAGGACATCTTCCTATATGTATGCAAATTCGACTTCTATCTATATGCAACGCTGTCACTAGTCAATACATTTCCTGCAGTGGTGTGGTGGTTGGGGGGGGGTTAATGATTCCTTTGAAAAGAACTTTTCATGTTGCAGTTGCACTAAAGAGAAACGGCGATTTTTCAACGTATTGAGGGAGCTATTTTTAGGCCTAGATCCTTGGACACCGGAGCAACTGTGGGGCATAAAGGGTACAATTTCGGAAAAGGGCACTTGGACTGATTGTGACTTCATAATAACTTTTAAACTTTAACGTACAGGCTACTTTTCTACGAACCATTAATGCATTTCATGGCAAGTCATGAACTCCTAATGAAAGAAGGACGTCGAGCCTGAGAGAAGAACAAATGTAGAAAGAAAGCGTGAAAAAGTTATATTAGTAGACAGCATAAGAAGGCCACTTTTGCTCCCTTGTCCCCGCTCTTCAAGGGCAAGAGGGGCGCTGCCCTCCTTCCTTCGCACCCGTACTCTGGCTTACCCTACCTAGGTCGAACAAATAATACCACAACATGCCACTAATGTCCCTACTTCAAAAAGAGCTACCTGTTAACTACAACGTTCAGTTTCCATACTATCAAAGTATGGAAACATATTTTAAGAACACAACGATCTAGAGACTCTTCACATGTCTTCCAAAATTGATTTAGCAAAATTAATAAATGCAAGTAGTTCTTGGTGTTTCCTAATCCACCGCTAGATGCATGCAAGAAATTTAATAGTTCCTTCCAATATTACAGGATTTCTGTGCCACTTTCGCCGATTTTCCTACAAGGTTCACAATAATTGTTTGCTTCGGTGTTATTAACTAATGGTTCATACTTAAATATTTCAAAATTGGCTCCTACTGATTTGAAGGATTTAGGGGAACAGCAACTACAGCCATGACGGGTAAGAATATCATGAAAAACGAACAAGCAACTGGAGGAAATGCCCGGGGAGGGTGGCAAAACCTACCAGTGCAAGCATTTTAGAGGGGCAAAAGCCTTATTTTCCTACGTAAATCTCCAGATTTATGATTCTGTTGGGGAGCAAAACCAAGCAAAATTTTTTGTTTTGGGGGCATTACCCCCTGCACGTATGTGCCTAACGAAAAAGTACGGCTTGGAAGGTTATGAAAGAACCATTCTTTTCTGTGGAGAGGCACCCTATCACGAAAAATAATGCAGGGAGTGATACTGAAAAGCCAGAAACAAAACTGACTGGAATTTGCGGGTGTGTAATGGGTGGAATTGCCCGCGCGTAGCGGGCACCCTGTTAAAATGTAGTGCTAATAGTGCACAGAATGTTGTAAAACAAATTGTAGCTCTCTGCAGGCATAAACGTTATGCGCGCAGAAGCTGAATATGTTCACCAGAATGAGCTGAATATGTTCAACGAATTGCCGAGTTTATTGAACGGGAACAGTGGTATAGATATAAATTGATAGCTTGAGGGCTCCCTTCTTGCATTTGCTTTCGTAAGAAACTCTGGAGTTGTTCCACCCTCTTGTGTAAGAAAATGATAATGCAGTCCTGTAACCAATGTACTTGCAATGCCCTGTATATCTTGTGAGTTAACACTTACTTGACAGTAAGGTTCTTTTATATTCTTAGTATATATATTCAAGCAATTTACAGAGCTTGGAGGCTCAGCCCCCTCAAGTCACAGCTAGGGGGCTGTGCCTCCCCCCACGCTTCCCTTCTTCTACAGCACTGATAATCCATCATCTTTTAGTCTCAAATATCAGTAACGGAATATACACTTTCTCTATAGAGAATTCTATTTTATATATAAATCTAGATACGTCACCATTAATTTAGCTCCGGCCAACATAATATGTATATAATTTCTATTAACGGCTAGTATGAATAACCATCTTATTAAAGAGATGTATCTATATATGTACACTATTTATTAGTAATATATATGCCATTTCATAGAGTCCCATATTAATTGCTGAAGACAGAATTTTCCTCGGCAAACCGCGCACGTCCGATAGCCCTGGCTCTTGGGCTGGGCGTAGTAGCATTGTGTAGCCTAGGCGTAGTGGCATTATGAATCGAATTAGAAGTATGCGTGAATGCATCGTGTTTTGAATTTGCATAAGGTCTTCTTCTAGGAAGAGTTGCTAAACATGGTGTTCTTGGAGCGACATGGTTTTGACTTGTGCTTGGTAAAAACAGCGTAGCGTCCCCGTTTTCGCTATTATTTGATGAGCTGTACGTCGTAGACGACAGGCAAGGCTTTCTCCTCCGACTGGTGTCAACAATACGAGGTCCTTTATAAGCAAGCTCAGTCCTAGCTCTTGCAATGTCGCTTGACAAGCTCCCTGATTCAGTTGGTGTTTCAGCTTTCAAACTAAAAGGCGCGTTTGATGGAGGCATATTTTCAAGGTTACTATTATAATAACGCATTATGTCAACGAGGTATCCTAATTCTTTGGCCTCGTTGTCAGACAGACCATTTGCTACGTTGATTAATTCACTAGCGTCTGCTTCAGTTTGTGTGCCTTCATCCACAGAATGACAACGCCGGATTGAGTGAATTCGAGGCAAAGTAGACGTGTCTCGTTGAGCACTGCCTGCCTCGCTTGTTTGAGCTGATTCAATTTGCGTTGAGGTTGCTGGTAGGTTAGAAGAAGGCGTGACTAGTAATGGCAATGAGATTTCAACAGCGGCATCCTCTTTTCTTTTATTCTCTTCGAGAATCTTCTCAACGCAAGCCATAAGGAGTACAGCGACCATTAGAATAACTATACCAGCGGAAATGCTGAGCACAAAGCAGAGGATAAGGTGCTTTGGTCGACCTGAAATTCAAGCAGTTTATAGAATTAAAGTCTGGGAAATTTATTTGGAGGGCTAATTTACTACCTGTACAACAATCTGTAAAAAATTCCCAAACCCTACCAAGGTGCCTTCTTTGAACTACACATTTCTTTTATAAGGAAGTTTCTTCACCCCAGTACAGAACTTTTCATAAATTACTCACGACATCAGTATCAAAACTTTCTTAACGACCTTCTTAGCAAAATTCTTGAGTTTCAATTTTTGTGCATACACAATACTGGAAAGTGAAAAAGCCCCATGAACACTTGAAATGATGATAAATTTTGGTAAGCAAAAAAAATTAAGTTGTAAGAGGACAACCAAAATAAGATACATAATATATTACAAACAAATGATTCGAACTTCAAATATATA
>WIPJ01067649.1:15924-56647 GCA_018155075.1 Cassiopea andromeda
GTGTGTACATATCTATTTTTATATACCAAAGAAAATCAAAAAGGGGCTCAATTTTGACTTAGTGCACTTGGGAAAAAGTATTTATTTGTCCTTATATAATAATAAGAATATAACGAATCTTTAAACATGAATGCTACTATCAATATGTGTTCTGTATTCAAAAGAAAAGGAAGACCTATAATATGGTTATTTAATAAACCCTAGCAGCAATCAAAATGGTTGTTTGCAAAGTTCCAGATATAACAGACTTTTTAAAAAAATGTTTCTTAAGCAGCTCTTCAAATTGCTTAAAGAGTTCAACTGGAAGTTGGCACAAGGAAAAAGGTTCACTGGAACAAATGACCCATCAGTTAGTACCTTAAAAATACCCTGACTGCAACTAAGGGGAAAAGGTGGAAGCAGAAAAATGTTCATATATCTTATAATATCGATAAATATAAATGATAAACACTCATGCAGAAACTTGTTGGTAAAACAAATAGCGATAGACACGTAATGAATGGAGAGCTCACAGTGATGTCGGGAGCTCGGGGGCTCGGGGGTGCTCAATCCCCTAGTTATTTTTTCAGCAGTTTTTGGGTAGGCTTAAGCCCCCCTAGTCTTTCTAAAATATATCGCAAAAACTGCAAAGCAGGTTGATGAAGCAGGTTTTTAAAGAAGAAATTCTGGATACATGTTCACAGTACAAGCTCCCATTCATTTCTGTTTGCACACACCCAGTTCACATCGAAAATAACGACAATAGTTGGGGTGAGTAACCAAGCGGCCCAGCCAGTTTCATTAGCTTAACGGAAGTTAAGCATGGCTGTGTACGGTCAGAAACTGGATGGGCGATCTTCCAGATGAACGACCAAAACAGCTCAATCCGCAGTCCCTCGGAAGAGACGTTAAACTAGGAGTCCCATATCTGGATTTGGCATGCATAGCAGGCCTAAATTAGCTGAAAAAGCTAGGTACAATAGCTTACTCAAAATAAAGTAAACAGCCAACAACAACAACCAATAAAGTATCAGCAACAACAAGAAGAACTAACTCATTTTCCACCTTGGCCCTCTCGCTGAACCCCCTATCTGTTAAGCTCTACATCATCGAGAGTATAATACATATTTCAGCAATACACCGATTTCTACGTGCAGACTACTTTGGCAGCGCAATTAAAGCACACATTTCTAACGTAGCTACTATACTTAAACCAAAGGCATTATTTCAGCTTCATGAGTGTTCTATCAGCTTTCCCTAAGGATACACACAGGTGTGTGAAGTAACTCTTATAATCACAACTGTGAAAAGAGTCTCACATATCAAGTAGATCAAACATCATCTGGGAGACTACAGAGAGCGTTAATTGAGTTCAAACAAAAAAATCGCTTTACACATACCTTGCATATATTGCAACGCCACTGTAGCTGAAAATAAAGTATAGAACAGGCAGGTGACAGAGCTAACTTTTCGTCCATCCTTAGTCTCATTCCCAACTCCAGTTGGTCTCATACTGGCATGTATGCTAGACTTAGTTTGCAACGTTTCTTTCGTAAATATCTCAGTTCTCACAGTTGAGTTTATTTTCGTTGGTTCTGCAAGATAAGACAGACAAATAGAAGTGATACTTGGTAAGAATGATAGCACTGAGTTCAACTGAAACGTAGCTATTGGGGAATACCACACCTAGGTGATTACAGAGGATGGGAACCTAGGTGAAATGGGCAAAGCCCCCACTGAAAGTTTATGGTCTCCCACCCCATTGGCGCTTGCATACTTGACTACTTGGTTACTACGGATTCAAGTGGAGCAGAGAGGCTTGAAAAGGTGACAATGAAATTGCGATATATCATTATTGAAAATTGCATGTGTACAAAATGAGACTCTTTTGAACTACACGTTCTCTTATAAGAAACATGCTAAAAGAAACACGAGGCTAAAATTAGGCAAAAAGTAAAAAATATTTAAGAAACACAGGCAGGCTGAGTTTCAAATAATAACCTGAAGGACTATTTTTACAAAAAATTTTAATCAAACTATAAAAGAAGATAGAAACAACGTCCTTTATATGCCTCACAAACCAGGGCATCCTTTTTCTTGTATCGGAGTTACTTAATTTGGGCTTTATTGTTATTGGAAGTTTTAAGAATTTAAGAAACAGTTAAGAAACATTTAATGCTCGATTTGAGCTGCTTAGAGAAGTCCAGGCTGAAGCCAAGAGGCCTGTTTCTAATAATGAAACGTGTATTATATAGGCCACAACAAGTGAGCCTGGCTATCTCATACCCTCATACCTTGATCGGGTCCCATCGTAAGATAAGATAGCCATTCTGAAATGCTGTAGCAATGCATCACACAGGAATTAGCCAACAAATTAACGTTAGAATTATTAATCTGGAGATTTACATAACAAATTAAGGCTTTTGCCCCTCCAAAGTCATTGTAACGGCAGGTTTTTGCCTCTACAGGGCATTTCCTTCAGCTACGTGCTAGCATTGTATTCCAGCAATCTCAGCTCGGCTTTGCTGTGGCCTTTATTGAGCGTTTATTAATAACAGCCATTTAAAAGAGTGCTCCCCTCCATTTCAGGTTACACAATGAAGCATATGAGGGTGGGAATAAGCGTTTTAAAACCGAGATTGACCAGAAAGTTGGAACATATCATTAATAAGAGAGTTTGGCTATGCTACAACCATATCCTCATACCTTAATGGAGGTCCCATTATAAGATAGAAGCTACAGTGGTTGCCAAAAGTGTTGGAAGGCATTCTAGCACTTTTCTGCCCTTTGCCTCCCCCTCCCCCCATACAATGTTGATCTATTTCGAGACATGAGCTCAATCACTTAGCATTGGGGTACGATTCGTCCTACCCATTTCTTATCTTCAAAACCCAACGTTGTTCCGGGGGGAGGGGGCATCGCTTTCATCTACGATAAGATTTACTAAGTAGGATTTTGAAGGGAAGACAGAGTACATTCGCAGCTATTTTCAGTTGCGTTCCAACTACTTCTGGCAACGATTGTATGTGTTTCATGAAACTTTGTAGCTTTGCATCACACAGGAATTAACAAACGTTAGCTGAGCGTTGAGAAATTTTTCGCACAAGTTAATCTGGAGCTAATGCAACGAATGCTGCGAGAGATTCGTTTAGAGTATATGTCACATTTGTTAAGTAGTCGTATGTTAATCACTTGTTAACAGTGAATAAAAATGACTTAAATTTAGTAAATCAAGAGAACATCTAAAATCTACAAAAGAATGCCGATAAAGGGAACTTGATGTGTGCTGAGATCAATTTATGTTAATCGGTCGATTCAAAGCCTCTTAAAGAAATTGAGTTACGGCATGTATAGTAAAGATATCGCTTATGAATATCATTATAAAATGCATTAAGACAAATTTCTGTGGTTCGTTTCAATATGTCCTGGTTAGAAACGATAATTAGAATGACTAATAGCAATAGTATATGAATGTGTAGCAGAGTAATTAAACAACTCTACTGCTGTACCAAAGGTTTATGCTGTGGTGTTGAAGAGAGGGCGCGGGGGTGCAGCCTCCCTAGCTGTCTAGCTGTGACTTGAGGGGGGTTCAGTCCCCTAGCTCGGCAAGTTACTAGATGAAAAATTGACATCTAATGGTGCCAGTTGGCGTTGATCCATACATGCATAGTGTCAGTTCAATTAGGTAAGGGGGGTTGCTTTCATGGTATTATAGCCAAGGGGAACACCAATGAAAAGGTTGGGAAACACGAACGTATGTGGCATACCTATACTGTCAACAATAAAAATTGCTGTGCCGTAAATCTTCGAATTAGCCCCCCTGGAATAAGCCCTCCCCTCAAATAACCCCCACTCTAGAGCTGCAAATTCCTAATAAGCTCCACTCGAAAAAGCCCCACACAAGCATGTGACTGTTCCTACTTTGACAGTCTGTTAGCAAATAGTCTGTTGATACTACAGATCTTTACCACAGCACGAAAAAGCGGCAATATTCTTTTGATATACCTGAAAGGGAAGCTTTTTTCGTCCGACACTCATCAGGGTATGAAAACGTCGGATAGTGACCTAAAGGTTAACCGAAATATATATCCCAGATGCAGTTAATGTGTTAGGCCATAGGACAACACCTTATTGCAAATCCAGAATGCGCCAAAACATATACAGACGACAATTTTCGGATCATTGGACAAGCAAGATCGTCTTTTCATTTAAGTGTTTTGGAATTTGTTTACATCAAGACTCAAAACCCAGTCTTGTGTAGACAAAAAGGGTTTGTTATCGCATTTGGACTCTTCAAGTAAACAATGCTAATAGGTCCTAATTGGTCACACTTGGGGCCAATTAGACGCATCCTAACACATTAACTGCATCTGTATATATATTTCGGTTAACCTTTAGGTCACTATCGGACGTTTCCATACTCTGATGAGTGTCGGACGAAAAAAACTTTTAAGTATGTCAAAACTCTGTTAGTGTTTTATAGAGCTAGGAAAAAATCAGCCAATAATTAAAGAAAATTAGCCTGTCCTTCAAAAAGACACGTCTGTATGTGTAGCATCGACGAAATAGTTCACTAGTAGGAAAAATTCAACCGGACTAACTTCCAAGAAAAGTATTTAAGCCCTCCCCCCTCGAATAAGCCCCCATACAAAAATCCAAAAATAGATAAGCCCCCAGGGGGGCTAATTCGAGGATTTACTGTAGTCCAATACAAGTCAAAGCTCAAAGGATTTGAATAATATTCCAAAAAACTTACTGCATTCGTACACGACAGTGACGATGTAGCTCACTTTGCATTCCTTTTTCGACGTCATCTTCCCAATGCTGCAAGCTCTTCTACCGCTGCATTCCTTTTTTAGCCAATCATAATACGACAGCAGATCACAAGGGACAGGAAAGGTATTTCCGTTATTGCAGAGGCTTGAGTTCTTAGCTGGAACACTTGTCGATGTCAGATGCACAATTAAAATGTTCATGAATGGGCATTCCAACTTTAGTTCGTCGCCAAGGCAAAAAATCTTTACTTTCATATCTGAAACCAAAGCAACAAAGAAATCACAATAGCAAATAACCAACAATTTCCTATCACTTGCTAATTCGTAACTCCCTATCCCCCCATAATAACTAGCTAGTTCATAACTCCCTATTCCCCACAACAACTAGCTAATTCATAGCTCCTTAATTCATAACTCCCTATTCCCCACAACAACTAGCTAATTCATAGCTCCTTAATTCATAACTCCCTATTCCCCACAACAACTAGCTAATTCATAGCTCCTTAATTCATAACTCCCTATTCCCCACAACAACTAGCTAATTCATAGCTCCTTAATTCATAACTCCCTATTTCCCCATAAAGACTAGCTAATACATAACTCCCTATTCCCCCATAAGGACAGCAAATCACAAAAACAATGACCGAGCCTTTCCTCTAATTTATGCGGTGCATGGGAAAACATTTGAGTAAAAGTCGCTCTTCCTCTATATTCACGATATGAAAGTTTTCTATATTCAGTACTATTCTCCTCGATTATCACATTTCCACCAAGGGGCGAATCACTCGGGAAATAGTGTAAAAGAGATTTTTACAAATGCTTGATCGATATGTACATGGTCTTTTCAGTGATTTACTCTTCAATTTTATCAAATAAATTCAATAAGAAAGTCTCTCTTGTGGTCCTCTCTGCAATCCTAAACCAATGGCATGATCTCTCACTCCCTTTGATTTTCCAAGTCCAATTCCCCTTTAATATCATCTCCTCTATACAATTCTGCAATACCGTAAATCATCTAATAAACGCCCTAGGAGCTCTTAATTCTAGAGAATTTTTGAGATCAATTCGCATCTTAGTAATGTTTAGATTCTACTGTATAAGGCACGTATTTGCAGGATGGGCAAGGGGGGCAATGCCCCCAAAATGAAAAATTTTGCATGATCTTGCCCCTAAACAGAATTATTTACCTGGAGATTTTACATAACAAATTAAAGCTTTTGCCCCTCCAAACTGATTTTACAGGCAGGATGTTCCCCTCCAGAACGTTTCTTCCAGCTACGTGCTAGCACTGCATTCCAGCAATCTCAGCTAGGCTCTGCTGTGGTCTTTATTGGGCGTTCATTAATGACAGCCATGTACAAAAGTCTTCCCCCTCCATTTCAGGTTGAAATTGAAGCATATGAGGGTGGTAATAAGCCTTTCAAAACCGAGATTGACTAGAAAGTTGGAATACTATCATTAATGAAATACTAGTCTCCCCTCTCAGCCGTTTTGTTAACGTTTTGCGCTTGGCATTGCTGTTCTATGGTACACCTGGTTTGGAATCTGATATTCATGACCAAATTATGGCTTTAGATACACGATCTTCAGGGGTTAAGTCAAGAAGAGTATATGACCTAGCTTCGAATTGGCCGATATAAAAGGCTTCTTAAGTATGGAGATTTTCCATCAGCAACTAAAAGCCTCTCCGAGATGTGCATCTGTTAAGCAGCGATTACTTTTATCTGTGGTATAATGAGGGAATTTTAGATGCTTTACATGGATCTAGGAAAGGAGAGGCTTACTTTTCAAACTAAGAAATGTTCTTCGTACATCACATGAATAAAAATTGCATCTTCTTTTATTTCCAAAATGTCCTATCAGCTATTGAGCATGATTTTCATTAAAAATGTTGAGATCTTTTGCAGGGTGATCTATGAGCTTATAGGTACAACAAAACTGCTTTCAAAAGTCCCAAAAATTTACAATGCCCAATACCTTAACTCGGAAATTATTCGTAAAAACCAAAGGAGTAACTTCGTCTGAAAATTAAATGAATACATTCAAATATTTGTTGATACTTTATTTCATCATAAAACAGAGCAAGAGTGGAACATACCAATAAATATTGTATCGATAATGCAAAAATTGATCTAAAAGTAGTGTGTTAAACGGGATACACAAAAGTTCCAAGCCTTAAGGAAGCTCAAGTCTTGCGTTATTACTAAATTATTCTTAGATTTCATCGCTTTTGAGCCTAAGTATCCTTATAAACATTATTCTTACAAAAAAGGAGTGTATGTTGTAGTTCAGTAAGTTGAAGACTACTAATAAGCCGGCTATATGATATTGCGATTCATTTTGACCATGGAAACTGAATTGCAATGGAGTGAAGTGCAGTAACATATAATCTCTTATGATATAGCAGAGGGGAGTAAATTGTAACACAACACATTATAGATCCATGTAGATCAATAGAATTTATCAGTGGATGAAATAGGATGCAGCCTCAGTCACTGCTATGCTGCCCAATCTACAATGCATGTTTACAGAGTTGTCAAAATATAGCGTAGAAAATATAGTCAATTATGTAATATATATATATATATATATATATATATATATATATATATATATATATATATATATTACTGTATTCTTATAAAAAGGAAGGCCGTCCCAAGGAGTCACTTGAGCCTTCTATGTACGGGGGGTCCATTGGATATTTTTGGGTGTGGGCAAGTTTTTTGATACTTATGAGTGAATTTTGGAACTCGTAGATGGACCCCCGTATACAAAATGTTCGATTGACCTCCCTAGGGAGGCCGTGCACACATGAAGTTGAGTCCCTATCAGCTGATGAGTTAACAATCATTGATTAAGAAATGTGATGTTGAACTCATAAGAAATCCAGTTGGATTAAAATTTGCAGAGTAGATCAGATTCAACTTTCATGGTAAGTATTCGTTTCCTGTTAAGTTCCACTACAGTTCAAAGTAAAGAGTCAAGATGGTTCATCCATGGAACTGTATTCGTGAGAATCGAAAAATCACCTGCCTCCAATTCTTAGATTTGAATTTTTTTCAATCAGCCCCCGAACCTATTCCAACTCCCTAATTATTAGCTCATCGAAGTATAGATGACTTCTATTTTTCCAATCCCACTAATTATTGATTTTTAGGAAATTTTCAACACCTTTTAATCCCTCAATTACTGGGAACTCTATAGAGCAGTGCTTCTCAACCCTTTGCTAGCAGTGACCCCCAAAGAATATTCTCACAATAGTATTATTTCATCATAGCCCCACCCCACCAAAATTTATGCTTACAATGTACACTATTCGTGCATAAACCGACCATTTTTAAAGTCCTTGGGTAACTTAATACCAAAATAATTTTCAATCGAGAGATGAAAGAAAAAGCATTCAAAATAACATTAGCATCTATGTACATTTCTTTGCATTTACCAATAATTATGTAACTTACATTCGTGGTCCCCCAAAAATCCAATTTTTGCCCGCAAGGGGCGATGGCCCCCCCCCCGTTGAGAGCCACTGCTATAGAGTATAGACTTACACTTGAAACTCAACTCAAACATTGATACAACGATAGCACTTACGTATAAGAACGTATTAAGAGCATAGAAAGGCACTCTATAAGCAGCTTGATACATTTCTGGACATTTGACACAATCATCGAGTGGCCTAGCGGTAATGCACTCGACTAAGACCAACATGGTCCTGGGTTCGAGGCCCACCGCATGCCACTGGTGACGTCAGGAAGGGCATCCGGTCCTAAATGCTCGCGCCAGAACTAAAGTCCTCTTAGAGGCACCCTCCAAACCCCAAGGAACTGGGGGAAACGGAGGTAAAATCGAGTAAAATCGAGTACATGAAGGAGAGTCAGCAAGGAGAACTTACTCCAAACAAGGTCTAAGCTAATACCTTATGGCATCAGATAGGAAACACATGCTCATTTACACAAACAAAGTACTGCAATCCACTAGACTTATAGGAATTACTTTAAAAACCAATAACTTGCCGTGACATAAGTCTCTATTTCCGTAAAAAAGAGAAAGCTCCTTAAGTAGTTGATAAAACACACGCAAATACTTTTGCAATGTTTTTGAAAGCATTTCACATTCTACGTCATTCAGTTATACAACCTGCTAAATGATTCTTTCCCTTGAAAAGCATGTGCTTTTTCCCTGTTTTAGCCGTTGCGGGGGCAGATTCAGAGCTTGCTTTGGAGGGGCAACTGATTCCTCCTATTGTTTTTACGCAAGAAGTTTCTTAAAAAATTGTTGCTATAGGAAATGTTACCGTTTGGGGGCCTTTACCCGCCCCCTCCCTCTTCTGGATCCACCCCTGGACCGCTGGTAAAGAAATTCACTTTGGAAACATGTGATACACACAGTAACCTTCATGTAAACAAAACCATAATAGATTCAGTATGTACTTGATCAAACCACACACCTCAGGGCAACCTTAAAGAGTTAATTTTATTTAGCGAAAGAATCATAGTCTTTCTTGCAGCAATTAACCGTCTGGCCAGTTAATGGTAATAAAAAGATTACATGGTCCATCTTTTGTAGCTGGCACCCACAAATTCAATCAAGCTAATCAGTTCAATCTGTTAATGCGATATCAAAGATGATCGCTGCGATGGCTACAGTGAGACAAAGAATGCAACGTTGATACAAAGCTAGCCCCTAGGGTATAAAGGAGAACTATAGCTTTGCTCTTGTAGAAGGATAAACAATCTAAGTCGTTGCGTAGGAGGTTTTCATTATACATGAGAAGCTATGGGGTGCCTCAGGGAGCTGCACTTCTTTACAATCATACTATGATTGTAAAGAAGTGCAGATCCCTGAGACAAGAGAAAATTGGTTAATAAGACGTGATGGTTATTATCATTAAACCTTTAAATATTAAATCACAATCAAAATTTCTTGTGACTCCCAATTACATAATTTCTCGTGTTCTATTCTTCTCGAGCACATTAGTCAGCTTCCTGTCTTCTTTTCTCTTCTATTCGTGAGAATGTTTGGTAGAAGAAGTCATTGGTACCAATTATCTCAACATCTCCATGATGCCGTGAGGGGAAACAATTTTAGAAAGGACAAGAAGTAGGAAGCATTGGGTATCATGCAGCATAGAGAATCACAAATAGTTGTTTTGTGATGAATCTAAGGAGTGGTTACAGAATTAATTGAGAAAGGATAAAATGCAAATATGCTTGCAAAATGGTTCTATATTCAATTTCAATTGTGATAATTAGGAAGGAATTCGGCTTATTTATACATAGAGCAAGAGAGTCAAGCCCATCAGAAATTAGATTGCTCGGGATTGGAATCTTATGAAGACTCATCCCAATAGATCCAGCCAAATCCAAACCAGATTGTATACCAATGGCGGGCCGGATAAATGTGGAAGAGATTAAACATGAAAGGATTAAAAAAATCTTATTTTATAGTACTATTCTCTTTCAGTAATCCACCCTGAAGGGCTACGTATTCCATTAAGTTTCTCCTCAGAGTATTTCATGATGTCTCCAATGACGGGGGAGTACATGCCTTTTTTATAATGAAAGTAGTTTATAAGAAAGTGCTCAGCTACTCAAAAAGTTAAGAAAGTTCAGTACAGGATTTTTGAGAACTAAAAAAGTTACAAATGCACATGTGTATAAATTTGAAAATTTGATTACGCTTCACATAAATATAATAACTGAAGCAAAATACTTTCACCCCTTGGTATGGCCACCGAAAGGTATGTGGAGGCAAGTGCTCTTCTCCATTAGCGAAAGTTGGTTTTTTTGGCTTCTATAAAGATTGATTTTGAAGGAAAAAAGAATGGTAAGAATTGCTCCTAAAAAGGATAGAGAGTGGCATGATTAATAACTCGTGACAGAAACTTTCAGTCCCTCATAAAATCATTGACCTTGGGAGATGTACTTTAAAAATTAAGGGCGTTTTCCAGCATATTCTACTAGAACCATAGCCCTTCACTTTCTTACTTTCACTTCATTTACTTTGGCCACGCTGCTATTTTCATCACAAAAATTTGTGCGTCAAATGATTAATGTCAGGGAGTCGATGACATGCAGCAGCGGCAATTCAATCTTCAAGGCTCACCAGCAGGGACGCCTACACAAGAAAAGGGCAGGGCTGGCAAAATTTATCCAAAGGGCACCAAAGATACAACTCCGACGTCATACCAACGATACGATTTTGAAGTCATTACTCCCGTGCTGCAGGCGTCCTTGACCACCAAAACAATATGAGAATCCATACAGAATTGAAACATCATTGACGGCATGCAGAGAAATTGCAACTGAATGGAGCTGGTGTAAATAGGCCTGTAAGCTTTGGAGCAAAATCATTAACTCCATTCTCTCCAAGGGTATTTTATTGTAATTATGCGTATTTAGAGAAGGGTCATTATTTATAAAGGGGGTGGTAGCGAAAAAAGGCTAGTTGTAACTACAAATTTTTTCCTACCTATGTTTCCACAATACTTAAAAATTTAATACCCAACCAGTCAGATACTTAGTTAACCAACTCTCCGAGAAAGATTTGACTAATTGTCATAGCTTCAAAGAAGAACAATCTGACAAAAGAAAATATCTCACCAGGATTATATATTTTAAAGCAGCATTTGACATTTCTACCCACCCCTTTGCCTTGTCTAATTTCTTGTTGCCCAACTTTTCCCACCTAAAAAGTCTTTTACCCAACAATTTTGTCTTCTGTTCCGACTCCAGTTACAAATAATGACCGGTCCCTCATTGTAAATTTTCAAATTGAAGTCTATAAAGCATACTTTGTGAGAACGAAATAAGTTGCTAGAATGGCTGAAAGTATAAATAGTCAAATTTTGTACTGCTACGTTTTAAACTGTAATCTTACCTATTGTTCTATGCTCACAAGTGGTTATTCGCTGAGAAAGAAAATAACTCTTGGTATTAACTGACGTGGCTGACATCTTTAGAAAACTCACTGTCAGCTGAATTGGATCGTTTGAAGTGCTAAATTGCAGAAGGCACAAAGACCGAATTAAAGGAACAAAACAGCTAATTATCTTGAGGGATTCCAGTTCAAACTGCGAGAAGATCTAATTTCTAGATTGAAATTTAACAGGAAGAGATAAAAGGTTTAAGAGAGGTCAAAATTGGTGTCTTAAAAGACTGGTCAAACTAAAGTTAATGCATATTTCAGTATTATATACGAACACAAAAACATCTGAAATTCACGAGGAGATCAAAACCCGGTACTTCAGATGTGCTTTTTCAGCTTGTTATGAAATGATTTGAATGAACAACAGATAAACATCATACATAAGAAAAATAGGATAAAGAAAAATAGCACACAGGAAAAAGTCCATCTTAAAAATCAAACTGTAGATTTCACAAAAACATAGAGTGAGGTAAGAAAGACTGGGGAGAGTAGAGCAGTGGCACAACTGACGTAGGGTGGGGCTAGGACAATAACTTCTGGCCCCCAAACTATTTGAGGCACTGAAGTTGACCCCTCAACGATCTTCAAGGTTCAAGTCTGTAAGGCCTCAGAGCTACTGAATCCTTAGAGCCCCGAGCGTTTCTATTACACCATTGTAGCAGAGTCTAATCTGAATTGGGCGGCAGCCCGTTGTCCCAGCCACAAAAGGGAACAGCATACCATTCATAAAAAGTGGAAAGAGCTACAGCCCTAGAGACCTACCACCCTCGGCTCTGGTGCCCTTGAAGGAGGGAAGGACCAAAGTGTTGCCAGAAAGCACGCGAAAATTAAAGGATAAAATTTGTGGCTTAAAGTTCGGAAACAAATATGGATCTCGGTGTTGCAGCTGCCATTATGGGCACTTAGGAAACGCACGTGATACAAGCCCTCACTAGATATTTGATTAAATGACTGCAATATACACACAGCACGACTAACTTACAGATCCTGATAGGTCTCATATAAAGTATAACAAGCACCAAAAACAGTAGAGATGTGACCCTGTACAGTGACTTAGCTTTTCACAAAGAATAAATTGCAGAAACTCCTTGCATTTGATTTTCTACTTAAGAATACCTAAACAGTTCATGCAGCTGGGGACTACAAGATTTTTCATATCTAGAGCTAAAAAGATACACCTTCCCATATGAAATCCAAAACAGCAATACTTCTCCAAGACGTTCACTAAGGTCCCAACCATCAACAACATAATGTCCTCCTATTAACACAAACAAGCGACATTCTCAGGGCTAGTAACAGGGTTCAGGACGCAGGGACATGGAGGAAAGAATTTTAGGAATGGAATGGCAGCTTAAAGGTAGGGAATGGAAGCGATGAGCTCTTTTTACTGCTGTAAAATGCAGCTGTCTGAAAGATCATTGGTCTACACAGACTTAAGAATTGAGCTATATGGAATCCATTAGTATATATTCCAACTAGCTTGGAATACCCAGCAAGAAACGGCGATAAAATCATTTCTATAGAAGTGGCTTGTCAGCAGTACCTGTGGATTTCTATATAAAGTATTACGTGGGTAGCAAAAAGAAGACTGGATTGAATTCAAATCTTTGCAGCTAAGCAGGCCAGTAGACAGCCAGGCTGGATTGAGGGGGGTGCGATGTAGGAGAACCCGAAGCTTTTGTATGTTACATAACTGGGCCAATATGTCTACGGGCCTGCAGCTAAGGACCAAGGCTGAAGATCAAAGCTCTTGAACCAAAAAGGGCTGACGAAGTCCTTGTTTCAACATGTTAACTATTGAATGCTACTTATTACACTGCTACGCGAGTCGAACTGAAGCATGCAATAACAACAACAGCAACAACTTGTTCTTTGTCTTAACATCATGGAGATAGGAATATCAACAACAACAACTGCTACTGCTTCTGAGCGTACACAGTCTTAGCACCAATCAGAGGTACTGCTCCTTGTTGCAACAACACTTCACCTAAACTTAATTTTCACATTGACAACCACTATCCAAATTCTCAGCTTCTTCCACAGTAAAATAGATAATTAACACCGGCCAAGCAACAATACGTTTGTAATGCAGCATTAATCCGTGAAAATGAATTTGGCTGTGAGAAGTACAATATCCAAATTCAACCAGCCCCATTTTAGGCAACTATTTTGCAGCTAAACTCTGCTCTAGGTAAAGCCAAACTAAAAATGGGCACAGAAAATGGGCAGCAACTGTCAATGAGAAGTTAATCAAATGGCAAACTATTCTCGTTTACTAGAGAGTCGTTTATAAGAACACTGAAAACTTAAGATCTGAAAGTCGATAGGCTATTGACTAAAATTTTCACTATTTCAGTTGTGCATATTAAAAATAAAAATCTTTGCCCAGAATGTCTTATGGTCACGTTGAAATTGCCATCTTTAACCACCTACCCTTATCATCTCGCTCCGCATCACGAGAAACGTGTGGAACTAGCATTGAGATAGGCTTATCTCTATGAGAACTACCTATACCCTAGGATTGAAGTAATTATTGAACAGCCGCTTAAGACACTTTTGATACTGAAATCGCAAAAAAGCCAAGAAAGTCTCAACAAGTAGCCAAAAACTAACGTTTGGAAAACGTGTATCTCAATTAAAGCGCAGAATTATACAGGTTTTGTAGAAACATTTCTACGGAAATTGTGCCACTTGAAGAATATCACCCAAAAAAACTCAGAATGGAGACTGCATGTTAAGTTGGCAGGGTAAACATTGAAAAAGTATTGCACACTCTTTTTTTATAAGAATAAAGTAAGTAAAGGTAGTCCCGTATACTTTCGTACGTAGGGGAGTTCCTGTTAGAGAGGACACTTAAGCTGGGCCATCGGCATGTGAGGTAGGGTGGGCAGTTCCTTTCCTCGCCGCCTTTATCTCCCCAGTGTTGCCACTGGGTACCCATTTGCTGCTGGGTGAACACTGAGCGAGCGTTCAGTCAGGGCATCGAGTCGGGCTCGAACCATAGACCTCCCGCATGGGAGGCATGCACTCTAACCACTATGCTACCTCGCTCTTTTATTAGAATTCCTAACCTTTTGCCGAGCTTCAATATTCTTTAAATTTTCTGAATTTGAACCTAGAGTTATTTTTAAATTATTCTTCAATACCTAAGGTGTAACTTCACCCACAAATTTAAAGAGTATATTCCAATCTTTGTTGATACTTTACTACATCATAAAAGGAAGCAAGAGTTTATATTTTGTATCGATAATGCAAAAGTACATCTGAAGGGAGTATTATAACTGGGGGATACAAAAAGATTCTTACGTCTTGATAAAGCTAGAGCCTCGCATTATCCTTAAATATCAACGATTTTGAGCTTCAATATTCTTCTTACAAACCTTACCCTTATAAAAAGAGTGCATAGGGGTACAAATTAGGGGTTTCTCTTTTGCAAAACATCCTGTGTGGCACTACGTACAGTGCTTGACCACTAAACATGATTGTGGGTTGGCACACTATGCACCGATAAGAAACATATAAGGGCGTACAGTGAAGGAGAGTGACAAATTTACTATAGCCACGCTGCTACCCCTCTCAAAACTTCTACTATGACGGTGAAATAAATTTAGAAAGAGCAAACCACACAAAAAAGCATTTTGCTCTTAAGATTGCTTCCATTCACCAAAGATACTAATGAGTATCTCTTGTTCCACTGATGACCTCGCCTACCACACCTTCTAGCAAGAGTCAAGTAGTATTGACAAGGGATCAATTTGCTGGCTAATATTTACTATCACCGGCGTTTCAAGAGCTCTAGAAATCCATATCAGATAAAATCTCTACATGAGCAGACATACAACAAGGCAGAAAACATATCAGATTTATTTTCTGAAACAAAAATAGCTTTGGGTAAAACGAGAAGGCAGACACACAAGTTGCTTGTGCATACCTATGATGTAACATGAGAAATCCCAAGCACAGGACGTACTTGGCTGCATTTCATCGGAGTGAACATACACTCTTTCTCATAAGAATAAAGTTTATAAGAAGATTGAGGCTCAACATCGCTGAAACTTAAGAATAATTCTAGAATAATACGAGGCTCAAGCTACATCAAGAAATACGAATTTTTTGTATCCTAGGTATAATAATGCTTTCAGATACAAAATGCAAACTCTTGCTTGGTTTTTTGATGTAGTAAAGCACCAAACAAAGATTGGAATAGATTTCTTACATTTTTTTTGGCGAATTTACACCTTTGGTATTTAAGAATAAGTTTAAAATAATTCTAGGCTCAAAATCAGAAAAATTTAAGAATATTGAGGCTCGGTAAAAAGTTATGTATTTTTATAAAAAAGAGAATGTACATCATCAATGGAGATTGTTTTTTGTGCTATGAGCTAAATATGTGTTTACCTTTTTAAGAAAGATTTTAAGAAACTTTCTTAGCTTTTCATAATCTCAGTATCAAAACTTTCCCAAGACTCTCTTTGCAAAAGTCTTTTTACAAGCGCGGGAAAGTCAAAATTATGAAAATCAAAAAAAAACAATTTACATGCTGTCAAGGTTCAGACAAAATGAATAAGCCACTTTGGCATTCAAATTTGGAGTTAGTTTTGCACAATAGCTATTCAAAGTATGACCCTGACTAAAATTGGTACAAGGAACTTGTCTGATATACTCCCCACAACAATCTGGGTCAATGCATGAGTCATCGTCAAATTCAAGACTTTCCAGAGTGGAAACCTAAGAATTCAGTATGATTGGCCATAAATTTCAGGTGTTAATTGCCCAGCTTACGTTACACGGCAATAGGCTCCCGTTGCTGTATCAGGTAGGGACGGATCCAGGGGCGGGGGGGCGATGGCCCCCAAAACGATAATATTTCCTATAGCAAACAATAGTGTTAAGAAACTTCTCATATGAAATAGACAATAAATGCCCTTATAGTCCCGGTGCCAGGGCTTAAGTTTTCTGCCTCAGGTAACGATAAACCCCCTTTTATGAAGGAAAACGTTCGCAAAAGAGAAAAGGCCCAAGAACGCATGATTGTGGAGCATAAACGTTTTTTTATATAAGAAACTGAGATCGGCACTTAGTACTGGAAGTTTCTTAATTTGACGTCATAATTCTAGCATTCTAGTAGTGAAAGTTTCTTAACTAGTTTCTTATTTTCTGGACCGAAACTCAACTTAATGTCTGACAGTGGAACACATATGGATTGATATAAGCGCTGGTCGTCACGAAAAATGTCCATGCTGATCAAAATCACAAGTTACAATCTTTTCACAACAGAAATAATCATAATTAACGAGTGGAAGCAAGTTAATGTACTCTTTTTTAGACAAATTAAGATTGTACAGTTTCTTAATATTTCTTCAGCATAGTACTACTGAAGGCGTAGTCTAACATTTTGAAGCAAACCTCGAGACTTAATAAAGAGGAGTCACCAACCCTTTTGGGTCCCAGAACTGAACCCACTATTCCTTTTCTGTGTCTATACACTACCTTTGATTGGGCCAGATACTAGCAATAAAGAGCCAAATTTTACATATTGCAGCTCAGTTTGGGGACTGCTGTAGGAAAAATGAAATTTCAGCATTGTGTTAAAATAGCAAACATCAGCACTTCAGCAAACATCAGCCAAAACAGCAAACATCAGCAAACATCAGCCAAAACAGCAAATATCAGCAAACATCAGCCAAAACAGCAAACATCAGCAAACATCAGCCAAAACAGGATAATATTTTTTAAATACACACTTTCCGCAAGCACTAAGACCGGATTAAGTGGTAGCAGGGGCCTGATATTGGTAGGCCTCAGTGCCTAATTGCTGGGGGATATGAATAAACAGAGGGGCTAGAAACATTAGGCAAAGCTTGGAACAAGCGGGGGGTAGCAGTGATGTGCCGAGATACCTTCTGTTGGGGGGCGTTCCGACCAATTGACCCAATTATTCTTACTAAATTGTTACTAAAAAATAGGTCAAATAAAATACTGTGGCCAACCCTCTTGCAGCCTGGCTAACTTTTGACCAAGTTTCTTGCAAATTTGAAAGCACTGGGGGCGCAACGCCCCCCACGCCCATCCATCGGCACATCCCTGGAGCTAGAAGAAATACTTTGAAATCTAAAATAATGCTGCTGTGGAGCACTCTATGGTCATAAATCAAGTGTCTATGGTCGTGAGGATGTGCAAGCAGCACAAAAATATTGCTAGCAGACTAGAAGATTTCCTCAAAACATCTGTTTCGAAGACGTTTTGAAAAATTTTGTGCAAAAACTAATAAGCAGGGATCCTAATAAGAGCGGGGGGTTGGAAAAATCTTCAAAAAATCATTAGCGGGGGGACGGCAATTAGGCACGTACGAGTACTAGGGTAAGACCAAGCAAAGAACTCACGGTTATCGGGTACCAATGGCTTAGGGCGTTGCCATAAAATGTTGAATTCCACTAAGCAGAACACTAACCTCCTTGTTCTATTGCGATCGAAAATTATGTGCTTCTAATTATAATATCCACTCTGCATAATACAACACGTAATATTTTTGCTTCAAAAAGCATTGATATCTCTAATCTATCTAGCCGCAAGTTCTAAGATTTCTTACGTAAACAGAAGGTGGAGGTTATCAGCTACTTCTGGAGCAGGACCGACACTTATCATTTTGGTAACCCTTGTTTCGCAAACCTCAAAGAAAAACCAGTAATTGAGCCATTTTGACACTACCAATTTGAATCAGCCGACAGAGGGTTGCTAACTAATTACACTAAGAAGGCCTAATTTCTCGCTCATCCTCAATATTCTTAAATTTTCATTGATTTTGAGTCTAAGATTACTCCTAGAGTATTCTTATGCGTCAAAGGCGTATCTTTGCCTGAGAATGGTAGGAATATAGTGCAATCGTCAATAAAGTTGGCTTTCATCATAAAACAAGGCAATAATAAACAGAACTATAGTATTGACCAGTGTAATAAGAAATCGGTGAATATCGAGATTTACATTATTCTGAAATTATTCTCAAATTTCTGCAATTTTGAGTCTTAATATTCTCACGATTTAGTAAGCTAGGTAGGAGAGCCAGTCAGTGTAGCGATGAAATTAAGGGATAAATGGAAGATGTGACGTACGACTAAAAACCAACTTAAGACTGAAAGGACCACCAGGATGAAAAGTACTAGTGGTGTAGAAGAGGGGGGCACTAGAGACGCAGCCCCCCCAACACTGTAATTTTTTTGGAAACAAGAACATGGAAGAATCATTATTCTGTTGCAAAAGATTATTTTAGATTTAAAAAGCTGTCGAGAAATAGTTAGTTTACAAGATATAGGGTATGAAACATACGTTGTTTAGTGGATGAAATTCTCGTTTTCTTACATAGCTGCGTGGATTAACTTCAATGTTTCTTGTAACGAAACATACTAGGAAAGAGCCCCTAGATACACGTTTTTTTATAAGAAAAAAGTTTATAAGACAGTGAGGTTCAAATCGTCAAAATCTTAAGAAAATCGTAAGAAAATCACGAGGCTCAATTTCCAAAATTAAGTGTTTTCATAGGCTAAAAATCGGTATTTCGTCGTTATTGCATTCAAAATGTTAAAGATGGAATTCACATTCAAGTATCCAATATCAATAACGAAAGTGTAAACCATTTCAGCTAGTTTATTTCAGTCAGTAAAAGTGAAGAAAAATTTAAGAAAATCTCAGGCTCAATTTCGGGAAAAGTTAAGAAAATTGAGGCTCAGGCAAAATAATGGTTTTCTTATAAAAAAAAACGTGTATCAATAGAGCCCCCCTAGTTCTCGATTTACGTCTACACTACTGAATAGCACTGAAGTACATTGCTAGCCAACGAACTAGCTAAGCTCTTTTCCACAGGAATGCCTAATCTGCTGCTGGGCTTCAGTACTCTTAAACGTCTTTGATTTTGAGCCTAGCAATGTTCTTAAAATATTTTGAAGTGCCAAAGATGTGTTGATGTTTTATTTCATCATAAAACAAAGCAAAAGTGGAATAATATATAAGCTTGAACCTTGCAGTAATACTAAATTGCTCTTAAATTCCACCCTTTTGCGACTCAATATTCTCATAAACTTTATCCTTATAAAAAAGAGCGTACACGGCATGTTTCCTGGCAGGGACGCCTGTGCACGGGAGCTAAGATGGGAAATTTGCCTTTTCGAATGAAGAATTTCCTTATAACCACAAGGGGCTTATAAGTGACATGATAAGAGAACTATGTGCTTGAGGCCTTGTGGGTACATTTTGACTCCTTTCCCCTTTCAGGTGCAGGCATTCCAGCTAGCTGACGTCTGCTAGAGCTGTTTGCTAGAGCGGATTAGATTGCTAGCAGGGATGTGGATCCAAATAAGATAGAAGGGGCGAATAGCTAACAGTGGCACCAGACATCATGAAATGGACGAAAAAAGAATAGAGATAGGGGGAAGTAACCCCCAGAAACACTTTCAATACCACCTCCTTTAGATCTCAGGGGAAACACCCTTTCGAGCATAGAGACTCGTTCTAGATAGAATATTGCAGGTTACAGCATTGATGTTTGTGAAAACTTGCTCGTTTTGGCAAAAAGTATTTATATTATTTCCAAATTACCCAGAACAGGAGAATGGGGCCCAGCCCTTCTTCGAAAAGTGGAAGGGACATATGGTCCCTTGTTTCCCTCTTCTACAGCCCTGCATGCTGGCCAACAGATTGGCTGGCCTAGAACATAGTGGTTAAGTATGTTTGACGATAGAAGAAATTGCAACAAACGAAATATGACGTCCGACTTCGACCCGGGTGCAAGAAGACAGCAATAAACACCCGCAAAGAGAATAAAGTAGTTCATACAACAGAACAGTAGGCCACGCATTGTTACAACATGAAGTACCATCAAATTAGAAATAGGATTAAGAATCACGTCAACAAATAATGGTAGGTAATTTATGACTGTGCGACACATCCCATCGGCAAACTACAACAAACGAAAAGGAAGCACTGGGTCGATTTGGGTGCCAACTATTACATGCAAACAGAAAATCGACCATAATATTATTTACTACGTAAAAGTAGTGGCGAAAGAAAACATGATTATAACTGACATGGGAGTACTTGGAGGGGGTGATTAAATACTCCCTATAACAGGCATAGACTCCGTTCACTGGTAGGACATACTTTGAATTCTCCAAAAGAAATCCTTTCTAGTTGTTTTGTAAACAAAATTGACCTGTAATTTTTAACAAAGAGCCTTGAACTTATTTCATCAAATGTCCTCATGTGTTCTGTATACCTCTCCGGTGCAAAAGTTACGATAACTCTACCGACTAATGTAGTCTTGAGTCAATGATGTCCATACACTCAAAACACCTACTCTATACATCCCTCTACTCCCTTAACCAACCGTCCATTCCTCAAATTGCACGCATCAACATGTACAATAGCCGTTTCAGTGGCTTGTTAGAATCAAGAGCAGAAACATAACAAAGAACTTCTGTTGCTATTGTCTAATATTGACTGAATTAATCCTCACCACTTAACGATTCCAATTTTGCAAAATATTTTGCAATACATCACTTAGAAATCGAGTAGTTTGTACCGAAAAAATTGAAATTCTTGAAACAGGTGCTATGCAAAAATATAGATACATATTCTTTATATCCCTTGATTCCAAATCAACTGGGTCTGTAGAGCTGCACTGTGGGCGTGCCCGGGGTAAACTGGCTATAAGTGCTATAAGATCACAGATATTGATCGTATAGCATGTTAATAGTTGAAAATATCCCCAGTTATGTATATTTGACTTCCAACATGCTTCTGAAATTCGTTTTGTAGATGATCACGCAATACGATATGTTGGACTCACGTAGTAACGAATATCGAAGATGTGAGGATGACACCACTGGTGACCTACCTTCGATTGTACAGTCATTTAGGCTAGCAAATAATCAATAACACCTTCAAACAGCTAGATAGCCCCGTAAAGAGTGCCCGACAGGCTCGACATGAATAGCGGCTACTATTCAATAAAAACATTTTATCGTTTGATTTACGGCAGAATACATCGTTTTCCCTGTGAGATTAAGTTTCTCATGCCGACGATTACTTTCTAAATTGAGGGGCATAATAATCTAAAACAAAAAATATGAGGAAACGACTCACCAGCTTTAATGAAGGAATTGAGCATAAGCAAAACAAAATAGATCGCCACAACTAGAAGCTGCCTTATATCTTTCAACATCTCAATGTTGTTACACGGACTGTAGATAATGTTTTGGTAAATCCAGGTAATAGCTGCAGACAAAATTCCATGTGTAGCAAACGTGGCAGTGTTACTCCCAAGTACTATAAAATCAGCATGAATTTGCTTCTGGATTTCAATCGAATTCCAAGCGATCCGTGGCACCTTCTGCGCCTAAACAGGTCCCAGTGTAAACTACGAGTCAAAAGTAGAACTCTTGTAAACAAAGTGGATTTCCCAGTGCAACTACTGTTCAAAGAACAGAGCGTTATATCGTGTGCTACTAGCAATAGTTGTTGATGAGCGCATAACATCTACGAACATGCGTGTTGCACCAAAGAACTGTTCTCACACCGGAAGGCAATTGTTTACGAGAACTGAATGAAATATGAATGACATTAGAAAATTGATCACACAACCTTAAACCATGCTTAAAATGTACTTTGAATGTTATGCGGATACAAATACGTTGGAGTCAACTCTGTTTGACGATCACTTTTCCTTAGACTACATAATTGACAGGGCTAGGGTGGTGAGAGATCTGGTTTATTACCTAAAGAAAAGCCGCATTTCTTTACAAACGTAATGATGATGTTGTAAATATCTGCTTTCGATCAAATCGAACAATTAGCTTTCAAAAAGAATACATCGGGCCCACTGGCCTTATTGGGCAGTTTGTCATACTATGACCAAGTAGAGCCCGATGGATTTTTAGGTTGTGAGGCTGGCTTACTAGTGGTTCGAAGAGTGGATGAAGCTTTGTTGACCTATGGGAATTTGGCCAAAAGCGTGAAAAAGAAAGATGGCAAATATGTACAGTAGTAAGCCGTATAAACGACTTTATTGGTTAGCGGCCATTCACATATTACGTCATACTAATTTTGGCATTTTAACCACCCATAAACCCCCTGTCACACTTTGTCACAAATTTAAAACTACCCACTTACCCCCTCCAATGTGTGACGTTACAGTATGGAGTTAAATAGGATATTTTTCTGCTTTTATGACAATGTGTTATGATGTCTTTTTATTGAACATTTTGGAAATGAAAAAATGAAAATAGCCAAGATGGCATCAAAATATGATTGCCAGATTATTTCTAATCTTAGAACCAAATTTGTTCTAAAAAAGGACCAGAAATCTCTCTTCTCTTCTTTACAAGATCATTAGCACTGAAACCAGAAAAGGAAGTAAAGGGAAAATAGACCCTGTTTAGCTCCCTATTTCTTTTATGACTAGTATTTCTGTATCATACAGGTTACCTTGTAGTACCAATGGTGATTTCTGAAAATTTTAATAAGGGGGGCTCTAGGTGCAACCAGGCCCATATCTTGGGTGTGACCTTATTTTTGAAAGACAGATATGATGCTTTAGTTTAGTACTAATAAAGTATAATAAACAAATAGAAATAATGTTTCAATCACCATATAGCAGTGAATAATCAATCATAGCAATACAAGACACTTTAGAAGCAAGGTCAATACACTTTGAAAAGCAAGGCCAATGCAAGAATTTTTAGGGGGCTCAGCTCCCCAAAATGAACAGTAATTTAACGAGGGGGCTCCACTCCCTGAGCCCGCTAGAAATCGCCCCTTGTAGTACTTGACGACAATTAGCAATGATTAGTGATGAAAAGTAGTAGAAGGTATTATGGGGTTGGAAGAGGGTTAGTTTATTGTGTCAAAAAGGTGGTAGGTGGTATGGAAACATGAACAAGTAGATGGAGGATATGGAATACACGTTTTTTTTTATAACAAGTGGTTTATAAGAAAGTAGTACTCGAGTGCTCAAAAAGTCAAGACAGTTCAGTACTGGGTTTGTGAAGCCTAAAAAAGTTTATTAGTGCATGTGTATATAAAATTTGATTTATCTCTGTGTAAAATGTCATGTACGTTATGTTAGCTGTTCTCTAGCAGTTTACCTTCTGTTATTTACTAGATTTATCATCATATTTAGCAATGTAAAATTGATCATAACACTTTGGAAGCAAAGCCAATAAACTCTGAAAAGCTAAGCCAATGCAAGAATTCTAGGGGAGCTGAGCCCCTCAAAATGAGCAGAAATTTTAACATGGGGGCTTCGGCCCCATGAGCCTCCCTAGAAATCACACCTGCTTCTATTGTTCTAAATATTCGTGATTTTAGCAAAATAGTTCCCATTGTAGTGTCATAGTGGTCTTTTATTGTATATAAGAGTGTCTCTCAAAACACAGCCCCACTTCCAACTTCTATAGTACTTCCAAGCTAATTGATGCACCATTTGAGACCTTGTTGTAATTCACCTTCACATGGTTGAATAATTAGGCCTTGAATTGAGACCTAGAAATGCAAGCGATAATATTTTGCTTGCTTGATGACTTGATGGTCAAATGGCAATGAATTATTTATTAGCATTCTGTTTGACAGGAATTATTTTAATTTAATAAATTCTGCATGCAGAATCAAACTGAAGCAAATAGCTGAGAATCATGAAGGCACGTATACGACATTCAAATAAATGTTTTAACAGGATGTAATCAGAAATCGATTGACCAATAATTCAAAAAGATTTCCTCATTGATATTAACTGGTAGAACTTCTCGAACAGCATTTCCGTGAATCTCACATCATGCTAACAAGCATCACACAGAGTATCATATAGCTCTGATTGAATACAAATACATACAATTAAAACAAAGGTATCTTCAGCATTTCCTATTTTTCTCGTTGCCTTTTCTAATTTGCGTTACTGCTGGTGCTTCAAAAGGCATCAAAAACAACACATTCTCGTAAATAGTGAAGTTGATTTTTAACGAAAACTGCACTCTTTTTTAATAAGAATAACGTTTATAAGGCTCAGAGTCGCTGAAGCATAAGGATAACTTAAGAATAACGCAATGCTGAAGCCCTATCAAGACTTTAAACTTTTATGTAGCTACGATATAACACTGCTATTTGAGCAACTTTTGCACTGTCAATATTCATTGTTATGTTCCGTTTTTGCTTTACTTTATGAAGAAGTAAGACATCAATAACGATTACAATACATTCCATTGATATTCAGTCGAAGCAACACCTTTGGCATTTGAGAATAACATGAGAATAATCTATGGCTCACATACAGAAAGTTAAGAGCATTGAGGCTAAGCTAAAAAGTAGGTATTTTTATAAAAAGGAGTGCATTCATGCTCCCATGTTTGTTATAGGGAGTGCTTTGACTAAGCCCCTGTTTGTGACCCACGTAATCTCGTTTTCGTTGTACGATTGTGTAAACCTTATTAGCGCATGTGTATAGCAGTAAGGTTAGCTAAAGAGATCTCAGCAAAAATGTTCTTTACCGCCCACTCTAAAACCATAATGTAAAGATTGAAAAGTATTGCATATCATCATTACAGCAATAGTAATTTCAACTTTCTCATTTCAAGCCTTATCCTGCCATTAATTCTCCTCTCTCTCCATGGCCAAATTATGTTAATAGCATTGCCCAAGTTCAAGCATTTCTTTACAGAATTAGATATCTCCCTTAAAGTGATATCTACTAAAATTTTTGTTTGTTTCTATTCTATATAACAAATCTCTTGTCTAACATCATTTTCGTAATCTGCACATTGATAAAAACAAAGCGAAGGCCTAGAAAGAAAGGGGTAAACTAATGCCATTCAGTGGGCTGACCTCATCTTGTTAGAGGATCATTTCTAAGCAAATTTTAATGATATTCTCTCTCATGTTGCAGTGGTTGAGAAGTCACTTTAGACGTGCCGGCTACTTTATCCTGTCTTGTTTTTGATCATGCAATAGAGCAGATTTTCTCATCAGTTCAAAGCATCACCCACAATCAGTCCCTATTATGTGAAGGTTCTCTTCTTATCAATAAATGTAGTACATTTCGTTATTATGGCCTCTGCATAGACTCTATGTTTTGAATAGATATTATCAAAATCTATGCTGTCATTTTGAACATACCACGTAGTGATCTGAGGATTCACATATAGGGTGCTTTGAGGTCTGGTACACCCTAATGATTTCAACTCGGTGCAACTTTTAGACAACCCAATCCGAATCTCTCTGGTTGGCAAAGCCTGTATTGTTTTCAGCTTGTTCCAATTCATTTTCAGGATGAACAAGCGGGCCTGCAGCACCCATGTATTGCATGGCATGGTTAAGTCAAATCACTTCTAAACCTACGGTATCTGCCTGGCTTAATAAAAACAGGCCATAAGTCATAAAACATGGTAGTTTACATCGGTTTCACATCACCTACAGCAACAACAGCAATTGCTCCTTCACAATGAAGCGTATCACAAGAATAAACTCTTCAAAATTACACCGCAAATCCACCAAAAAATATCTTTATGCTCGTATCTGGCCACGATTATGTATATGGTGTGAATTTATAGGTTGCCAGACATACAACATTTGCCAATTGGAACAATAAGAGTTATTCAAACTCTGCCAAGTATTCCTTGAACGTCGCCTGCAAGCAGTGGTGTAGAAGGGGGCGCGGTGGGGCGCTGCCCGCTAGATATGACTTGAAGGGGGCTCAGCCCCCTAGCTCTGTAAAATTTTTCAAAGTAGAAACATAGAAGAACCAATATTCTGCTGTAAAAAAACTATTTTAGATTCAAAGAGCTGTCGAGAAATTGTTAGTTTATAAGACAAGGATGTGCCGATTGGGGGTGTCGCGCCCCCAATATTTGTTAATGTGCAAGACGGTTGACAAAAAGGCAGCAATGCTACAAGAGAGTTGGCAACAGTATTTTCTGTGGCCTTCTTTTTTAGTAGCAATAGTTGGTCAGCTGGTCAAAACGCCCCCCCCCCCAACAGAAAGTATCTTGGCACATCAATGTTACAAGATACAGGGTAGTAAAAATACGTTAACTGCATGAGTTAACTTTAAAGTTTCCTGTAAAAATATGCACAAGAAAAGACTCCCCATAGCTATCAATAGAGCCCCCCAAGCTATCGATTTACTTCTACATCGCTGCCTGCAAGGTTCAACCTATAATTAGCTAAAAACTCATCAAGTGAATTCATAACGTCTTCATAGCGTTGGAAATATATATCGAAAATGAAATCAACCGAAGTTATGAAAAGTAGCAATGATAACGAAGTGGTTCTCACTTTCTTTTCTGAAAACCGCATGCTGACAGAATTCTGTGCATGCTCTTTTAATACACGTTTTTAGGAGAAAATGTTATACAATAAGGTAGTGCTCTACTCCCAAAAAAGTTAGGAAAGTTCAGCACAGGGTTTTTGAGAAGTAAGAAGGATTTCAAGTGTTTATGTATTGAATCTATGCCCAAGGCTTGAAACTCAAAAATTCTATCCAAGACTGGAATCGTGGACAAGTTAATTAAGAAAGATTCCTTGCTGGTGTCTGTCATATCTGAGGGCTATGTTCAGAGAACAGACATGTTTCGCGTTCAGCTTGCAACAACAATTGAATTCCAACACAGTATGAAATGTATATATTAGAAGCAACAGCAACACCAATGATACTAATAATAATATTACAAAAGTAAACAGAGTCCATGTAAACAGTCTGAATTTACTACAGTGTAAAACAAGGTATACACTCCACGTTGACTTTGTCTCTTTCATGCACAACTATTTTTCATTTCGTTACTATGTTACAACACTAATACCAGAATACAGGGATTGATCAACCGGGGGACCGGAAGCGACACCCCACAAATTCTACGCGTAGTCGATGAATCGCTATTACTCCCATATGGTGAAACTGAATCTTGGTGTGCTCATCCAGCTTAACGAGACTACTTATTTATCTAGAAAATAGCCCCTACATCAAGGAACAGTTCAACGTAGAATTAATGAGAAACTTATAGTTGAAATGCACTGCATGGCAGTAAAAGGGTGTGGCCCAGACAATATCTTTTCTACATCTCCAAACACAAAATACTAGGTCTATCCCTGTGAGCGTATCATATTTTAGCACCATGATATAAGTAGTTGAATTTGAAATTTATTGTTTTAGAATCGACAGGACGGTATAGAAGCAGATATAAGCATAGATAGGTCTCAAGCACCGTTGTTTTTTCCAAGAGTGTATGTCTCCTAGCATTAGATATGGGTCTTTTCAGCACAGGCAATAGTGAAGCCGGTCACGTTAGCAAGAGAGATACATAAAGGCCCTGTTTACACTATACCGGATAGCTATCGTCGCGCGGCGATTTTTCTATCGGATAGGGGGTACCATTTACACCATGCCAAAGCTATCCGGTACGAGACGCTCCGTAAATATAGAGGAAAGTCACTTCGCTCTGTATGTGATATGAAAGTAATGCAGTATTGTTGTAACTCTATCCAGTGTAGTGTAAACGATCGCCCTATCCGATAGAGACCATTCCACGACGCAACACGTCTATAGAAGGCAGTGTAGTGTAAATGGGCCCTAAATTACATGCAGATCTTCCGTTACTTTGACTTCAAAATCAAGAGGAAAAACAACGATCATGCCGCAGAGCTAACATTTTAACGATGTGATTGCATGTATTAATTGTTGTGAAATGGCTGTTGAATCTCTTTAACAGTAGACAAGTGAATATAAACTATCCATTTGTACATGTCTGTGATATTGCATGGAGACCACCAAAATATCTTTAACTGTCTTTGGAATGTAACTCGATTTGTTTACTCAATGTTTTTAGTGCACTTTTGTCCATCTCAGAGATATTCATCTATGACTCTGTTTACAGGACTCAAAGGAGACCACACAGTTTAGCTTTTCAAAGCTTTCTTAGCAAAAATGTTTTGAGTTCCGATACACAAGGTAAGCTGCTAAACCATGCCATGCACGACTTTGTATAAGAAACAAACTCTCTGGCTTCAGCCTGGGTGTTTCTTCACCCTACCTCAAATGCAGTGGTAATTTTCTAAAAATTTTAACAAGGGAGGCTCTAGGTGCAACCAAGCCCAAATTTTTGGGTGTGATCTAGCTGCAACCACGCCCATATTTTAAAAGATGCAGATATAATGCTTTAGTTTAGTACTAATAAAGTATAATAAACGATTGGAATTGTCTCATTTACCATATACCAGTGAATAATTAATCATTGCAATACAAAACGCTTTAGAAGCAAGGTCAATACACTTTGAAAAGGAAGGCCAATGCAAGAATTTTTAGGGGGATGAGCCCCCTAAATGAAGAGTAATTTTAACAAGGGAGCTCCCCCCTGAGTCCCCCTAGAAATCACCCCTGCTCATATGCCATGGCTCAGGATGTGTCCTCTCTAACAGGCACTCCTCTACGTATGAAAGTATATGGGACTACCCTTACCTTCTTTAGGCAAGTGTAATGCAAGAAAAAAGATGCTCAGGTTTTGTAAGGCAAGTAATAACTGTTTGGTCTATTTTCTTTCTACTTTGATCAAGCATCTTCTTGCAAAACAGCTTTTTCAAGTTATTGCTTGAAACTCAGCCTGCCAATGTTTCTTAAACGTTTTGTAAAATGTAGCCTACTTTCAGCCTCGTGTTTCTTATAGACATGTATCGTATAAAAACCGTGTATATGGAAAGATGATTGGAATTTTAAGTGCACATGAGCTATCAACTTCTTCTAGGTCTCAAGAACCAAGTAATGAACATTCTTACCATTTCAACTAATTTTTTATAAGTCGTTTTTTCTAGAAAAAGATGATTAATTCATCCATGCATTGACAGGCAAAGAATATTGGTAAGGGGCTATTCAAAAATTACGTAACCCTTGAGGCTTGGTTGTGTGGTCATTTTTGTTACGAACTGTTACGGGGGGTGGGGGGTCATAGCTCTTTCGTTATGCAACAGAGACTTTTTTTGAAATGCATCTTTTCTTCCAGTAACATCAAGGTTTAGCCTAAAATCCAACGCTGTTTGTGTATGTACGTGTTCTCCACTTTTCTGAAACATTGTTATGATATTCGCAGGCATTCTTAAACGCGTCACTTCATGATGATTCTCTAACTTCTACCCTGTGATATCATTCTCTCACATTAAAACACTGGGTTGAATGATTATTTGCTACATGAAAAGTAATTGGTACTATGAAAAGTGAGCAGATAATAACATTGATAGGGGATCGTAAGACTCGAAATGTTACGTAACAAGGGGATGGATGGTACTAGATTTGCTACGATGCGTCACAAAAGGTGGGTTGGTCATGATGGACGAGTTTTGGTGCTATGTAATTATTGAATGGTACCTAATCAGGAGGGGGGAATGTGGGAATAAAGGTAAACGAATTTTCAAATCAGGTTCACACATAAGGCCTTGTCATGATAATAAATTCCTTCATTCGAAAGGGTACGTCCAAGAAGTCTATGGGTACACTTTACATCCACTGCATCCATCAGCTGAGAGCAGGGGCTAATCACCCTAGTCTCTCCATATGGCAGGCGTTTTAGGTAGCCCGCAGCTTCAAAAACAGCTTGTGCAAATATTTGGATGTTTTAATGTCAAATAAAACGATTCGAGATTCTACAAATACGAGGTCGAACAAAATGTTTGTTTGAGAATTGCTCTCAAAAACACACAACTTAACACCGGCATTCTACTATAGTCTGCAATAATCGAAATTTGAACTTCGTGAGAGTTTTAGAAATGAGATCATTCTACAAGAATGAGAGTGTGATCTCGGTAGAAGTGCAAAAATTCTATGGACTAGAGAGCTGGAACACAAAAAATACATTTGAGTCTTACGAAACTGGGTTGGCCTACTATTTTCTGATTTCGGTATGCTCATTGTCATTAGAGGAAAATCTAGATTAATCCAAGCAATGTGATCTTTTAAGTCCTTATAGCAGTAAATGATCTATTGCAAGTAAGTAGCTATGGAAACTAAATTTATTGCTGGAAGTGATCATCCGTGAAAAGGGGAAAGTGAATCTAAGCATGGATGGATTACAAAATTGAAGAGAGTAGTCTGAAAATGACACATTCATCATTATGTCAAAGGTCGCAGTTAGTAACATTGTAGCGAACCACATTCAATATGCTTTCATTGAAAAGTGTTGTGGTTGAGCCCAAAATATCTTGTTATTTCATGTTAATCCATATCACTTTTCCCAGATCTTCACACAGCATTGTATAACTGTTGAGCTTTGTACATTACTCAAACTGGTATTAGCAATTGAAGTGCAAAGCTAGTTGGGATTCAGCACTCATCAAATTATGCAGTTTTTTCCATGGATTTCTACAACTTGAACATTAGGTGCAATCATTTTCAAAAGCTATCAACAATACTCAACAACAACAGTCAACCAAAGATGTTTTCACACGATACTTCTAGCAGCTACATGATTGATCGCGGTTTTCGTCAGCTGATATTGAAAGCTGGAGTTGAATTGTCAGCATCTGGGCCAGTTTCCTGACAGTGACAGTGCTCGACCAAACCACAGAATAGCCAAACTACAGTCAATTTAACGAGCTGTTCTAGAATCTTGTTAATCTTAGAGCTTCCCATGGATGTGCCGATTGGGGGGTCGTGGGGGGGGGGCGTCGCGCTCCCTAATGACTTGAAAATTGCAAGAAAGTTGGTCAAGAAGGCAGCCATGCTGGAAGAAATTTGACAACAGTATTCTCTGGGACCTTCTTTTTAGTAACAATAGTTGGTCAATTGGTCAAAGCGCCCCCCCTCCCCAACAGAAGGTGTCTCGGCACATCACTGGAGCTTCCTACAAATCCTATGGTGTCTCTGCGCCATCTATGCATGCAAATTTTGTGTATATTATGCTAGTTGCTCTCCAAAAGTGAGCTTCTGTTACATTCTTTTCTATAAGAAATTTTTCTTATTTTGAGCCATGAATTTATCCATAAATTAATCTTAATAACCAAAGGTGCAACTTGGCCTAAAAGTTTTTAGGAATATATTTCTAACCTTTGTTGATGTTTTATAACATCATAAAACTATGTAAGACTTTATATTTTCTATCGAAAATGCAAAAGTACGTCTGAAAGCATTGTTATAACTAGGATGCAAAAAATTCTTATGTATTGATGAAGTTTGAGCCTCGCAGTATACAAGGAGCTTTTGGATTTCCCATTGATGTTCCTGCGCAGAGAAGATTGGAACTAAAGACTATTGTTAAAAAAGTTGTGATACTGAAATCGTGAAAAAGCAAAATTGCTGAACTGGGAGCACTCCCCCATTCCGCCCCTGGCTTCTTGAGTGTGTAAAATACCATAGCTGGAGGGGCAAGCATAAAAACTGGATTGGTAACTGCCCTTAGCTTAAATGCGTAAGGGTTGCAATGACTTCGATGGTTTCAACAGTTGATAAGCGAAAGAGCATGCATCTATCTCAAAACATTTGAGTACGTTAATGCTTTATGTTGAAGCGAAAATCTGCTCCCTCTTATAAAAAGACATAGCTTGAGCTCTTTAAATGAATACTTTGTTAACTTCATTGAAAAACTGTTTGCAAGAATGTTAGCACATGCCAAGGCTAACAAAGCTTTGTTTAAGTTCCGTCTATCTTTGTTTAAGATCGGAGCTCCTATCTCTTTCTCTAATGATTTCAAGGTTCCTTTTTCTTATTTGCGAAAGATATAATCTCTTGACGTAATCACTGATATTCCTCTTCATGAACGAGACTATTTCAATAGAGAGGTGATTCGAGAGCATTGATTGATCAATTGAAGGTTGAGTGACCGTCAGAGATATTGGAATTGGTTAGTCTAGTCCATGGACGTAGAAACCACAGAATAGGAACTGGAGGGGCACAGGGGCTAGTGCCCCCGCTTTTAAAAAATTTTTATGCAAAATGGCCCTTATCAGCTTACATAGTACCCTTTTTGCTTGTGAGGGTGTCCCTTGGTGACCCCCACTTTTTAAATGCTTCCTTCAGTCAATCTTCTTCGGATGCATCAATCTGTTGCTTGTCTCAGCAAAATCTGCACTATGGAAAAGGCCCCCAGACGGGGAAAAATAGAGCAAGGGATGCTACCTGCTCATCTAGAGATAGTAAAATGTTGTTGTTGCTGTTGCTGTTGTTAGAATCTCTTATGTAAAGACTTGTTTCACTACCCTGCTCTGACATTTCTTACAATGTTTGTTACAATAGCTAGGGGGATTTAAGTCCCCTAAAACTAGTGAAAAACACTTAGATAGATTGAGCCCCCAAGCACCCAGCCCTACACTACTGGCATCTGCCCTGATTGCCAAAAACACCAAGTATTGAAATTGCAAGGCATTATGTGAGTCTCACTATGATGAGACACCCAAACGTCCTTCCAAATGTATGTGAGTCTACACTATGAAAACATCCAAATGTCCTTATGTGAGACTCACTATCACTCAATACAGTTATTCATTGACTAAAAACCTTTGTTTTTACACAATCACATTGTCCTCTGGGACCTGCCTATTCGTTATCACTGACACCTGCCTTAGATTGTGTGACGGAATTCCATGGGATGCACCACCTGTCTCCGTATAGATGTTGTCCTAGATCTTGTACTACCCTTTCAAAGATTATAGAATTTTAGAAGTTCATGCAAACGTATGTTATAAGAGTAGCCGTGGCCTAGCGGTGAAGAACTCGACTCATACCAACGTGGTCCTGGGATCGAGGCCCTCCGCAGGCCATTGGTGATGTCAGGAAGGGCATCCCGTACTAAATGCTCGTGCCAGAAGTAAAGTCCTCTCAGAGGCACCCTCTAAGCCCCAAGGAATTGGGAGAAACGGAGTAAAATCGAGTAAATGCAAACGTATGTTATGATATTAGACATTCGGATGCTTCTTGATGAAGGGCTCAAGTACATTTCCCGCGAAGAAGCTTTTCAAGGTGGTTATAACTAGAAGCACGTAGATGGAATCATATGGCTCGGAGGGGGAGAACACTTGCCTTTACTCTCACCTTAGGGAGGCAAGAATTTGATGCAGGAAGTAGGTACCTACTAAGTGAAAAATCCTACGAGGGAGTCTAGATTATGTTAGCTCCTTCGTTTAAGGGTCATTGCTCCGATTACCTAGGAAGATAGCAATATAAGATACAATTGAAGGCCAGCTTCTTACCTTGCATTAGTGAACCTGTTGAATTGCTTGATGTAACTGTATCAAGAGATGCTGAAAGAGAAGAATGGTTGGATTACACGACTTTCGATATTAATTTGTGCTCATGTATAACTCAAGCAAATGTTGATGATGGTCTAAAAAGGCAAGAAGTAAGTTTATTAATTATTTAGAACGGAGAAGTGTGACTTAATCAAGTTGTTAGATATGGTTGAAAATCGTGAGCTTCATACCTGTAATCGCAATGAATTAATCTTTTGCAGTGGCATGCTTCGAAGTTTCTACATCAAAACGTATGGTGAGCTTTCTAAAAGTAAACATAAACAAAAGTCTTGGAGCCAAACGTGTCATGTTTGAAGGAGTACAGATAACATGAAAAAATGTAAACAAGGAAGACGAAGCCTAATTCAATACCAGCAATTCGTTGAATAGGTGGAAAGTAACAATTCATAAACGATACATTTGATCCATCCATTCGTTCATTGCAATAGCTCAGCGAGCAACTTTAATTAGCTTGAGGGAGAGACTTAAATTAGTTTTGGGGTGGCTGTTAGCAATAGAAGTTCATTGTTGTCTCAAATGACTTTCTTTTTTTGCAAGTATGAATAACAGTGTCTAGATATACACTCCGAAAACTTCTATGCTCTTCTGAGATGGTAAGGCAATAGGGCCTATGCACCGGATACACAAGTCCATGCATCGCGAAATCCTATTTTTGTTTTGTTTCTATTTGATTTATATTGTTAAACCATAAACTGTTGCTTAAGACATCAAGTCAGTCTTGTAAGGGTTAATTCAATCACATAATGAGTCAAGTTGTATTAGGAACTACGTGTTCTTTCTGGAGTAAAATTCTCAAATAAAAATGAGCTAGAGAAGAGAGGTAATTCTTGACACTATGTTCTACTGGTACTTACAAGTAGTATTTCTATTTGCGCTGAACCTACTGTTGATAATCATAAAGTTATGTATCGAACGGAGATTGTCCACCAGTTTCTAGAAAATTTCCAAAACAATGGCAGCAGCAAGAGTCAAATCTAAGCAATGTTTGAAGTTTCGCTTACTAATGTAATTGCAAAACCTACCTGTTTGACCAACAGAGCATTGCCCTCACTGTTTAAAGCTACTTGATTGGTGTAGCAAACGCGAAATAGAAACCAATACACAGTCATACGCACAAACTCAATGCTTGCAACGAAGTCACGAGAGCAAGGCGTCAAATTCTTTCCAAAGTTTCCGATGCATTCCACGCTTTTTCCAAAAGTTTGTAACCATGAAATGAAAAGCACGGGAAGACACTCCTTTGAAGCTGCAAGCTAAATACTGTCAGTAGAAGATAAGTAACCGAATGGTTTAAGACACGTAGTACCTATGAGCTAAGACAACTTTTTCGGAGCTTTTGGTTCCATTTTTATACGGAGTCCTTGAACAGATGCCAGAAACCATTAGTCTGTGGTCGCATTACCAAGAAGATTGAGGTAAAGCTCAATTTCTAAATATTCTGTGATAAAGGGAGGAATAAAATCCCCTAATTCGGTGTGGCCTAGCCCGTCACATTGTTTGATGTGGCCTGCGCTGAGGTCGAACTTGATAGGGAACGAAATAGATTCTGGTATCTACAAAATCACCAGTGATGTGCCGAGACACTTTCCGCTGGGGGGGGGGCATTTTGACGAATTGACCAACTATTGTTACTAAAAAAAGGTCACAGAAATTACTGTGGCCAACTCTCTTGCAGCACGGCTGACTTTTGACCAACTTTCTTGCAAATTTGAAAATACTGGGGGGCGCAACGCTCCCCATGCCCCCATCAGCACATCCCTGAAAATGATCCTCCATCAATGGCCTAAATCTGAAAGTAGGTTTCTTGAAAAAGGGTTGGACAAGACTCGATAAGTCTAGAATTTTAAGATCATATGAATATATGCAAAAGCAAGAAACACAAACCAACAGGTGAGTGCTTGCATGAGCGTGCGTATGTATTTTTATATATTGATACTTATAAATATAGACAAAAATATAAATAACTACATCCATATATTGGATAATTGTTATAATGCCATGACGTAGTACCACGGGGTAGGGCAGAAAAATGACAATTAAAAGTAATAAAAATGCAATTATACCATTCATTGATGTGGTGTTTAATCTCAAAATAAACTTGACGTTAAAGGAAAACCTCTAATTCAAAAATCCCAAATAAGAGCATAAGCTCATACGATCTGAAATTGAAGAATTAACATCAATCTATGACAACAAAGGATTCACTGTCCATTCATTGATAGTATATCAAACAAGGTTAAAAAAACTAGTTCTACGAATTATTACAGGGAATCAAAGGAATTTCGTTCGCAATACCATATTTTATGATTGAAATTATCTAATTACATGAAGTAGTTGGTTAAAAAAGTGATTCGCAAGTAGCTGCACAAAATACAAATTTACACTATATTAGAACTAAGGACAGTGGTCAAATATACGTAATTCAGTTCATGAGACTGAACTATCGTATACCTTTGAGATACAAGCTACTAAAATGTATCTGAAAAGATCGTCGATTATATTCTAGGCAAACAAACCACCATTAGTTACGACTAAGACCATTTTACATTTAAAAGGTTGCTATTACCTAATACTATTTATGTTATCTAGAAATTTCTTCTAAATATGTAAGGTGTTCCAAAGAACTATAAACAAAGGGAGGAAGGGATACTCAAAGTTCTAATTGATAGTCTCCATATTGTTGCAGTGATATAGGCTAACTTTTAAGAGACGAAAGCCCTAGCAATTCTGCCTAAAGGTAGAGGATAGGAAATAAAGAGAAGCTGCACAAACTATTACAACCATATAATCAGTAAGATTGTGGTCGCATCTCAATTTTACCCCTAAATAATAAAACAGAATGTTGTTTCTTGAAAACCTCAGAGGGGCCCCTTCAGAATTTCAAAGCGTGGGGGCACTTAGGAATTGTCTCAGCTCCACCCTACATCGGCTACGCCATTGCATATAACGCAAATTCACAACAAAATGTCACAAGCGTTTCACTTACAGCATATCTACTAGGAACAGTGCTGAAATGTCAGCTATGACAGGAAAAAAACAACAATGCCAGATAGATTTCACTTCTGTTAGAAGCAGCTCGTAAGATATGGAACACCTAATTTTTTTCAAAAATCAACAAACTCCACACCTCATAATGAAAAAGGAAACAATCACTTGTAACGGGTGGTCAACAATCATATGGAATTCTCCAGGGTTTTCCAGGGGATTTCTGAACATGTTTTCGAAAACAATGATTATCAAGTACAGATCTTCTGCTTGTACCTATTCCCATTAAATTCTGCGTTTTACTTGAAATTTTGTTTACTTTGTTGGAAAAAGAGGCTGCCTGCTACACGACACACGGTACGCCGTTTCTCCCCCCAATAACCTCATAGATCCTCCTCCGTTGCATTACGGGAATCAAAATGCAACATCACTGCAAGGCCAAATATTGATACGCAGGAAATCTGATTCAGAACACAATTATTCGGGGATGGGTTGCAATTTCAGGGGTTTCCAGGGGCAAAGAAAATCCAGGGTTTTTCAGGGCTTTCCAGGGTTACCCTGTTGTAATCGAGACATTGTTTCACCAAATCCCAATACTTGAAAAAACATTACCAAACAATAACATTTAGCATCAATTCTTCATAAAGTAATCGTCTCCGAAGCTCAAGTACTGACAAGGAAGAAACTGTTGGCCAGTATCATGGTAGCAAACCAATACGAGGAGATGAGTGGATGATGCTAAATGGGAAGAATGGACAGACTTTTCCATGATATCTACATAGGCTAGCAAGTTGACAGAGTACATCGTGACATATTTACAATTCACACAACTTATGGCTATTCACTAGGCAATACTAAAGAAGCGAAATGACCTAAGGTATTATTAACACATTACACATAACACGTACGAACGACTAAACATAGTGCACACAAACCATGAAAAAGGATAGCAATAAAGACAACTGAATATTAACAACTCAAGAAGTAAACAAACTTCGATGGGCGACGAGTTCTGCTGCAGTTAAAGGCCTAGCATTGTGATTAACACGACGAATAACTGGCTGTCTTTGAGTTGGCTGCGTAGTGCGAACTGTTGAAAACACAGGAGGACTTTCTGGTCTTGGCATCATAGCGTTTTGTATCATTTTGAGTTTCGGTTCCAACCCTTCACTGCTTGATGGTGATGATGACGATGGTCTGGGGGTCATCGTATTTTTCGCTGGTTCTTTATTACCTTCCTTTTCAATATCAAGGTCTGGAACAACTTGGGCTTGAGCCGAAAGAAATGTATATGAAAACCTGGAAAAGCAAACAGATTTTACTCGCAATAAAATAGAGTAACAAAATAGCAAAAGCGATATACTCAATAACAAAAACGTACAAAATATAACTGAAGGCATCATAAATACAAAAGCTTCCAAAATAGTGTTCATATACAACTAAATTTATCTATCAGTAGAAAAAGTACCATCAAGGCAAAAGAGACGAAAGATATAAGGGCCTGTTGAAAGCCTAAGGTTGAAAAACGTCATACTAAGCTTTACTGTTCAGATTTACAGTTCCCTTCATCCTGGAAATACGTAACTTAGTAATCTTCTCTTTAAAACCAAATAAGGAAGTAAAAGGGTATTTTAGCATTTAAATAAGGTTAGATAAGAATATGTTAGTCAGTTGAGTAAGAAAGATCAATTTTGCGAGATGTAGTATTGACGTATGTAGTGAACAAAGGGATCAAAGGGAATGATTAGAATAAGCAAGCATGCGAGCATAGTAAAAGTACATCCATATTACAGATTTCGTTATAGTTCAAAAAGAGTGTTTTCATTCCTACTATCACAACCCACAGAGTTTATAATTACGACGAGAATACGTAAATTAGCTAAAAATACGAAGTACTGAAGTAAGTGTATGAGTAAACAACCAAGAATTTACAGATAAACAACCAGACTAACAAATACGTGACAAAAGGTAAGTTTCCTAGGAAAACCATTATAGAACTTCGCTATGATTTTTATCAGACAGCTGCTGATTTACTGCTAAAGCTTTTTACTACATTGCTCTGGCTTGCCGTCTGCAGACCAAGTTTGCTACGAGGCTGGTCCATAATGATAAAAGAACCAAAAGCTGTTTTGGAGTAGGACTACAATTGCTGATATAACTTATGTTGTATCACATTTATGCTAAGATATATAAGCAGTGCAATCTTACTACCGGGTTGCCCAAATGAACACTAATAAAAGACGAGCTTAGAACGCCTTTTAATACTACAGATAGATACCAAAAGGTGAGGAACCACTGGTGAGAACATCACATGTTTTAATACAAGCAGTAGGAATTATATTCTATGAGGATAAGGAAGAATGAATTTGTTGGTTAAAATACACATAAAGAAAGGAAGGATAGGTTCAGGGTGATAGTACTACTACAGAGCTTCAGGGTAATTCCTTGTAACGGACATTAACGTTTAACGAAATTTGCTAAATTTTGCTTCAAATTCATATCTATTGATAAGCAACTTCTCATAAAGACTTACACGCATTTTAGCCCAATATGATCACGATTTATTTCCACAACAACTAAAAATTTTTGCTTACTTCTTGTTTGACTTACTGACATTTTGTAACTGCAACGGATATTACATCAGAATATCACCAAATGTCAGTACACTTTTTCAAACTGCTAATTAAACTCAATCTCAAACTCCATCAGCCCATTCTAGCTGACTGTAAATTGACGATGTGTGAAATTTGTGAAAATTGATGGTCATTTGTTTCTAATGCACTCCATTTTTGTGCAAACTCAAAAGTTTTGAGTAACGGTCATCACAGACGAGGCATAACAAACACTACGGGTTTTGACAGTGTGATAGAAAGATTTAAAAACTAGAAAATACTGCTTCTAAGGCAGTGTCAACGAATTTCAAAGTCCCTACTGTCACTGGCCTGCTAGCTGGGGGGAATGTTGAGGTGCATGGGCCTCCCTAAAACATCTCAATGGGATTCCTAGTAACTCACTATAAGTTAAAAAATTGAAAACTCCACAATTTTGACGTTAAAGCGTGGAATTGCCCTTCAGCAGTCATCCTATTTTGTTTAAATGGATTGAAATCGTAAAAATTTCGAGCTACCATCACACAACTAAGGAAAAAATCAAAACAGAAAGAATTATATTCTCTATTTAAGAGATACTTATTCCATTATTACATACCAAATACTCATAATTCTCTCTAATGTGATCAAAACTTCATTGGCTGTCATCCGTTTATGGGGACTTAGGACTAAAAGACCTCTGATAAGAGTTGCAGTTTCTTCTGAAACACGGTCATCACTGAAAATTAAAAGGGTATAGACAGCAATGATCACCACGGATGTACTACATAAGAACCATAACATGGGCATTTGCTTCATGCTCAAATTCTATTTGAAACAATAACACACATTCCAAAAACATTTGGTGTATTAGCACATTTCAAATAAATAGTCTGTTGATACTACAGAACTTTACCACAGCACGAAAAAGCGGCAACATTATTTTGACATACTGAAAGCTTTTTTCGTCTGACACTCATCCGACACTTTCAGTGAGTGAGCACATTTTTCAATTTGACAAATTCATGTTCACAAGGATTTTGTGTAGTGGTAGTATAAGCCAATATTTGTCTAGGTCTTTTACCATGTCATATTCAGAAAGCAAAAGTTGGCTTTACATGCAACCAACCATGGTATTTTGTCTTGAAATGTGACACATACAATCAGGGGCAAAGCTAAGGGAGTTACTGGGGGGGGGGGGTG
>WIPJ01067649.1:56749-80467 GCA_018155075.1 Cassiopea andromeda
ATACAATCAGGGGCAAAGCTAAGGGAGTTACTGGGGGGGGGGGTGCACAGCCCAATATGCTGACAAAGAATAGTTGTCTGTGATAAGGAAGACCAATTTACATGAAAAACGCCATCAATTTGCTGAAAGGTAAAATTTTGGAGGGGTGCAACATCTCTCGACCACCCTTGGCTACATCCTTGCATGCAATACAAATATACAGAAAAAGTATGCTAAATCTCCTTTCCTCTTTTCTCTCCAATAAAGCTTAAATCAACATACATCAAATGCTGCATAAAACTGTTTGGCAAAAGATATAAACAAATATCCATTATTTCTTAATTTTGATGTCAAAAAGTGTTGGAATTTTAAGCACTTTTGAAGTAACTGATGTGCTAGTTCAGAAGAATACATTGATGAAGTGAAAGCAACAAAAACTATGAAAAAGGTAGGAGATGATAATAAATAGTAAATTAATAGTATTTTCTTAATATACCTTGGCATTTTGTAGTCAGCAGCTTTGATCTTTCTAAAAAGTTCGTGTGGTACACTATCATAGAAAGGAAATTGCCCATAAAGCATAGTGAAAAGAACCACTCCTAGTGCCCACATATCACTTGCTTTTCCTGAATATGGTGCACCTGTGAGAAACAAAAGGCAATTGTTGCATTCTTGGTATGTACAAAAGTTCTGTTCTCATTGAACCATACTTCATGCAACAGAGGAAAATAAAACCATTGAATTTTGTTTAAAAAAATCCATCAAGAACTTTTATATAACATAAAATATATAATGTGAACTAGTTTTGCCCTAAAGGTCAACAGGCCAGAGTGTTATGAATAGCAATGGCAAAAGACACAGAAAATTTCTCTACTAGGTATTGTTAGCACTTGCAGAACACATAAACTAAAGACATAAAATTTACTGCAATTATTTGCAGTTGCTGTAGAGATGATAAAACTTAATTCAAGTCTTGGGGTGGTCATCAAAGAGAAGGTGAACATAGGAGTGCCATTTACAAGAAATTTTCCTAAGTATGCAGGAAATATTTTTGAACATTAAACTTATGAAATGATGAACACATGTTGATAAAAAAGTATGAACTATTAGCTAATATATAAGGAAAAGTTTCAGTTTTGTAAGTGATTGTTCAGTATTTTTGTTATCTACAATGGTTTGATGCAGCTTTTCCATCTGAAAGGGTACATCAATACTTTGAACAACCAGCAGGGACATTTTGTCACAAATGTGCCAATTCTAGGAAGCAAACTTTTTTGATTTACGGGATTTGGGAATCAGGGCTGCTCAGAGAGGGGTAAGGAGGAAAATGCCATAGGGGCTAAAGATCATAGAAGCCTCAGAAGTTCTGGGGCCTCAAGGTGCAGGCGGTCTCAAAAAGTAAGACCAACAACAATTTTCTAGGGTTGATTACTCTGGCTTTACTCACAGAGGGTATTAGGTTTAGCATTTGACCCCAGAGGATCTGAAATTGCTTGGTGGTGTTTTGAGGGGGGGGGGTCAATGTTTTGAGCCAAAAGGAAATTCCAAAGCTATAACCTGTCAAGTGCCCAGGGATTGAGAACACACTACACACTAAACTCATTATGTGGGCAACCACAACACTACTGAAACAGTAATCATTTGTGATTTCCAATAATCAGATTAGATGTACATTTTCAGCTGAATCTCAATTTCTGTTTCAATATGAAGAAGCTATAATGGTAGGCAATCTAAAGCCCACTGGCATTATCTCAACACAATCTATCTCAATTTTAAGGTAATATTTGACCAGTACATGGTAAATAAATAAACTGTTCCAAGCAAGTACCAACACATAAAAATATGTAAAAAAATTGCATTTTCAGATTAAAGGTGCATTTTCAGCTGAATTTCAAGTTCTGCTTCAATAAGAAAAAGCTATGATGGTAGGTAATCTGAAGCCTAATAGCATTATCTTACTAAATCAACCATTCCAAGCAAGTACTAACACATAAATATATGTAAAAACAAACCACTTAAAACATCTGGACTAATATATGCTGGACTTCCGCGCTGATCTCTTAGAAGATCATCCTCTCTTATCAAGTGCTTTCCAAGACAAAAGTTTGTGATTGTAATTTTCTTTGTTCTAAAAGAACAGAGAAGAAACATTTTCATAAAGCTGTTTGTTAACATAATATGAATGACTCATCGAGTACTGGCCTAGCCAACTAGGATTCTGCCTCTCAAGTTTTTCATGGGCATAGAATTCAAAGAGCAGAGGAGAAGCTAGCTGTTTCACAAAGAAATTTGCAAAAAGGAAATTGCAAAGAGGAAACTTGCAAAGAGGATTTTGTAAAAGAGGAGATAGTAAAAGAGGAAAGATACAGAGATAAATTTTCCAATGAGGAAAATCTAAAGAAGAAGCATGCTGAACATTAAACATATTAAATGTAAATTACACTCAGGTCTTGGAATGCAAAATTATACCAATTATACCTTCTATTTAACACAATATTTCCCAACTTGAGGTCCCTGTGTACAATGTTTTTCTAAGAGGAAAACAAAACATAAAATGCAAAACCAGTTGTTGTTTATAACAAAAGTGTAGAAAATGAGAGCTTGAATATCAAATTTTCAGCTCTAACAGTAGCTTAGGGGCCATTCACATATTACGTCACACTAATTTGGGCATTTTAGACACCCATCTACACCCTCTCAAACTTTGTCACAAAGTCAAAACTACTCACCTACCCGCAATGTGAGACATCACATTATGAATTTCAATAGGATCTTTTACTGCTTTCATAAAAGTGAGTCTATCAAATCTTTTTTGGCATCAAAATAGGAATCCCAGATTATTTTTAAATTTGAAGCCACATTTGGTCTAAAAAGGGCCAGACTTGCTGTTGTGAAGCAGAATGTACTAAATATCGAGTTGCGTAAAAGTGTGGCGTCACACTCCAAAAACAACCCACCTACCCCTTGTCACACCTTACCACAAAAATCAAAACCCCCATCCCCTTTACGTGACGTACTATTTGAATGGCCCCCTTACTTTATACAACAGTGTTCCTGGGACAATTTACCTCATGCAAGCTTTCGACAACTTTCACTATATCGTGAAATATGATGACTGACTCCCGTTCTGATAATTTTTTTTCTCTGATGACGTAGTGTTGAAGGTTGATAAGATCAGCAGTGCTATTGGCATAGTCATGCGCGCTCAAACAGTCCAAGACAAGGCACAATCGTCGCCGGATTCTTGGCATGCCTGAAGACAACTTTTGATTCTCTTTTGTCCTAATAACTTCCGGCCCATTGTCATCTAGTATCTCGTCTTGGAACATTCCATGATGGTGCACAACTCCAGGTTGTTCGTGAAGTAAAGATAATAGGGAGTATTCCGTATGTAGCAGCATTTTTCCCTGCCTTCCATCCTGACTTTCTTGGCCAGGTTCTTCTAAAGTTAATAGCTTGATTGAATAAAATTCATTTGTACCCTCCTTTCTCGCCAAACATTGCACGATGCTTCGCACAGGAGAGTTTCCTAGTCTTGGGCCTAACAGGTAAGGTCCAGCTCGTTTTATGGACGACCTTTGCCCACAATTTCTGCACTTCTTTGCTTCCTCATCATGGTCTGGCTTGCCTAGGCTGTTTAGTCGTCGTTTTAGGCTAGATCCGGAGCCATTTAGAATAATAAGGCCACTTGGCAAGGTGTTGGAATCAACACGAGATGCCTGCTCTGCATTGAATTCCATTGCCACGAAGTAGCCACTTTCACCGTATTTCCATCACTTTCTCATGGAGCATAAAAAATATTGGTGCCTAGTCAGTGTTGATAAGCACGTTCTGTGACTAAAACGGATGTCTTTCTCAATATTGTAAACATCCAGCCCTGCAGCAATGTAGTGTCGACGCTGCAAACATTGCAATCCATTGAAATCACGCCAATATGATCAGTGTTTGAAACTCAGATATTAACCACAGAAACCATTGTGATGTTGTCATTCCCCTATTGTCTCGATTTCATCCCAGTGCTCACAGGGTGTCCAAAAATACCTGGATGACAGCCAGAAGTTTCCTCTAACTTCCTGCATGCTATGGAAAGGACATGCCACATTGATCAGAGATGGCGCCAGAGGAGGGCTAGGAGGCTATAGCCTTCCTCCAGAGGATGCTATTCCCCCCACGTGAGCTTTTTTCTCGAAGCTATATTAGTAGATTTAAACTTTAGTAGATCTACATTTATTGCAATTCAAACATCAAATGTTTTAATTTCAATAGGTAACTCAAATCAGGTCATTTCCTGAAACCAATTTGACTGCATTATCAATTTTCGAGCAAAACTTTACAAATTGTCAAAAACGTAGAAATTAATATTGATCAGTGAAGGAATTTTACCACATTGCAAACCGTCATTACGATTGAGCAGCAGGGGACTTGGGGGCTGTAGCCCCCCAGGATTTTACCGAGCCCCTGTCAGCACTTTCATAATATCCATGAAATTTTTCTTTAGTTTCTTAGGCAATAAAATGTGTTATCCTCAAAAATTCATTGACACCTCTAACTGTCGGCACTTTAACAGAACTAGCCCCCGTCCAGTATTTCTCTCTGGAGTCACCACATTTGAGCAGCATACTGGTATAGAGACGCTGGCCCACGTCCAAGCTGATACCCCAGGATAACTATTCTACGGGCACCTTCAAATGACACTCCAAATCATATGAATCATAAAAGGGAAAAACCCATTCTGGGACGAAACTTAAGGGGGAAGTATGAGAGATGAGTCACCTCTGAACCATGAAAACTTGCTATTTTGCAGGACAAAAGCGCCAGTACAATGTGTTTTTGCAGGGCAACTTACTGGACTACTGTTATTAAAACAAACAAAATAGCAATAGAAAATTTTCGCATAGCAAACCTCTGACACTACCAAAAATATATTGAAGCTAAGCTCCCGACCCTTTTTGAGCTTCAAAAAAGCCTCCCCCCCCACTATTTGCATGCATATTTACATTTTGGAATTGTAGAATCGCATTCTCACTCAACCAATTCTAAATTGTAGGACCAAGGCGATGAAAGAAAGCCATATTTTAAGACAATATTCTTTTGAATTGCCCATGTTGACTAAGACCATTCATTTGGACAATATCAAATGCTGTCTATTGCCTTTATCAATAGTACCAGTCAAAATGAACTAGTCGAATGAAATGAATATTGTCTGAAATTATTTCTCCTTTTCTTCTTGGTACTTTGTTTATAATGAAGCTGGGCTTTCGTCCAAATGCTTCACATAGTTTCATAATCGCATATCAATGCCTTCTCATCATATTCAAAACAATGCTTCCATACTAATTTTTGGCTTCCAAGGGACCGTGCATTACTTACAAAAGGTGAAAGAAATTTCCTGATAGAATAGGGTTATGCAAATACTTTGTAATACAGTCTCACGGTTGGGTAAGGTAATTTTTTGGACAAGAACTCATTCCTCTTCGGTAACAACCCCTCTGTAAATAATGCGTAGTCCCTAAATGGAGTAACTTGGAGTCAATAAATGTCCTATGATAGGACGTTGTAATGGTACTACAACGTCCTATTATTTTCTCAACTATCTGCCTTTTTCCGGCATTTAAAAACAGACAGAAATGAGAAAAACAAGCTCGCAAATTTACAATCATCTTTTCACAAGCTGCATACGAATGATACAGTGATCCTGCAAGAAGAAAACGTTCAAAATGATGGGTGAGGCAGTATTTTGAAAAACTGCAAACAGGATCACAGAAAACTAGGCACTGCCATTATAACTTTTGCTTTGCAGCTGCTCCAAAAGTTTTTCTTTCTCGTATGTTAAATCGGAAAACTTTGCCTGTAGTGCTTTTTCACGTTCTGTTTGACGTTGGACGTCTTCTTGGATTGCCTGAAAATACGACAGAAGAGATGAGAAACTAAGTCTACGAAAGTTATAAAATTCACAACCCCAACTAGCGAAGCAACCAAAAGACATTCCAGACAGGGACGGGCCAGCTATCGCAGATTGGGGGGACTTTTCGGAGCCACAACTAATAATGACCAGACCACTTATTCCAAATGCTTCACATGCTATTACCAGTAAGTCGCCAGATGTTGAACATACGCGTTTTTTTATGAGAAAAAAGTTTATAAGAAAATGAGGCTCAAATCGTCAAAATCTTAAGAAAATCGTAAGAAAATCACGAGGCTCAATTTCCAAAATTAAGTGTTTTTATAGGCCAAAAATCGGTATTTTGTCGTTATAGCACTCAAAATGTTAAAGATGGAATTCAAATTCAAGTATCCAATATCAATAACGAAAGTGTAAATCATTACAGCCAGTTTACTTCAGTAAAAGTTAAGAAAAATTTAAGAAAATCTCAGGCTCAATTTAGGGAAGAGTTAAGAAAATTGAGGCTCAGGCAAAATAATGGTTTTCTTATAAAAAAAACTTGTATTAGAAGTGAATTAACTGCCTACGTGAATGCTTTTTAGCTCCTGACAAGTAGCAGGATTTTAAAATATGGATTGTGAAAACTGAAAAACATTGCCTGTTTCTTCATTGAAATCAATATTGTTTGAAATGTGACCAAATGAATATCAATGTCTATGCAACACAATCTTCAAGTCATTCAATGACATTAAAAATCCTGATTATGCAGCAAAACGAATGAGCTTGTCAACAACTTCAATCCTCATGCAAAAACAAGTCTTAAGCTCATTTCACAATACTCTACTAATTCAATCGTCTCGACAGTAGGTAACTTTCTAAATCTAAGATACCGTGGATTATCGAGGGTCAGGCTGTGACGCAGTTCTTCTTTCAAGGATAAGCTGCGGGTTCTAGCTCGTGTAAAAAAATCACATGGGGATTGCACCATGGCTTTGGCACATAAACACAAGAATATGACAGGATTGACTAGATATTTACTTACAGCTATTCGTCTTGGCATTGAACTTGTCTCCTGATCCCTCAACGTCTTGAATGTTTCAGCTTCTACATGGGTATGCTCCACTTGTTCACAAATATCGCTCAACTTCTTTGCTAAACCAACAGCACGAGTCTACAAAAAAATTCAAAACTCAGTAAGGATTTCAGCAAAATAAATAAACAAAGCTCAAAATTGCTATTAGTATATGGCAAAAATTTTTTCTCATTCAAAAGCAGAAAACCAACCTGGTAACCACCAAGCAGAATTTTCAATTTCTTCTCAACTTTGGCAGCTTTCTTCGCATCTTCAGTCATATGTGATCGAAATATCTAAATCAAACATGAAATCTGAAATCTTAAAGACTGTAACACAATCGAAAGATAAAAATCACACAAAGAACAATATCGACTGCAAGAGAACAAAAAGAAGACTGAATCTGGTTGAATACTATTCTATACTTTGCATGTGCAAACGATATGAAAAGAGAGTAAAAGAACTTTGTATGAAAACTGGAAAGAGCGACAATTTAGACTAGAATGGAAAACACTACTCGAAAAACAAGGGACAATTTATCATTACAATTGATTTTATGTATAATTATTCAGAGTCCAGATAAAGTCACGGCTCCACGGCTGTCAGCCGGAGGAAGGTTTCTTAAATTTATGCCAGTATTGAGGAAGGCCCAGCAATTGTATGAAAAATCTCGCTTGAGGAAAATTCCGATTCATGTAAATAAGGTGATTTGGCATGAGGAAAATGGAGGGAAAACATGGGAACTTCACAACGATGCTGTATAGCGAGGAAGGTTATGGGTGAGGAAGTTACTACTGGAGGAAGGTTTGACTTTTTTATGGACTCTGCAATTATTGATCTTGCAATTCACTGATGTGTTTAAAAAACTTTGCGTTATTGAAAATACGACTAGACATCTCCAAGGTTTGGGAATCACCAAATTAGCAGGAGAAAACTTTCTTAAGTGAAATCAAGTAAGAACAGAGCTGAATGAAACAACTTGCACCATAAAAAAATCTATGATTTTATTGGGGGTTTTCTCATTTACCTCTAATCGTTTTTCGTGTGATTCCAGTCTGTCTTTTCTACTTGCAAGTGCTGATCTTGTATAACGTTGTTGTGAAGGTATAAAGAGCAACTGCAAAATAGATAATAACAAATTAATATCAAGAAGGAATTTTGAAGCTGACAAACTGGAACTTTTCTTTAATTCTTCTCCTCTTCTACTCTCTTTCTCGTTCCTTCTCTTTCCCTTTCACTCTCTTCCTCTTCCATACTCCATTTCTTCTATTCTCTTTCTCTTCTATTCCCTTTCTCGTTCATTCTCTTTCCCTTTCACTCTCTTCCTCTTCCATACTCCATTTCTTCTATTCTCTTTCTTTTCTATTCTATTTTTCCTTCCATTCTCCATTTCTTCTTTTCTCCTTCTCCTCCGCTCTTCAACTGTTCTATCTTCTTTCATTCTTACATCCAATTTTAGCTTTGCCATATGAAGTATATTTCAAACTAGTTGCTCGTATATATACGATGCAAATCGCATCTTACTTGACCATAGCACTCTTCCCAAACTTTTGTGTAAACATCAAGGTTTATATCGCCATGTCCCATTATTTTTTTGACAGTCTCAATCTCCTCCTTCAACAGCTTTTTTGCATCACTCAGTTCTTCATCTGTGAATTTTTCAAGTGGATCTGCTTTCAACGCGTTTCTGTTTGTATTGATCACACTCTGAGCTTGGCTTCGAGTCTTCTTTGAATTCAACAAAGTCTGTTGATTTTGATTTGGAAACGCGACCACATCATTACGAATCATCTTCAGCATTTCCTCTTTGATCATCTCTTCAGCCTATAATGACACAATTAATTCAGACTGCATCAATAGATGCAATTATTCAATACTTACATGTCATCTAACTGAAAGTTAGACAAGAAAAGAAAGGATTCCAATAATTATAGTCTGATGTCGGGTAGATACCGAGGATGGCATACAGCATAGGAAAGGAATATAAGTTAATGCTGACTAGACAATCAAACATAAGACTGAGGAATTCTAATATGTAAAGGACATCAGAAAAAAATAACACAATGTACCATATATGATCTTGGCAATCTACAGAGCTGAAGACCCATTATGTGTACTTTTTTTACGTCGTCTTAAGTCAGAGTAGGCGACAGTTATGGCAGAAATTGTCGGCGATAAATCGCCGGTAGCCACCGTCTATTGAAAGCTCTGTACTAAGGATGGCGTGCTGTATAGCAAAGGGATCTAAGTTAAAGTTGACCAGACACCAAAACAGAAGACTGGAATTCTGATGTCCATGTGGTATCAGAAGACAACAAAATGGATGTGTCGATGGCAGTTTACAATATATGATTCTGGCGATTTTCTTCTTATTTATCCTTTGATCCTATAATGTTACTTATCTTTGCTTTCATTATTAAACTTATAATAAAGCTGAAGGTGACCATATCAAATTTATAGTAAAGCTGGGCTTTCCGACTAATGTTCCAATATCAACATCAAACGATATTGCAAATATCCAACGTTTATATAGAACTCAGAGCATCGGAACTATTGTGCAGAGATTGTAAGTGATTGGTAAAGAGGACAAACCACTTGATAAGCGTTCAGATCAGGATACATATCTTGAGGCCGAAGAACAGACATATTGACATCAGATGGCCTAGGTAAATCTCTTTGCACTGAATGAGACTGCCTTTTGAATTCAGCAATTTCTGCAACACAAATCACAAAAAGAAGCACTTCATTACAATGCAAAATAACGTCAAACAAGCCTACCATACTAATACGAATGGAAATGTCAAATCAACACGGCTCCCTGAAGGAACAAACTTTGGATGAACTTAAAAGCTTCAGAGGAGGAGTATCAATGCTATGACACCCACCCCCCCCCCAAAAAAACTCCGTGCATATAAGGATCCAATTTTATATTAATTCCTATATTTTCTAAAGCAGTATTTAACGAAGATATATTATTCCCCATCATGATTACAAATATGTATGACTATACGATTCATAAGAAATGTATTTCATTTTCGGTCTATTATACTCCACTAGTAAACATAGAATATGTTGCAGTCAATATTTGCATTTGCTTCTAAAGCAGATTAATTCAATTTTATGAAATGCCTACTGGTACAAAATTGCACTGATTAAATACACTATACAGAAGTATACCATGGCTGAGAATCAATAGCAGATCTAAAGATTGGCTGTTTAATAAAATAGGTAGAAAACTGTTCGTTAAAACAAGATAATGCTGATTTTCCAATTAGCCAAGGGTTCAATTAGCCAATTTCCACTACTGAAAGTAAAGGTAAAGGAAACAAAAACGGAATTTGCAAGAAATTTGCCTTTTTCACGCCTTGCCGCTTCATTCCTCGCATCAATTTCAGAAGCATCTTCAACAAATGGTTGATTTTCAGGTTGCTCTTCATCTTTCTCAGCATTCTAAATGAAAAGAAGATCTCAGCTGAAGAAGAGATTCTTAATGTCGAGGAAAAGAGCTATGTCATTCCTATTAAACAACTCTTTGGCACCTAATTGCAGGGGGTAGGATGAGGTAGAAACTTATGCTTAAAATTCGCAGCTGGGGAAGATCCAGCATCAAAAGCCTTTATCATGGTTGCTACACATAATCCAAAGCAAAATTCCCTGACTTATGCCTGACCAAAGGAGCAGTGTCAGCAGGGAGGACTTAAGCGGGCTACATGCACCAAGAGCCACGCCTTTTTGGCCACACCCATCAAACCACGCCCTTTGGCCACACCCATTTTAATAAAAGGATTTTGACTATCTAAGGTAACCCAAGAATAATTCCTTGACTTTTGCATCACTTATGTTTTTCAACATTTTCCTAACTTCCAGGTTTTTACTGACTTTCTTAAAAAACGGACATTTTTCCAAGTTTTCCAGGCTCAGTGGCAACCATTTTTATTTAGGGAAGTTAATAAATGGAAATGGACGATGAAAGTTTTGAAAATTTGCAATAGGGGGCCCCTTACTATTGGATACCAAAGAGAATAGACACATCACCATCATTCCACCTCTCAGTTCGAGAAGTCATTGAGATATGATGGAGAAATTGGAGCACCTAACTACATCCTTATATGCCACAACCTATTATTAATTGAAAGAATAAAGAAATTAAACATAAACAGTTTTGAGTGATATGGCACTTTAATTACTAAAAAGTTAAAGAATTTACAAATCAGATGAAAAGGACAACATAACTTCCATCAAAAAGTACAATCTAATGTCCATCAAAACAGAGGAGAAAAATTGATTCCTGAAGGCCAAAAGAAGTGTAAAATTCATCCTGCACGCAGCCTATAGAACAATACCTGGAGGGGAAACTAATTTACTTACATCTAGTAGTTCAATTTCATACTCAGATGCTTTCGGAAGGTCTGCAAAGCCTGCTCGTAGATTTGCTTTCAGTTCCTCCTAAAATAGAGATACCAGATGAAAGATCTATGAATGATAACACAAGGACATGAATTTCAAAACTCTACTACTTATTGTGATACTATTGAATACATAAAAAATAACTATTTTCTCACAGATTTCAACTTGTGGGCCTGTCATGCAAAAGTAGTATGAAGAATAAATAGTCCAGTACTGCTTTTAAGTAACTAAGTATCGAGAAACAATATATCTAACTTCAAATCTATGACATCGAAAAGTAAACAACTTGTCAATTGAAAGAAGCAAAACAAATGGAATGCTACATCCTTAAAACGCAAAGTCATCATTGCATCTTATAACTCCTGTATGATCTAGGCAGAGGAAGTGAAACAATTTGTCTCATAATGCTAGTTCATATATTCTATCTTAAAGCTCTTGGGAAGATTTAATGGAACGAATAATACCGAGTGAATCATAGATTGACTCTTAGATTTTTCCAAACCTGTTGCTGGCGCTTTGAAAATTCAGATTCTGAATCATTTTCAAAGGCTTCCTCTCTGTTTATGCTAAGCTTGTCTCGTACAGATGCTCTTCCTGGGGTTCCACCAACAACAGACCCGGGGGTAGCTGCACCCTTTGGTGTAAATCCTAGAAAGCCAAGAAATCGTATGGTTAAAAGACGTGCTGTGATTGTAGAATTATGCAGCTGTGAAATACACTGCAACTTATTCTGCTTGGTTGCAATCCACCACACGTGGTTCAATCTTTTGCAGTTTATTCATGTCAATATTAGAGGCCAGCAAATTTAAAGTAAAGCAAAAGTAGTCCCATCGTATACTTTCGAACCGTAGGGGAGTGCCTGTTAGAGAGGACACTTATCCTGAGCCATTGGCATGTGAGGTAGGGTGGCCAGTTCCTTTCCTCACCGCCTTTATCTCCCCTGTGTTCCCACTGGGTACCCATTTGCTGCTGGGTGAACAGTGAGCGAGCGTTCAGTCAGGGCGTCGAGTCGGGCTCGAACCGTAGACCTTCCGCATGGGAGGCATGCGCTCTAACCATTACGCTACCTAGCTCATCCAGAAAATTTACTGCATGCATATTCTAACAAACAACAAAATTTATACCAAACCATTTGCTAATTCGCACCTACGACTCACCCTGCTGGACTAAAACAGTGTTTCTCAAATATTGTGGTGCGTTCCTCTTGGAGGAGGAGGCGTGAAACAATGCTAAAGGGGGCACGTATTATCCCAGATAACAGGTATACTGGTGTAAATTCTATAGACAACGGTCTTACTTAGAGCGAGTGGGGCGTGCTAAATATTCTCTCTACCCATGGGGGGGGGCCTTGCAAAAAACAAATGAGAAGCACTGAGCTAAAATAACAGATCCTGGAGTCGTAAATGACAGGACTTGTAACTCAACCTACTCTCGTAAGAGAAAAAAACTGAAACGTTTGAAACATAACTCTGCACATTATTACCTGGACCTTCTCTTCCCGGTGTTCTAAATGGCGTTGCTATTAAATTATTTGGAGTTTGTTGAACTTGATGTTGCGGTGTCGCTCCTTTGAAGTCACTTTGGTGAAGCGGAGTGTTTAAGCCACCGGCCAATGGGGTGTCGACTTGGTGCAATGCCAGAATGTTCTGCGCTTCCTGAAGAAATCGGAAAAAATGAAATTAGAAGCATGGCCCAAATGCTGAATCGAATTATAAATGTGCGAGTAAACAAAGCAGGGTATGTTTATCCATATGAGATGCGCAAAAGAAATACTGTATACAAACCAAAACTAAAGAAGAAAGACTAACTTGTATATAGACTCAAACACACCTACCATGTTACATTAGCCTCTATGCTATTTAACTGGGATGATGATACAACTGGTGATACACTACAATGCCAATGCTTTCAAATGCTACATTTTGATAATTTTCTCAGATACTGTCATAACAACATACTAAATAATTGAATTTAATGAAGTTTACTACCGACGCTGATTTTTATTGTTTTCATCCTTGCCTTCAAATTCTATATAAACCTAACTGGTACAGGATATGGCATGACGTCTATGGAACAACGCAGATGGAAAAAAGATTGAAAAAACAGCCCCTGTTTTAAACAATGATTTTATCAACAAACGGTATGGAACAAATGTAGGTCTGCATGCCCCATTGGCGTCGGAGTAGTTATTGTAAAAACTAATCTGTTGTATGGCATTCCTTGTATCAACAAACCAAAAGTATTTGGCGAAAATGTATGCTACGGTTATCAAAACACTGCATCATAACCAATGAATCAATAATGATAGTCACCTGAAGAACAGTGTCCTGCTGTGCTGGTGTTCTTGGAGTTCGTTGGGGCAAATTAGTGCCTGGAGTCACAGAATAATCAGCGAGTAGTGCCTTAGATGCTCCTTCAACTTCACCATCAACAATAGCCTTCGCAGTCTCACTGGCAATTCCCAGCTTGACAACCTTGAATAGAAAAGAATAAATGATTTGATTCCTTCCTTCATAGGTCTCAAATGTTTTACAGAGTACACAAAAATGATTTAATCAACTAAACATAAAAAGAGAAAATGTTACATGGAATGCTTAAATAGGAATAAGATAAACTCAAATAATGATGTAAAAGGACAAACACACAGAAGTTAGTAAAATCAAAATAAAGATGAATACCTCCTCAAGCTCAGAATCTGAAATCTGAGGTGCTGGCAGGACAAGCTTACTTCTCTTTTTGGAAGGCTCAGAATTCTGCATTCTTGAAACAAGAAACATTTATCATGCCTAAATGGCAAGCAATGGCCTAACTTGTGCACTACACTAAACTAAAGGGAAATGCATTTACACCAAATATGCTCAGGGACACCAGAAAGGGGGGAAAGAGGGGGCAAAGGCCCACCCTGCCTTTACTTGGGGAAGAAGGGAGAGCAAAAGTGTCCCTTTTGGATGCAATAGATTGCTTTCCAAACATTGATATGATACAACAGAGATCAAATAACCTACAAAAATTATTAAACAATTAAAAGGCAATATTTGATTGAAAAAGACAAATATTTATATGATTGCAAGAACTATAGCCCCCGATTTCCCAAAGATATGCCTCAGATGCCCTCTATTTCTGGCTACTTATAATATTCAGTGCTCTTTTGCTCCTGTTGGTCCCATTTGCTCCATTATTGTTCAGGCATCCTTGAATACATTGAAGACATAAATCTATTGATACAGCCATTCCTTAACAACTCAACATCCATTATTATCTTACTCAATGTGACTTAAAAAGCAATAAAAGACATAAGTATCACTCTAACTTTTGATACTTACTTGTTAATCTGTAAAACAGCACCAGGAAGATCATTTTCTTTCCTTCTTCTCTGTCTTTGCCTGTCTTTTCTCCTTTCAGCCTAAAAGATGTTATGACAAGTGTAGAGTTCTACAATGTAGTATGAATGATCAACTGGATTTTAAAGAACTAAAAACCTTTTAAAAAGTCAAAACATGCCACACAACTGAATACAAAAACTTTTAAAAAAAAGCTTAAAAAATAATCAAATGGTCCTAAAACTTACTTCTTCAATATCATCACGTCTTTTCTCATCCATGTGATCTTGCCTTAATCTTTTGAAATTTGGGTCCAGGGGTTTTACTACTTCTTCTGATGTATCATAAAATCCTGATAAAGAACAGAAGTTGTTGCTTCAAATATTTAAGAACTACTTCTCTAGACTGTAAAAGGAAGTAAATGCACCAGAAATTATCAGAAAATACTTAAAAGCAGTTAAATGGAATGATCATAATTAAGGAGTCTTGCTTTAAAACAATTTGTGCAATACTATATCAAACTTTTTCTCTTCTAGGAATTTCTATTAACTATTTACAGGCCTTGTCATGAGCATAATAGCATACATGCATATCATTTTTCTCATGCAACTGAACTGCTAAGAAAACTTCTACTCATGCAAATATGATCAAATCCTGAAACAATGAAACAGAAGTATAAAATGTAGTAAAAATAGCATTCATGAAACAAAGTTTTTGAAGCAAGAAAATAAACTAACTTAAATAATAAATGTAAAGCGATTCTCCATTATCAAATTAAATGCTGATTCTGAAAGTCAAGTAAGTTATCCAACCCATCAGCATTTGAATTATGAGGAAAGGACAAATAACAGAGCTAGTCATTGTATTGTTTGGCACCAAGCAAACTTGAAAATTTAACTTTTAATAATTAAAGAACTGCAAGTATCATTCAAAGTGGGGACTAGATGACAGTGTATCCATTCCTACTTTGGATGGCACAGTAAACTGCATATTTTATACATTTGAATTTGAATTTCAATGGTGATAGAAAAAATGCTGATGTTAGAATTTAAGGTTAACAGCAGACACTAAAAAACACATGTTTGTACTTCTAATTAAAAGTATGTGCAATTTGACTTGTACATTTCTGGGCATGTGTGCATACAAATGGATGTGATAAATGACAAGGCCTGCATGTTACACATGCAAAAAGGAAACTGCCAGCAGAAGGGAGCAAATCTGAAAGTTCCATATTTCAAAAATATAGAAAACACAGAGGCAATAACTAGCTTTATGTTGAATTCACTGATTGAAACAAGGTACAACAATCAGAGCTCTCAAAAAAGGCAGCTAGCAGTGATTTATTGCCAGTTACTTCTGACCAATCTGTTGTCTACATTGACTTAAAATGATGTAAAAAATACACATAATACTTGTGACCTTCCATGTGACACAGCCACCTACTATTTGTGATAAGCCACTTACTAAAAATATTATTGAAAGCTTTGAACTAAATAGAAGATACTTCACTACAATGCAGGGCTCATGCAGGATTTTGATATGCAACTTCAAGGAGTATTCAAGGACTAATCAAGGACTAAAATAAAAACTTTCAAGGAGCTCTAAATTAACATTCACAGCACATGAATGCACAGGAAGCCCAAACTACCAAAAACAAGACATTTCTTGGCATTTCACAAGTTCTCTTGTATGATTTTCTTTAAACTTTTTTTTAGATATTTCTTTAAATTATTATTTGCTTTGTTTATTGCTGTAAACGAAGTAAACAGCAAACATTCACATATTCAAGGATTTTGATCAATTCTCAAGGAAAAATTCTCATTTTCAAGGAGCTTCAAGTGCACTTGAAATGCCAATTCACATTCGAGCACTTTTCAAGGAGTTCAAGGTCCTACACAAGCCCTAACAATGAACATCTAATTACCTTGTGCTGGCTTCTTTTCAAATGGAATTTCAGCATTATAATCAACACCACGCTTCCTTCTTTTCTTAAACCTCTCAATTCTGTTGGAAAATAGTGGCATTTCTGCATGATGTCACATACACAATGATATTTTCTATCAAATTCTTAATCTAACTATGCACTTGAATCTATCTGCTATTTAGAACATTAGTAACTATCCAAAACACTGGAAAATTATGGAACAAAATTAAAGTTGATGTTCTGAAAAATCCATTGAAGTTTAATAGGGTCCTTTCCAAAATACAACATACAAAATGTTGCAGCAAATCATCAAATGTAAAATTGTCCCCAAAGCAGAATTAAAGACAGCAAAACTTATGGGAACAGCTGAAGCCATACTGTAATCAAGACCCTTTTTTGTGCCACATCTGTTATGAAAAATTAGCAATTGTAATTTGGTGAATTTTGGAGAGTTTTATCAGCATTTACCCTAGGTCTGCCCAAATTTTGCCAGCTAAAATGGCAAGCCACTTTGTTCTAGAAAACTGTTAGCTAAAATCTGTAGAGAGCAAAAATCCTAGAATTCAAGATCAGGATGAATTTACACACTAGATCTGAAGGGGTGAATTCAAGATCAGGATGAATTTAATATCATACACATTACAAAAAGCTCCACTCACTCAATTCCAGCTGCTCTTAGCTCTCTTCTCTTTTGTAAAGCTGCTAACCGTCTAGCTTCTTCCAGTTGCTTTTCACGGGCCTTCCTTTTTGCTTTTTTACCTTGAGTGTTTGCAAGCCTTGCTCTTGCTTCTGATAACATTTCCAGTTCTATTTTCAAAATGAAAAGAAAAAAGTTATCTACAATAGAATCAATGCACTGTTAGAAGCATAAAAGATCTAATAAAAAGCTAGATACATCTAATAATACTGTGAACTCATTTTTCATATGAAAAATATGAAATCAGCAAACTTTGTATGATAGGAATCAAGTCATGTTAGTGGCAGACACTTTGTGGGGGCCAGGGGGTTCCTTCCCCAAAATACTTTTAGACTTCAAGAAATATTGCAGGCTTTGTATTCTGGTTAGTAGATAAAATTTAAAAACTTTTTAAGGAGATTCTAAGGACCAAAGACTACTTTTTAAGGAGTATTTTTTGCATGTGTGCTTCATTGACAAAAAGCAAATCATTTCCTAAATAAATCTGCTACTGACAATCCCCTCCCCAAGAATGAATTAAAAATAAGGAGTTTTTTCTAAATAATACAAATTTAAGGAGTTTAAATGCCCTTAAAAATGCAAATTAAATCTAAGTAGTTTTAAATGAGATTAAGGAGTAGCATGAACCCTTGTGAGGCAAATTTACAAAAACACACTAAATGAGAAAGATAGCCTGATAGCTTTTCCTTTTAAGAGAATAATATTCAAGTCTTTCAGCATACCATCTTCATCCATATCAATAGGGTCAGGCCTGGCAGGTTTTGTTTCTGGATTTGGATCAATTTCACCAGGTTGTAATTTCCTTGGATCACCTTCATCACCCTCCCTTTGTTGTGCTTGATCTCTGAAAGAGGAACATGCCATCACTACACAATTGTCTTAACAAATTATGTTTAAGTGGTACATGAAGATTATCTTAGACATTCAAAGTAAATACCACCATTATATAAAAAAATGATACACAATTTTATGAAAGAAAACTGTTTTTTGCACGAGCCTTAATTTTCCTATATTCTCCCAAAATTGAGGCTGAGATTTTCTTAATACTTGCTTTACTTGTTCAGGAATAACTTGGCTAGAATTGGCTATCCTGTCTTTGTCAACCTTGCAAGCTTGAATTTATATTCTATCTTTAACCATAAAAAAGCAGGAATGAGAAAATGTTGATTTTGGTAAATAAACAACTAAACTTTGGAACTAGAACCTTCAAAATTCCCTTTATATTTTCTTAAGATTGTGGGCTTTTGAGCCTTGCTTTCTTATAAACTGTTTCCTTATATAGAAAAAACATGTCAACCTATATCCACTAAAAAATTGTAAATATAGAGACTGTAAAAATAAGCAGGAAAAGTCAACACTGAACATACAACAAATATTCATATCTTTCAAGGCATTGTGCAGCAGTTCTTCCAACTAGCGGTGCAATTGTTCTCCACTGTGTTGGCATCAATTTTGCTAGATGTAATAATTTCTCATCTTCTTCTCTACTCCATTCAGTCTAAAGCAAATGAAAATACTAGGAAGAGAATGTACATTGCAATGCAGCTGTGCTTCAACATCATTATCAACTTATTACACCATAGGGAATGATATACAGTGAAGAAGTTCTGAATTTTCCACATAAACATTAAAACAAAAGAGTAGACTGATAATACTGACCTTTTTTATGCTTGGATCAAGCCATTCATACCACCTTGATTTGCACTGCTTTGCAGATTTCTTATGTAACAATGAAGCAATACGGCTCCATTGGTTTTTGCCATATTTCATAACAGCAGCCTTTAGGATTTCATCCTTTAAAATGAGGCAAAAATACAGTTGATTTCTAAGATTTGTGAAATAACAATAAAAAGCTGATGCTAAAAATCCAGAGAAATGTCATCTGCACAATAAGACTTAATTCACTTCAATCTTCAATGTCTTTAAGCCACTTAAACTCCATGAGGCTTTTAACTGCATCTCCTTCAAAATCATCATATTTGCCTTTGTGACATTTTCTCATTCCTATATCAATATACCATAAGACAGGCCCTTCATGACAATTCATGCATACCTCAAGGATACATCCCTTAATACCTAAGATTTAAAATTATTCCCTTGTCCTTTTACCAAGCCATAACAATACAATCAATGAAGTCGAACAATGCTCCAATAAAAACATTTATCAAAGCAAAACTGAAACAATGCTATTAAACAATAGAACCATAGGACAATCCTATTGAATAAGAGAATTAATAAAGCTATACTATTGCATTTCCCCCCAAAACATTTATGATCATAACTTGACATCAAATGCAGAAAAGATAATTTTTAAATGTTTGGACAAAATTAAGAGAAGAGGGCTTTCTTGTATTGAAAGCTTTCCTGAGGTCAAGGAATATACTCAAGTTATTTTCCCTTCATCAGAGTTCTTTAACCATGGGTCTATAACATTCAGTAGACATGTTACTGTGTTTTGCAGCTTTTGAAATGAAAATTGTTCAAACACAGTTTGGTATCTGTTTAGATACTCTATTAATTGATCATGTACACTCTTTTCTTGTATCCTCGATATGGCTAACAATACTGAGATGGGCTTGTAATTGTTTACATCTGCTTTAAATCCCATTTTAAAAATTAGAGCTACTTTGGCTAATTTCCAAACCTGAAGAAAGATACCCTTTTATAAAGATGCATTGTATATCAGTGCTAATGGCTTTGAAACTAAATGTACAGCATCTTTCAGTATTTGGACAGGGATCCTATTAGCAAAAGGAGACCTATTCAGGACTCTTGCTTCAAGTTCCACAAACCCTACACCTACTGTTTGTAATGTAAATCTGGCATTATGGACTTCGTTTTCTAGGTAGTTGAGAGGATCATTGGAAGGCTGGTTAATAATTTTCTCTGCTAACTTAGGTCCAATGCTTGTGAAATGTTTGTTGAAAGCTTCTGAAATGTGTAAGGATGATTTAAGTTCTCTGCCATTGAAAATGATTTGTTGGGTAACCATGTGATTTAAGTTCTTATGCAAAACCTTGTTTATTGTTTTCCACATAGCTTTCAGATTATGTTGGGTTTAATCAACTAGGTTATGGTAATATTCCTGTACTCTTTTCCGAAGCTCATAAGAAACATAAGTCTCTTATACCCTGACCAATAGGAAGCATCTTTCTCAGATCTCTTTTTAGCTAAATCACACTCCATTATGTTTTTAAAATCAGCTGTAAATCCAGGGGGCATGATTACTTTTTATCTTTATACATTTCAGTATGGCATAAATCTCTAGTACAGCTGTCTAACAGAGGTGTTTGTACCACTGGTTATATCAGATCGAGGTGATATAACAGTATTGAAAGTGGAGCCCATTGAGATCAGGGTTGCCATTAGCTGAGGCAAGAGTCTTGTCCCAACCAATGGTTGACAATTCATCCAAAAATAGCTGCTGATCATAACTTCTAATGGCTACGCATTTCAGCTATTTTTGCTTGCTTATCTACTAATCGCTTTTCACTTATTTTCGTTACTGCAAAGATAAGGTAATGATCCACCATCCCTAGCTTTAAGTAAACAAGCAAATGAGAGCTTACAAATTGCAGCGCTTAATGTTGTACCATTACGTAAGCACTTTTGTGAAATTGAACATGTCATAAAGGAGCACAAACTTCAAATCTTGGGTTTGAGTGAAACTAGGTTAAGTGAAGATATTACAGACCCAGAAGTGGGCCTAGAAGGTCTTAAAATTCACCGTAAATATAGAAATGGTAATGGTGGTGGTGTAGGAATCTATGTCAATCCTAGAGTTAGCCACAATCGTAGATATGATATTGATGGTCCACTATTGGTAATGATGGCTGTAGTTTATTTCATGCATTATGCTGTAGAAGTCAATCCAACCCATGCAAGGAGCTATGTTGTCAAGTGTTAGTATAGCCCCCCACTTATCATACGAACTTAATGAGAAACAGGAATAATACAAACCTCAGTGTTTCGCCAAACACCGCCTTTAATAAGAATTCTTGGCATGGCTGCGTTTCCTTTAAATACCGTAAACTATGTTACCGCTTCAACTTCAAAATCCTACTTTTACGCTCAAACTGATATGAATTTGTTCCATGTATGAGCCATTACATGTGCGTATTGCTTGTGCGCATGCCTATGATACAGGGAAACAAGAAATGAGAACAAGAACAATAATTCCCAAAATTAAACAAGCGGCAGTGCCGTTTGATTGGGATTATTTCTTGTGAGGTACCCTACCTATATGCAAGAAACGCATCTGATTCATTTTAGTGTCTTCATCATCAAGTAAAAAAGCCATGGTCCCCCAGTCTCCTGGATCCGCTTCTGGCTTATATAAAGTTCATACGACAAAGCACCAACAAGATGCCTCAACTGTTAAGTACTCCTCTTGGCTGTATTACAGAGGTTAAACGCGACGTCAGAGCAATGTCGTCTAGCAATCCAAAATTCGGTGTTGCTAAGAAATTTGCACATCCAACAAACCTGTAACAGGTAACACATTGGTGTAAGAACCGAAGCACACAAAGGGTTCATCTCCCTTCCCACTACTCAAATTCCAAAACGTATAATGGAACTTTCCACGTTAGAGAATTATCATCCTCTATTTGTGAGGCTGTCCCTCAAAACATACGCCCCACTCACTTTATCATGATCCCTAAACCCCCCAAGTTAAGCAAATGATTACAGTTTCAGTTTTGAGTTTCATTTATTTACCAATCAATCTCAAATACAGTTTTCCAAACTAAATAGCATTGCAGCTAACTACTCAAAAATATTCGTACCATACCACATGAAGAGCAAATTAAACTTAAAAAAGACAGGAAAAAAAGAACTCTACAAGATTGTATTTAAGACTGACTGATTAAGGAGGAGCTGTCTAAATAGGTTAACTAATCAAGAGAGAGAGCTCTCCACCCCCCTACAAAAGCAAATAAATCCAACAACGTATTTTGTAGAACAAACACGCTACCAGATGTTTCTCACAATGAGACTCCAATGAGGATATTGAGCTAATGCAAGCTAATGATGTGAGTTTTCAATTTGGATCGAAAAAGTGTGATAGAGCTAGCAACGCGGATGACTAGGGGAAGTGTGTTCCAGAGTTTAGAACCAAAATATTGAATCTTTTGAAGAGATGATATGCCAAACTTATGAAAAGATGTGTTGTACACCGCTTGATGTCACTCTCGTGAAATCCTAGCTCTAAACTACTACAGGTGTCTCTCACCAAAATATATGAGCATACTGATATTAGCACAACTGCCTTTTCAAACCAATCTTCTTCTTCATTCTAGCAATTTCCTTTTGCAATGCTGTTTCAGTATGTCGATGATTTTCTCCATTTTCCACAATAATATGCAAAAGTTCTAATATGTGTGTAATGCTCACCATCCTTCAACCGTGTATTTTCTATTATTGACTAACTAATCATGCATGCCAAAGCAGAAGGCCCGGGGGCTGCAGACCCTCCCTCACTTTTTTGCTAGTGTATGATGTCATTAGATAGCTAAGATAGAACATATTTTGATATTCACAATTTGGATCCTCTTGGAATCTAATGGCGTGGTTATGCAAATTTTTTAAGGGCTCCTCCTCATCTCACTTCCACGCCCCAATTCGAGCTTACTACTCGTACACAGCTACTCCCCACTCAAAAATATGCTCCGGCTTCCCTGCTAAAAATAAAACGCAAATTAACAACAATAATTGCTAGGGAAGAAAGTCACTTTTAAGAAAGTTTCGATACTGAAATTGTGAAGAAGCTAAGGCCTCAATTGTAGGCCTAGAAAAACGATCTTGCAAAGACATCTACAACGTAGGATGTAACGTAGATGACGTAAAGTAGATGAAATTTTCAACAAAATTTTTAACGACAATTCAGCAGTAATAATAATAATAATAATAATATAATAATAATAATACGAATATTTATACAGGAATTGACACTTTAACATGTAATGCTGTTATCAACGTGTGTCCTGATAAAACCTAACCTACTAAAAAAAAAATCTCCAAATACTTACATTGATACTAATTAAGCTACTTACAACGGCGATAAAATATGTTCCATAAGAATTTAAAGATGTCAATAACTAAAATGTTTCTTGAGAAGATTACTGTAGTCGCAGAAGGATTCAGTCTTTCTGATTTCAATAGGCAGTTCGTTATAAATTTTGGCACCCATGAAACGAACGGACTTGCGAGCATATTCAGTCTTAATTCTAGGTAGTTTTAGCAAACATTGGTTATTTCTTGTCTTCGTTTCGTGTTCTTGTACTTCAAAGTACCCTCGAAAAATATCACATGCTTCTTTGTCTGAACACTTGCGGACGAGTTTGCATGCTCGAATGTTATTTGCGTTTATTACGGATAGAATGTCTGATTGAGCTGACGTATTACCTTGTATTACTTTCAAGGAGCGATCATAAAACG
>WIPJ01067649.1:91148-106091 GCA_018155075.1 Cassiopea andromeda
ATATAAATAAATAAATAAATAAATAAATATATATTTATTTATATATATATATATATATATATATATATATATATATATATATATATATTTGTACTTAGCATTAAAAGACAGAAGTCAGTCGAGACAGGACTTCTAGAGAAGATTACTTTCTCCCTCATGGGTAATGGGTCTACTGATAAGAGCTATTCAATCTTGACAGCAAGCATGTGCTTAATGAAACGTTTTTAAATATCGAAGCTAGTAGTGTTACAGCTGGCAATTTACCACTCAGTTTCTCTAGATCAAAATAAAAATCCATCATAAGCATTTTCATTCTGTGGTCAGCAATATACAGTAGAATCCGGCATAAAAGAGCCTGTGTTTATAAGAAACTAGAGACTGTAAATGCATCTTTTGAACCCTCTAAATAAGACCCCAAATGAGACTGAAATGGCAAATGGCCCTTATATAATGGGTTTCATGTTATTTGATTTAAAACTTCAAGAGTAGAAGCTATCATAGGCTGTTTGTGTACAAATCAACTTTTTGCAAAAAAAGCAACACACGGTTACTATTCCAACATTACAAGCATTCTTAAGACTTTTTCAGAATCGTTAACTCACACAATGGATTGCCAGATTCATAAACAAGAATTCTGAACTAAGGCGCTCTTACAAATAGTCAAGAGTTTTGTGCTGAAAACTGTACTAATGTGTATGGCATGTACTGTATAAAAGAGTACTTCTCAATTATCTTTTGCATAGTCCTTCCAAGGAAAGAGAAAATATTTTGCACCCCCCCCCGACTTATATTGCACCCTTGGTGACCATAAATAAGATCACTATCTATAAAAATTGTATATGTATATCTATTCTCTAGGGCCTGCGGTCATAGTCTATTTGCTGGGGTCATATGCCTGCCTTAGCATCACATCATGCCCCCTATGGGGGTGCACTCCACTGTTTGAGAAATACTGGTGTATAAGAGCCTTGTCAAGAACCTTACAGGCTGGAATAGAGAATACCAACCAATTACTTAAGAACCTATCCAGGCTGTGCAGGAAAAACCTAGGTTCTTTTATGTAGGTTTCTACTGTGTACTATATTCATTAGCTCTACCATGAAAATTACGAGAAAAACTACCAAACACAATCATCCTGATTCAAAAGCTTAAAAAAGGCAATACAAGAATCTATAAATTGATTGCATTATTGCTAAACACTTACTGCTAAAATGGTCACTACGAATATCAATCATAAACATTACCCAAATGGAATCGGTACCGATATGCTTTGATTTTTGCTTGATACAATGTTCCATGTGCATTCGCCCATCGCCATGGTGATCTTTGTTAAGTAGAGATCTTTAACAATGCTGCACTTTTTGTGCATGTCAAAGTGCTCGACATTCGACATTCTCAAAAGGCTTTTGGGCTCGAGCAGAAATTGAATATTGTCACTTCTTTTACTATGTTGCTTCAAAAAAGTAGGCTGCACCAACTGAGCTCTGATTAGGTAAAAAGTGCCATATGAACCTGCCTATAACCTATGGTGTAGAAGAGGGAGAGCGCAGGAGGGTGCAGCCCCCACGTTCGGTAAATGTCTTGGAAGTAAAAGGGCATTATAGACGAAATGTTGCTGTAAAAGGCAAAATGCATTTGGTAAAAACTTTTTGAGAAATGGTTAGTTCAAAAGATATAAAGCATTTAAAAACGTTTTCTTGTCAGACTGCTTTCTCAGTTTTTTATATGCTGCAACTAGGTAGACTAAGTTCTTCGTTTCTTATAAAAATATGTGCACCAAAAAAACGCCCCCCCCCCCAGCTATCAATCTACTTCAATACCACTGCTTATAACTTCGTACAGCTGATCGCAAACTGTAACAAGTGCTAAGGTACACATACTGAAAGACTGAAAGTGATACGTTGAGTAGTCACGTCTCTCCATGGAATACAATTAACATAGGTTACGTACACATCTTTTTATAAAAATACCTAACCTTTCGCTGAGCCCCAATTTTCTTAATTTTTTCTGGTTTTAAGCCTAAGATTATTCCTTAAGTGTTAAAGATGTAACTCTGTTCGAAAATCAAAGAAATGTATTCAATGCATTCCTATGCATTCAAATCTTTGCTGATGTCTTACTTCATCACAAAGTAAAACAAAACTGGAACAGAATAATAAATATTATATCAATAGTGCAAAAGTTAATCTACAAATAGTACTAAAACTCAGATACACAAAAATATAAGTCTTGATGAAGCTTGAGCATTTCCCCCTTTTATACGTTTTCCAGAAACACATATATAAAATATAGTGTTTCTAGCAATTTAAAAACACTTACTAGGTATCCATTTCAGCATCAAATGACACTCAACTCCCTAAGGTACGGACCACGTCTTTTGGGGTAGAGACTCCGGCCTATCTTGGAAATAAACTATGGAAGTATCTGCCACACGATATAATAAAATCAGATACTCTTTCTACTTTTAAAAAACGAGTTAGAGATTGGAACGGTGATAGATGCAACTGTAGGCTCTGCAGACAGCATATCCGAAGAGTGAGGTTTTTAATATAGTAACTTTTCATATTTTAATTTGCAATTATTTCTCTTGTACATATATTTTTCTTTTCTTTTAACTTCAAGTTTGGATTTTTTGGCTTAAATTAGCTGTAGCTTAGCTAGCCTTGCCTTTTTTGTATATTAGCCTACGTTAAATAAAGTGATGATGATGATGATGATGATGATGATGATGATGATGATGATGATGATGATGATGATGATGATGATGATGATGATGATGATGATGATGATGATGATGATGATGATGAAAACCTTATTAAGCCCTTCATAGCATAATCTTTGAGGTCTGATGTTTTGCTCTCAGTCAATAAAAGACCATGTAAAGAGCTGCAAATACTCCTTAAATTTGATAACGTTTAGGCAATAATATAAAGTAAAAAGTTGAAGAAAAGCGAAGAAAACATAATCATCAGAAAAAGTGAAAATGTAGAAACAGTCATTTTATAAGGGGCAATTGGAAGTTTGAATGTGTATGATTTCATCGATTTATTGGGGAATTAAAATAGAGAAGCCGTGGCGTAGCGGTAATGCACTCGACTAAGACCAAGATGGTTCTGCGTTCGAGGCCCACCGCATGCCTTTGGTGACGCCAGGAAGGGCATCCGGTCCTAAATGCTCGCGCCAGAACTAAAGTCCTCTCAGAGGCACCCTCCAAGCCCCAAGGAATTGGGGGAAACGGAGGTACAATCGAGTAAATTGAGGAATTAAAATCGAGTAATAGAATCTCTGTAGTACCAATAGACTATTCAATAAAATATCCGAAGATTTGAGCTATAGAGCACTTTCTTAAAAAATCACTTTCTTTTAAAAGCGTGTACTTAGAACTCTCTTACCCAAGAGGAGGCTTGAACTCCTTTCAACATCTTACAGGTAATAGGAAGCTTAACAAATACCTGTTTAGCGTCTGTTCTGACTTGTACAAGACATGCCCTCCATGACAAAGCACTGTGATCCAACAAAAAGCTAATGTTGATCTGCGCAGGCTTTTGCTATTATAAAAGTAAGATTTAGAGAACTTACTTAGAGCGATCAGCTGATTTTCGGCACTGTAACGACCTTTGAGAACATAGCTTCAGAACAACGAAGAATTGTTTCGATTACTCTAGCAGAATGTCAGCTTCCACATGTAGCTTTGACGGATGATTCTATCGCTAAGGAATGGACCACACGTTAAGCTATAGGACAATGCCAGTGCAATAAAATGTAGTGGAACAAATACAGCTAATAGCAAACTCAAATCGGTTTTATCTAATCATAAAGAGAGACGATGAACAAATCTTGACTTAGCAATGATCCAAATTTACATGTTAACTATATGGAAGATTACGTCACCGGGAAATCTGAAATAATTGGAATTTCGACCTGTATTGCTCATGGGTCCTAAAGAAATCGGATTAATTTCTATAAAGCTTGAATGGCTATGACTATGTCAAAGAAATTTTCCCCAAAACTCTAATATTTACTTACATAAACTCCCCCAATGTTTTAATATTTACACATATGACGGAATAGGCACGGGAGCTGACTGGAATGGAGAATGCAATGCCTCCATTTGGAATTCAATTTTATATACGCCCATGGATACAAGCCAGATAAAGTCAGCCACATTTACTGTCACAAATGTAGTTAATGGCTTCTACGTGGTTAGTCTGATAATATTTTGCAACCAGCTAAAGCAATTCAATTTTGCGAATAAAGCACATATTGTGGATAGTAAATCAGATATAATTATATTTCATTTTTAACTTCATCATAAAATGAACACTAGAAATTCCATTCCTACAACATCAGTTGCTGAAAGGTTTTGAGGCAAAAGCTTTTCCAGAATATGAGGGCAAAACTAATTGACGCTGCTCCTGGATAAATCAATAAATTAAACATGGCAAAGAAGTAACTCAATGTTTCTGAAACATTCCTAATCTTTATTTAAGTGCAAAAAGAGCAAAAGAAATTCCTACAGCAGATAAATTAATATAGAATTAATATATGTTTAAATTAATATATAAATTAATATATATAGTAAAGAAATAATTAATAAACCTACCTAACCGACTAATAAGAACGTTAGCATTTTATATCAATTAATTACTATATGTTTCAAAGCATGCAGTCCACTAGTTTTCATTACACACTTTTTATAAGACTATAGTCCAGTGATTTTCAACCGGAGTTCCCCGGAACTCTAGGGTTCCGCCAACACAGTCCAGGGGTTCCGTCTGAAGTTACAAAAATGCTACGATCGAAAGTCTATTTTAACTTACCTGTGAAGATATATCAACAGGGTTTCCTCGAGCTACTGGAATACAACCATGGGGTTCCGTGCCACCAAAGAGGTTGAAAATCACTGCTACTGTCCATAAAAATAGCAAGGTTCAAAATCACTAAACTTTATATTAAGACTCCAAGACCCTGAAACTTGAAAATCTTATGGCCAAAAGCAAACATTATACGAATGATAAGACTCTGCGAAAACTAAGGTATTTCTAAACAGTAAGTGCGTAAATTTAAGGGAATTGTAATCTTAGCTACCAGTTCAACTGTCTGTACCAACACTTGATTCAAGTACAAAAGGGTCTGCTATTCCTGGCTAATGATGGAAAGGGAGTAAGGAAAGTAGCCGAGCACTTGAGGGTACTTCAGGGATTGGATGGTGACTCTCAAATGACTGAGTTTTTGCATTCGAGTACTGTAAGAAAGAGTTTTTCTCCCACTCAACTCTAACTTTACGTTGGCAAGGCTGGCACCACATCATTTGAAGTCATACTCTAATGGATCTCGATCAACTGCACCCACCATCAGCCACCGTTTAGTAGAACGTTCTCAAAAATATTAAAGTGTTTCATTGCCATTCTATATACATCGAGTACTTCGCCGACTAAAATACCTTGCTAAATGGGTCGTCTGCAAAAACAATTTTCACTTCTAATAGGAAATCGATTAAAGAAATGTTTTATTTGCTATGCAATAGAATAGAATCATACCAAAGGTTTAAAAAAGTGCTCGTGCAAACCCAGATTAACAATTCAAGCACAATCAAATCATAAATCAGACCACCCAGCTAAATACTGTATAAACAAATTTAATCAATCTTGATCTAATTACAAGAAGCAACTAGAACGGGCTGTGGGGCTGAATTTGCAAAATACCGAAGACTAACTGACTGTCATTCGATCTGCTAATGCAGTGATACCACACTATCAATGGCTTCAAGTATCTTTGCATTTTGCAAAGAAGACCAAGTGATCCTCTAATAAAGCTATATCAAAGTGTCACTTGGTACAGAAAGCAGTTTGAGCAGGAAATGCTGCAGAAAAGGAATTCATAGGTGGGACAGAAGACTTTGAGCTGAGCAAATATTAGAACAAGGTAGACTGACTGAATCGCCAAAAATACCACAATAGCAATACACGACCAGAGTTGTAAAAACAGGGATCAACTGCAGCAGATAATGATGTGCTATATATCTCGCAAACCAGTGTAAACACGATTGGCAGAATGCATAATGGGACTGATCCTCGTGTTATCTTTAGAAGAATGTCAGGATTGACGCCAAAGAAACAATACTGGGGGGAGGGGACTTGGCATTACATGCTTTTTGCATAAGGAACCACTTTATAAGGAACCTACAGTAGAGGGCCGAAATATTTAAGGAACTTATACTACTAACGGAAGGAAAGCTAAGGAACTTTTCAATTTCAAAGCTCTTTACATCTAAAATAATCAAGAACTAGGAAACCGGTTCCATCCACCTACAGCCAAAACTCGCACAGATACACTTATAATACTTCTCTCCTTCCTTACTTGTGCCTTTATTATTAAGCTCTAGCCAAAAGCAAAAGCAAAATTCCGAATTTTGATGCTTCCTAAAGTCTGTACCACTTTTATGGCACTACATGTGCAGTGAAAAGTAAGGAGCTATTAAGGAACTTTTAGCACTAGAATTTGATGAAAAGAAGTCTAAAAATAAGCAACTTTTAGAACTAGGCCTTGAACTAGGTATATAAGGCCTTGTATAACCTTATAAAAAGCGCGTAGTGTTGTTGGTAAACGGACAGTCGTAGCTACTAAGGTTAGGATGAGATATCAAGGCATTATGTAAAAATTCACTGTTTCGTTGGAAATGACAATAACGTCAGAAGACTTCAGTGGTGATGTGGGAGATATATGAACATTTGAAAGCAGCTGCCAAAAACCACTGTTGGGAAGTGGTATGGACGCTAGTCATAGCCCCAGACTCACAACTTCACAATAGCCACACTAAAAACACTTTATTAACTGTTGCTTGCTTTCTAAGCAATGGAAGATAAAAGGCCATTGGTATTCTTGACATAGAAAGAGAACACTTCACAAGGGAAGGACACCTAATAAAAACTCGTTCACCATCTGATAGAATAAGGCTCAAAAAGTATACTACTCTCTACCATCCACTATTCCTTAAAAAATTTATTGCCATCATGTGCTTTAGAGCTGATAAATAGTGAGCATGGTTCCTTCATTAGGCCGTGTTGCGCACTATTGAGAATTCCCTTATGATTAGTGAAGTAAAATGTCCCAGCACGTGACTTCAAAGCAAATTCTTAGATTAGCGCATAGCGAATTCTCTTTTTCTTCATCCAGAGGTTAATATAACCCAACATCTTTAAATCTAAGTATTTAATCAAAATTCAAGTTAATATGCGTAAAGCTGTTTTTCCGAAATTAAGTAAATACGGCTACAATTCGATCTGCGAAATCTACCGTTTGAGTAATGCTTTTGGTTGGTCAAGTTTTCTTACTGACCACAAAATATGTTGAATCCATGACAGTGGAACATCTGCGGATTACTGGTAAGTTCAATAAGACATATCCAGATTTCAAATATTATCGTGGGTAGACCGAATGCCTGTTGACATAAACAGGCTACAAAAATATTTAATCAACAAGCCCTTACTTGATACCAAAGTTTGTTTGATTGTTAAGATTTCAATCAGTGGAAGGTCTTCCTTAGGCGTAAGGAATATTGGTTTAACTCTACCAGGAATCCAGCATATTTGTTGGGAGTAAGTCCTCACAAGGGTCACCGATTCATTTGTTGGCGAAGGGTATCTGCACAATAGTACAGCTGCACCTTTTTCTCGCCCTACATTTCCCCCTTATATAGAACCGATTTAGATCTCTATATATCTCCGATGGGTTATTGTCCTATGATTGGTTTAGGCTTGATTCGCGAATAAATTCAATGTTAAATATAATACGAACTCAATAAGGTGCGACACACTACGTCTGATTACACTCGTATATCAATATGTACATTCGGTGATGTTTTTGATTGGGATTGCCAGTCATGAAAACTCATTTGGTTTTCAGTTGCATTTCATTTTCGGCAATTTCAATTGTTTGCATCGTTTTCATGTATGCATCTTGCCTATGAAAGATAATGGGCGGAATGTCTACCATATTGAATCAAGTACACGCTTGTTAACTGGGAATGTTCGTTGCTATAAGTGATGTTCATATGGACTCCAAGTTTTGGAGCAGCACTGAATGGCTGCCTCGTACTTGACAAGAGGCTATCATATCCAGAAGCAGTTAAGTAGAAGAGGTGTACTCTTCTTCACATTGAGAAAAAATCTTGACTCAGTGCTTTAAGTTTTTGAATATGCTGAAACAAGACAATATAGAGCGAGCCAACAGTCATTCAAACACACGTGACGCTTCACATGTATTTCTTAAGCTATTTTTCATTGGTGTGTTATCCTCCTTTAAATGAAAAAAACGATTCAGTTTTGTGAAAGAAAAAATTCATCATGTCTAGGATGAGCAAAGCAAAGTCGGTGATTGCTTAGGCATTAAACGAGAAATGAAATGATAAAAGGCATGTGACGCAACTCACTTACAGATTGGAGTAAACCCGATGAACGCAACTATACTACGGAAGAGGAAAGAGAAGATTTAGAAAATACATTTGCATGTAAGAACCGAAGCGTATTGAAATGAGTCCCAAAAAATGAAGCTAAAACTAGGCCTAACATTGTGCGCTAGTTGGCAAATGGTAATAAGTAATAGGTTATAAGTACAAAACAAGCAATTTCTTATCAAACGAGCATTCATATGGGCAAAATAGAACGGACTGGTAGTAAGTACTCTCAAGTACAGAATAATCATCCCCCCGATTATTAACTTTTGAGACTTTTTCCAACCCCCCTATTTATTAATTTTTCAAAAAATTAATTTACACTTTGCCCAAAACATGGACCAAAACGAAAATTCATTACATTTAGTAATGGAAAATGTGCCCGCTTTAGATGGAATTGTCACGTCAATGGTATAAGAATTATTCCAATTATTCCAACTCCCTATTTATTAAATTTTCGAATATTTCCAACCCCCTTTATTCCGACCCCTCCAATTATTCGGCACTCGAGAGTATAAAACAAGGATAACAAAAATTATCAAAATCCACTGATTAACATCCATCTCTCAGTTCTAAAAGAATTCAACTCAAAACAACCAGGGCTCGAGGCAGTTACAACTTTGAACCTGTGCTACAAAATCAATTTGCGTCCTACCCACAGAAAGTATCTATAACGGCTGACTTACTGTGCATGACACTTTCAACTCCATTCATATTTTAGTTATTATAACTAAGCTCGTAATAGCTCTATCTGAAGGATTGATAAAATAAACAAGAATCTCCACAATGCAAGCATAAGGAGCACCGGTGCCCAAAAAGTAACTTCCCGCTATGAAAAGGAAAACTAAAACAAGACATGAGGACACGAGCTTGCTATCCAATGCCGGGCAATTAAAAGGTTGATGATTTAATGAAAAATCATAGAAAAATGTGGTGCTAGAACAAAGAAATGAAGAGTTAGGATTAGGCCTTCATTACGAGCGTATTTTAGAATAGTGGTGGAGAATGGTCAGGGATTAGGTACAAAGAGATGCACATGTGATTGGTAAACAGCTCCTCCGAAAAACCTGTTTGTAGAGCATCGGATGTTTGCTAAAGAAGACTGTGTTTGCTTGAGTTTAATACAAACCAGCAAATTCATGTATATAAAAGATGTATCTATGTTTACCAGACGGAACACGCTCTGTTTGACGTTGTTTCGGCTAATTAAAATTCAGAGTTTACATCTCAGGAGAAAATCACTTTTCTTAAGTCATGAAATCATCAACCACTCGGATATAGTGACGCATCCAAGCTTTGTTGGATAATTTCTATGTTTTTCAACTACGGATTTATCGTAGTAAGATCATAGATAAAAGTGTGCTGTTAATAGTGATGTTTGAGCGTAGATCCTTTACGATGAACTACAGGAGTGGTATGTTATCCTTATTTTTAAATATATGGTTTTTTATAAGGAGCCACTCTACAAGGAACCTACATGTAGACAGCTGAAATATTTAAGGAACTAATACTACTAGCAGAAAAAACTTACAGAACTTTTCAATTTGAAAATTTTTTATAATTGCAAATAATCAGAAACACGAAGCCTATCCCATTCACTTTGCAGCCAAAGCACGCATAGATACATTTATGAAACTTCTTTCCTACCATATTTGTGCCTTTAGTCTTGAAATTAAAGGCAATATTTCGAATTTTGGTGTTTCCTTATCTTTGTACCGCTTTAATGGCACTATATGTGCAGTGAAAATTAAGAAACTATTAAGGAACTTGTAGTACTAGAATTTCATAAATAGAGGTCCAAAAATAAGGAACTCTTAAAACTAGGCCTTGAGCTAGCTTCTTTATAAACAAATCGTGTATTGACATTTCATGCAAGCAATGTTTGACAAAACTCAGTGCCGTAACCACGGGGGGGCAAGGGGGCTGGAGCCCCCCAATAATTTCTTGTTAAAATAAATTTTTCAGCTCCTCCGCCTCAACCATGGTGAAGCCTCCTCCGATAGTGACTTCTAAGCCCCCCCAAAATGAAAATCGTGGTTACGGCCCTGAAACTGCTAGCATCTAAACATGCTTAGGTAAAATGTGTAGGTAAGCAAATAGTCATGCAACTTCATTCTTTGTCATTGAAACACATAAACTTTAAAAGAAAGTATGAACGGCTTTTATTATTTAACATTAAGATAGATTCATATACAGAAAATTAACTAGGCGGAATCTGGTGCAATACAATTTTTCCTAAAGATGACTGAAAACTATATTAGCTGAATGACGAACAGGCTCTATTATCCAAGAACTAGAAGTCAGTAACTCCCGGGTGTCTTAGAGAGAGAGTGGAAGCTGCTTCGTCTCAGGTACAATAATGACAATTCTATCTAATCAGTAACATTCGCCAACACACAATATCCACCACAGAAAAATCCTGAATTAATAATTTACTTAACACGCTTCTTAGAAACACAACTCAAGTCACCCTCATCACTAGGCCTTCTCAGTAACAAAATTCTCAATCACAAGCCATACTTATCTAGAGGTCTGATTTTCAAGATCTTAGGAATCAACTACTGTTCAAGTCGCTTATCAAGCATATGACTCATCATAATTCTAACTTCTTTTTTGCGTCTTGCTTTCAGCTTGAGGTAAACACTCAGTGAAATGAGGACGTACGGAATTGCAAAACGTGAGGAAGAAAGCATGGAGCCTGAAAGTCTTCCTGCACCTACTCTTGCATCGTATGCCCAACAAGTTTCCTTTCCGAACTGGAATACAATGGTTGGTGATTTGGGCCAAAAGTTTGCTAGAAGGAGTAGTTTTGAGAGAGAAAATCCACAGGCATCTGTTGATGTTGAAGATGTGACGGACTTTCTACCAAAGAAAGAACGATTGGTAGAAAAGACTACTAGTCCATTACGTGCGAAAATGAAGAACACAGACGGGGAGAATAGCAGAGATGATTTAGTTCATGAAAATACATATTGCAAAGAAAATATCTCCGAAAGTCGAAAACCAATCTTCCGGTATTGTGGTATGATAAAAGAAGACAGTTGTGAATCTGATGAGGAGCCACGTGTTGAAAATGAGGAACGCACAACGTCAAAAATCCATATTAGCACTGTATCAATTGTACTGAAAAGTGGCAAAGGGAGAAAACGACAAGAAAGTAAAGACAGCTCTAAGACAGTTTCAAGGAGAAACGTTAGCATTAACGATGATGATAGCGACAGAGAAACTATCGAGGAAGACAGCCAAAAGGATAGTGACTTCTCGAAAGAAAGCTTGAAAGAGGATAAATTAGGAAGTCATGACGAAAATTTAAGCCATATAACTGACGGCGAACAGGGAGGAGACAGGCATGAATATAAAAAATCAGATCTAACACAGAGTACGAATGATATAAAACAAACTACATTAGAAAAAATAAGTATAAAAGACAAAAGTGGGGATGTTATAGGTTCTGCAAATAAAATGAATAAGTGGAGATCATACCGCAGTGGAACTTCTGACGATGGCTTTCTCACACCTGATTATATTAGTGCAGAGCACATTTCGTCCGCCATGAAACATGACAGACGCTTTAGAAAGAAATCGAGCTCGTTCAGTGGGAATCTACCGCTGCATTTTCAAACAGATAAAGAAGGCCTCGGAAATTTGTCACCAGATGATATGAGCAAACGTAAAGTGATGGAAAGAAGGCGAGGCACAGTGGACATGGGAAGAATAGAACCCCCAAAATCCCCCCTCCTTGTGAAAGAAAACCACCATCATCATCACCAACAGCGCAAGCTCGACCCAAGCCATTACCTAATGCATGGGGGGAAGAGGCGAGGCAGCTTCAATCCAACGTATAATCAGTACAATACAACATTACACAAGAACAGGAAAAACAACACAACCCGTGCCAAATCTTTGTTTATCTGCAACACAGACGAAAGAGTTGCGTTGAGAGACCGGCTAATGAAACATGCGTCACCGGAGTTAAGGGAATCACTTGAATTGGAAGACGAGAAAGCGGGCAAAGGTAACGCAGTTGAGAAAGATGGGCATGGAGACAGGACACATGATGAAAGAAGGCCGCTTAGAAAATCAATTTCTTTTGGTAGTCGACCAGCTATACTACAAAACTCTCAGGAAATAGAAGACTTCTACGAAAGACTAAAAAATAGTGAAAATTTAATTGGACCACACCGATCTGGAAGTAGGAAAGCTGGACTAGTACCAAGTCCCACGCTACGCAGTAATAGCGAATCTCCAACAACTATTCTAGAAACAGGGGAAGTTGAAACGAAGATTGTGACGAACAATGGAGGACTTTTTGGGGATAGCCGCTTCAGCAAACCGAAAGGACGGCAAATAAGGGCACATTCTAACTTCGCTGGAGTGCCTTCCGTGTACCTTGGACGATTAAAAGATAAAAGCATGAGCCATAAGCATGTCACTCGAAGTCAATCAGACTCAATATCCTCAGCGTCTTCTTCTGAAGGTGGAGAGAGTGTAGACCCTTTTCCAATGCATACGGCTGTAAAAAATGGCCGACAAAAAAGACTAAAGAAACTCCTGTCAAAAGGAATGGATGTTAATGCAAGAGACGGAGAAGGGTGGCCCCCAATTCATTACGCACTATCTGACGGGAACTTCGAGGTCGTGGCAATTCTTCTGAACGCTGGAGCAAATATCACTGACTATACCAAAGGCAGGACCTCAAAGTATTTCAAATAGCTTTCAAGCTCAAGGATAGTAGCAACCCTTAAAATTAGTAATAGAATCTTTTATTTAGCAAATATGACAATTGTTTGTTAACAAAGATTCTTGTAGTTATTTATTTAGCTGATAGAAAATTCCTCTAGGAGGAATCGAGAGAGAAAACCGTTGAAAATGGGTCAATCTTGCAAGGAAACACTAGCATCACCTGACAATTTTTCAACCAATCAAGTATAGGTTATACTAGCTACAAGTCTTTAGTAACTAAAGGTAATTTTTTTGATAAGGATAGATTTAAATTACCCAATCAGCTGATAAGAAAAAGAACATATCTCCATTGGTAGGTGCTACTTAATAGTGAGAAGTTTTCACAAATTAGGATGCAATAAATAGTATATTTTACTTCGTTTTCCAATACTTAAATGCTTTCACAGATAGTTAAATGCCTTCACATTTCATGGCATCTTACAAGATAGATCTAGCCGTGTTCTCTCAGCAGTGCAGCAGGTTGTATTTTCATACTATTTATCTGCAAAACTGTCCTTGAACTGGAATATGAAGAATGATGAGTGACCTAAGAGCAGGGACATAGTGACTGGAGGGTTTGGGGGGTGTAACACCCTCAGATTTTGGAACTAAGGAAAATTCAGGCAAAATAAGGTCACTACAACAGCAAAATCATATAATTTTTGAAGAGTTGAAAGCTTCATAATGCTTGCACTTGCCAGCATACAAAGAAATTGAAAGTTTTTGATAGCCAGGCTTGCATTAAAGCATTTTTGCTCTACCAGTCTAGTGATAAGCCCTCCTTCCCCCCCCCCACTGGATGTAAAAAGGCAAAGTGCAGTGCTTTAAGGAGTTAGGTAAATGCAGAGAAATCAACCTTACACCCCCAACCATAGGGTTCTTCTGATGTGCCTGCCCACAAGGCTAGAAGTTGAAATTATAAATATTGGAGCACATTTCACAACTCTTGACTTACTCTTTAAGGAACAAGATATCATGCAAAACGTCATAGAGGTTTTCAAATACAGTGTAAAACAAATACTTCAATTCTCTGAGGGCATACTTGTATCAGGGTTTGTGCTGTGGCGGGTAGATGAACTTTAAGGACTTTTTATGGAGTTTCAAAGGACAAAAGAAATGATCTTTAAGGAGCAAAGTTTGTGCATTTCCATGACAAAAAGCAAACCATTTCCTATATAAATCTACTATTGAAAACCCTCTCCCCTAAGAATTGAGTAGAAATAAAGAGTTGTTAAGAGGTTTTCTCTAAAATGCTTCTAAGCACCCTTTACAATGTAGATCAAATCTAAGAAGTTTTTAAGGAGTAGCACGAACCCTGTTCTATACACTGGATAGACTTCACGTGCTGAAATATTTCTTTCCTTACTTGGAAACTTGATATACTAATTAAGATATGATATCTCAAACTTGTAAATAAGAATGAAATGTGATAATCTTGAGATACTTGCATGTAAATTAAATGTTTCAGAACACATATAGACCATATTGGTAATCAATAGTTAATGAACCATTAACTCATTCTAGACAAGAGTGCAATTTCTTTTCTTCTAATTCACTAGTCAACTTGAGATGTTCTAGCAAGTCATTCAATCATGTTTATATCATTTATCATGAATAGCAAGTTAAATATTGACTTATACATAGAGATCTACAAATTGAATAAGTTGCAGCAGAATTCTTCAATTGGACTTGTAAGTAAAGTATGTGCCTGAGAGCTGTGCAGACCATAGTTTTATGATAAGAAAAAACTATAGCTATAGTATATATAT
>WIPJ01067649.1:106233-129825 GCA_018155075.1 Cassiopea andromeda
ATATATATATATATATATATATATATATATATATATATATATATATATATATATATACCTACAATTGCTCTTTGTATAAGATAGCAACTGATAATATAAGCATATTCAATTTTTTATTTGTAAATACATGTTTTTTTATAAGAAAAAGGTTAGTTTATAAGAAAACGAGGCTCAAATTGTCAAAATGTAGTGTTTTTATTGGCAAAAATCAATATTTCGTCATCATTGCATTCAAAATGTTAAAGATGGACTTCAAAGTCAAGTATATGATATTAATAATAAAAGTGCAAACCATTTTAGCCCGTTTATTTCAGTAAAAGTTAAGAAACAGTTAAGAAAATCTCAGGCTCAATTTCGGGAAAAGTTAAAAAATTGAGCCTTAGGCAAAATGATGGTTTTCTTATAAAAAAAAACGTGTAACTCAAAGCAGGCAAGGAAAAACATAATAAGGAAAATACTAAGCTGGGCAAAGATTGGCAGTTTGGGGGCTAATAAGAATCATAAAGACAAGATCCCTACATATTTGAAAAAAAACAGGATAAAGAAAGAAAGCTGATGAAACTTTCATGAAGAAGTGAAATAAGAAATAGGGGAAACTGTGCACATTTGTATCCAAAGTACCTATTTATACTGCTTTACATAGAAAGGCCTGTCCATACATAAAACTTAGTAACAATGGGCTGTCAAGTATTTTATAAATCACTACAGTATAATTCATAAGCTATTTAAGATTACTGAAGATCAGAATTGATATACAGCTTACTTTGGAATGAGAATTTCATGGTAATTATGAGAACAGGTTTGTCAAAAATGAATACAAAAACTGGAGTATCATATGAGATTTAGTGTTGAATTAAAAATACTACAATATACATTGTGACAAAACTGAAAACTCCACACCTAAACAGGACTAATCCTACGCTAATGAAAGCCACCTGAGTGTTCCTTTTGTAGCCTTGCATTATATGTCTTTGATACTATGTTCCAAGAATCCATATAACGGTCCATACACATAGCTATACATTTCTAAAAAAATGAGAGAGCAGAGATAATGTGGTATGATGCAGTACCTCCACCAGCAAGTACAAATCGCAACACAATTCCATTGATGAAAAAGCAATTAGGGGTGGCACCAAGAAGTTTCTGATGGGAGTGGGGGGCTGACTCCTCCAACAAGTGGGCTAAGATACAGTTAGTGGGGCACTATAAATAGCAAAAATGTCCAAAAAATAGTTTTTCATCTTCCAACAAGGGGCTAGCATGTTCTGACATGGGGGCTATAGCCAGGGGTGTGAATTCTGGGGGCTGGGAGTGTGGGGGTGTGACACCCCAAATAGATAAATAAGAGCAATTCACAGGGCACTTGCATCCCTTTGCAGGGCAATGATGATATCAGAGAATTGTGTCACATATAAAAATTCTAGTGCACATTCCAATTTGGACTAGATTTCCCTCAGTCCAATAATGTGAGATCAGCATACTTACATTTCATTTCCAGGATAGAGGATCAGTTTTCCCTCAGAGCAGAAAGATCAATGCTGACACCAATGTTCTTCTATGTTCCAAAAGGGTGTTTTCTGACATTCTAGAGGGCATGGTCCTAAAAATTTTTTGGAGGGCAAGCCCCCAGGCCCCCTCTTTTCCTGCTTCTCTTCACAAGTAGTTAACAGGCCTCTCCATATCATCCAATGATATGCCCTGTATGTTTCCATTTCCCAAAACATTGTTATTTTTGTTACTTTGGCATACAATCAAGTCAGTAACTACACCTCTGACATAACATTCTACATTGGATAAGTGCATCTCAGTGTCAATCAAATGAGGATTTTAATCATTGGTACACATGTTGTTGTATTTGTATATATCACCACTGCAATTGTGTCTTTTAGCATCTGTTATCATATTATGGATGACTTCTTGAGGGGAAAAATCTACTTCTGCAGGGCAAAAACCTCTGACATCCCCCCAGTGAAAGTATGCTAATTGCACCTCTGGCTATAGCACACTATGCCCCCCTGTTGCAACCTCAGAAAGCAATGTATTTACCTGTTCAGAGCTATCTAAGCTGGTTCCAGGCTTGTATATGCATTTTTTGAAGCATTTGTCTGACATTTTCTGCAAAGACAATGACAAAGCATGAATAGAACAATTTACACTTTCAAGTACAGTTTCCCATTGGTAGGCAGCAAGGAAGCCACACAAGAATGTGAGCATTTGCTGCCAGTGAATCCAAGCCATGCTGAAATTGTGCATGCATTTGCAATAACACGTGGGAGATCGCTTTTCATAAAGAATTGGTAATGACTACACACTTAAACATGCTTTGGATTCACCTGCTAGCAAAACCACCGAAGTCCAGTTGACTTTCATGTTTGTACAAGCAAAAATTCGATTAAATTGGGCTACGCAGCACATATGAAAGGCACAGAGGTACGCAAAATAGTGAGACTGGGGCAAAGAACACGCGCTAAATCGTTTAGAACACCCATAGATGGTGCTTGTGTGCATCAACTTTCATTACTTACACGTACCGTTTTCAATACAGCAAATATTGGCGCCAAACGATAGAAGATCAAGCTTGATTTACATGGCATGATTTGAGATCCGCTGCTGCTAACGGTATTAGCTGATAGAGACTCTATAATTCTCCATCTTTTACTGTGAAAAAATCCTAAAACGTACATACAAAACACCTACATACTTGCAATAATTCCTGGGCTTGAGCGACAGCTACTTGGTTTCTAACTTGATCCATAACTTGCTGTTTTTGGGCAACATTTGTGCCGCTGGAGCTTCCAGCCCCGTAGCTTCCACTTCCATAACTGGAGAGACTGGACGAAAAGTCGTAATCAGACATTTTGGTAGGACGAAAAGGCACTTTCGATCAAAACAACAGCAACAACGATTTACTCACATGGTGAACCTCGAGTTCAATGCGCGGTGATGGGTTCAATGGGTGGGTGTGAGATCAGTGGCGGGTGAAAGATTAGCCACCAAACTAGGCCGGATGTTTCACGCAAGGTGCTCTCATCCGGCCAATGGAGACCTTTTTGTCTACGCAATAATGGCAGTATTGCATAGATAATTAAAAGTAGTATCTATCTCTGCTTTGATTCATTTTTACTTGGACCTTGAGTATGTATGGATCCCCCACCTGCTGTTTAACAGTGGTGGCCCTTGGCATTGACAAGTTTGGGGGCCTCTGGTCCAGAACGTAGCCTTAGTATATGTTTGGGGGTGTCAGAGGCTTTTCCTTATGAAAATGAGATCTAATATAATCAGTGAATTGCAGTGTTGGAGCTAGGGGAGGACTAGGGAGCTACAGCCCCCTGCCAGAATATGCAAGTCCTGTTAGAAGGTAAATAACCATTTTTTGGAGATTTCTGGCATCTATAGTAATCTGAAAACTATATTTTAGCCCCTTTATTGGAATAGTTAGCCCCCCATTGGAGAATTCCTGGTACCATCCCTGGTGGGTTGGCCACAGTGTTTTCTGTGACCTTTTCAGTAGCAGTAGTTGGTCAAATGGTTAAAATATGTTCACCCAGTAGACCTGGGTCCAGTAAGTTGCCCTTGAGATATACACTGTACTGCATTTTTTGCCCTTACCCTGACCAACAACACATACTAACAACTACGAACTTCAGAATATTGACTGCGTGCAACAGCAGCTCTTTTGCTAAGTATTAATCATAATAAAACAATTTGAAGACTTAAAATTCTAAATGATTTATGTGGTCATTTTTCATAACTTCAACTAAGTTTACTGTTTACAATGGTAAAGGGTGAGAAAATGAAGCCTAGGGAAAATGTGCTCTACATGTTCACAACTGGAATTAGATGTTTCCTTTTTCCATAACTTCACTATCTTCTATTTACATAAATCATTTTGCATAGTAAACTATAGAAAACATCTTAACCATTTACAAGAAATTAGTTCCACAAGTTGCCTTCATTTTGCCATCCTTACAGCTGCAGCAATTTCCTTCAGAGACATTCTACCTTTGGATAAATGCATCTTGATTACATCCTAAAAGAGATTCAATACAGTGAATGTTATCAAAAATATGCCAAAGAACTCACAAACTTCAGCCCTATTTCATTCACTCTTGTGAATTGATTTATGTAAGAAATTCATCTGCTTAACTTCAATTTTTAAAAAGTTTAATAACCATTAATGCTTCCACAAATAATATCAAATTAGAAAAAGGGGAGCTCTCTTCTTGTTGGTACAACAGGGAGAGTTCCTCTTTAAATTTCTGTCTCAATGTATCCATATGATCTAAAAATTGTCATTAGAAGCAATGGTAAATATCATTGGTTGCAATATTTCTGTTGGTCTGTAGTATTTTTCATTAATTCTGAGTAACTTGTGTTAATATAGCAGTGTAATCATAGTAGCAGAACTGAATTGTAATGAATTTAATATACTGCTATAGTTGAAGTTTCTCACACATTTAGGAAAGGATTTCTAACAACTCAAAAAGCCAAGCAAATTGTAAACTAAAGAAGACTATATATAAAGACATGAATGGGATATAGCTAGAACTGTAGATATGTAAAAAATACAATGTACACAAATATTGAATGATAACTCTGCTGAAAATGGGTAATAGGTGCTCAATAAAAACTGACTGGTATTGCAATTAGCAAGGCACAGAGCAACACAACTGACTTAAGATACAACAATATCAAAGTGCTGATTACCATCATGCACTAAATTTCAAGCACAATGACAAAAATTTGAAACTTGACTGTATATAGTAATTTCATCAAGATGCCCAATGTGTACCAGGCTGCATTCCGTCTAGGTAGGTGCAAATATGTCTAGCTTGAGCTAAAAAATACTTTGCCATGCAAAAGAAAATCCCTCATGTCTCAGAAAATCCCTGGGATAGTTGAATTTTTTAATGTACTTGCATATCGTTTAGAGAATAATGGCATGGCACATCACTTGAGGATAATTTAGCTTTCTTCTCAGGCTAATATCAAAACAGCATATATGCTCAGAATGTGTTTCCTATGTTTTCCAATAGTCTGAAGGACATGGCTAGAAAAAAACTTTCTGGGCGCTCTACCTTGAGATCTCCTTTTCTTCTTTCTAGAAGTTTTCAGATTTTTTCTCAATACATTTCACGTTTACATACATACAACATAGTATTACATATAAGAGTATTTTACCTATTTGCAGCAATGCATACTTGGAAAACTCTTGTGGGTGAAGTTGGTCAAGCAATTAAGAAACCATAAAGGCTTCAGCATATGATTAGGCCACCCCATTCCTACTTTAGCCTTGTGATGGCATAGTAAAAGAATATTGAAAAAACATCCAGCGTGGGATCAACATGGAATGTACCCTGGAATGTGTAGCAAATAAAAACGCTTTTTCTAATTACTTATTTATAATTGTTAAAATAATTAATTTATTTCAATTTAGATAACAGAAGATGATACTTACTGGATCAGTGAGTCCTTTTCTTGATTCAAATTCATACCTTATCCAATCTTTCAGTTGTTTTTGGTTATCTAGTGACTTCTCTTCTCGAACAATTCTTAATGATTCTCTGTACAATGCAAGCACTTGCTTTCTTAATAAGAACTGAAAAATAAGGTAGAACTATAACTCAAACATTTTCTGATGTTTTCAAGCATTCACTTATTTCTGGCATTGCTACTTTTATCACAAAAAATAATAATTATGCGGTTGTTATTCCATGATTAACATTGCAACTGTTAGGATCCCTAAGTCAAACGACTAACGGCCTATCCTTTTCTTAAAGTGTATACTAGCAGCAAAGCAAATTAACAATTGCAGCTTTTGTAGCAGATAAGTACAACTACTTTACTTGTTTGAAATCAAGTATGTTTCCAGGGAGCTTTCCCTTGCTCATCCCTTGTCACGCTTGAATTGTAAACTCTCAATTAGGTGGTAGCCGCCATTTTTAGACTTGAACATCAGCAACAACAATATTGCTATTGCTTGGCAACAAAGGAAAGAAGGAAGGCTTGTGTTCAAAATGGCAGAATCTGATCATCGCAAATATGGGAATTGGCTAAGAGGCCTTATGGAAGAAGTTATCGATGTGCACAAAAATGATATGTCTGAGTTAACAAGTGGCCATCTGAATGAATCCAAACTGTGGAATCCAAGTACTCAGAGTAGAGAATCATGGGCATCAGCCAATAAACCCGCGTTAAGGTCATACGATTTTTGGTTATTAATTTTTTTAAGCACGCACTTGCTCACAAGGTATCAAATGATGATCTTTTTTTCAACATCACGTTTCTATGATGATTGATTTCCATGCTTGAACATAGTAATCCCCTTCTGTAGGCCTATATTCATTTAGTAACCATACATACTTCCATATTACAAAATTTTTAGTGCTAGAAAAGACAACTATGAAGCATGCAAACAGATCTCTGTACGATTTTTGAAATGAATATCATTAGTACTGCTATATTGCATAATATGAATAGATGTGAATATTTTCCTCTACACATACAAACAGACAGAAGAAGCCATCAAAGCTAAAGGAACATTCAGTGAGAAGGGAAAATCTACCACCAATTGAAATGAAGAAAAAGTACATGACAGAAACAGTAATGGATTTCATGATAGGCCCATCAGGTAACTTGGTGAACTGCCTTGGATAAATTTTCCAATGCTTTGACTCTCATACATAGTCTTGCAAATATTGCAGAGAGATTTTGTTGCAATAATTTGAATACCAAGGACATTGTTGTGCTTCAATTAATGCAAAAATTCTGTTCGTTTTAAGGTGGAATTGGATACTCGAACAGGCAAAGATATGCACATACATCCAGTCAGTCCAACAAGTCATCCTTTATTGACAAAGAAAAGAAAATACCATCAGATTCACATTTAACTCAAGAGCTCGAGCTTCCTCATTTGATGCTTCCAGTTGAAAGGAGAGCATGTGTGTTTTAGTTTTTATTTTACTTTACTGTATTTGCAAAAGGGGAAAGGAAGTGATGGATTTGGTATCTGAAAGTTAATGCTTTGCTGAGCATTATCTATGGAAAATAGCTACATATTTTTAGGATATTGAGATTCATTGTCACTTTAATGTTATTCAGAAAATGATTTTGGCAGTGATAGCTTCATTAAATTCATGCTACCTCATTAAAAGCAAGAGAAAATTAGTCGTGCATGAGTAATTTAGTAAATTTTGTTGCTGGTTGGTAAAATTTCTAGCCTCTAATCCATGATAAGTTACTGTCTAATCTTCCCCCTATCCAATGAAAGGAACAGAGCAAAGTATTTGACTGGGGTTAATATAATACCAAAATACTTCACAATGCCTGAAACTTCACCCTATTATCACACTTCATTGCATGCACATCTGTCTATTAACAATTTGAAAATAACCTATTTCAATTTCACATTTAGCTCAAGACAATAATGTTGGAACTCTTGCAGTGAAATATAAGTTTATAGCACCACATCATACAATGCCAACAAAGATGGATCAAATAAAGAAAATGAGAGATTTTGAAGAGCACATTATGCCTAAAAAAGATATTGGAAAAAATAAATTACTATTAGGGACCAAAGAACTGGCAGTAATTGAAAGAAAACTAAGAAAGGTAATTAAGTTCATTTAATTTGTAGTAAGACTACTTATGTAAATTTATAGGTAATCTTTTGAGTTTTAAATAACACAATGAAGCTCAATCCAAATACTGCTGGTGTACAATTGACTATGCATGCCCAGGCATGCAAGACTATGGAGACAGCATGTTAATGAATAGTTGAATTTGTATATCTAGTGAATTCAAAATCAGAAATATGTGTATGAAAAAAAGTAAAAAGACTGGTGTTTGGTGTCAATTGTCAAAGATATTCTCTGATTTTCTAAAATATCATATATGAAAGGGTACTAAATGCGATTCTTGTTTGCAAATTTTGAGGATACTAGCATTTACAAGTAATTTGAGTGAATATATAAGAAAATAAATGTGCTAAGTTGAAAATAACTGCTTATTACATTGGAAATCAGCTCTTCAAAATATAGGTTTATAAATGCATTAATCACATCTCATGCGCATGAGAAAGTATAGATTCATGTTAAAATTCACTTCTTTGTCAGCCACTTGTACAATAGTAAGGCCACAATTCTTTGTTAGAAGTTTGATTACCCAGGGATTACAAAGCATGATAAGTGCTATTGAAAAATAGAATTTAGAAATGCATTGTTGGTGGTAGTGTAACACCAATCCAGCAGCCTTGTCTTAGCTAGTATGTTAGCATTTGTTTTAAAAATGTGGTGATCAAGAGGAAACTTTTTCCCAAGAGTTTATGAATACAAGTTTCACTTAAAATGCTGGTTTTTTAATGTGAATTGATGGATCTATTGGAAATTGACTGTCTTCTTTGAATCTTCAACCTCATGACTTGGGATTAAACTATTTTTTGCAATCATACTCCCCATTTCCCCCATTATGGGGCTTGGAAGGTACTTCTAGGAGATTTTATTTTTGTTGAAATGTTTGGACTGGATGCCCTTGTTGACATTTCCAAAGAACTACTATAGGCATCAAACCATGTTGGTCTGAGTCATATATACTACTGCTAGATAATGGCTGCTCTCCTTCACATGGATACACTGTAACTGGAGATAACTGTATTATCAGTCAAGACATTATTTAGAAACTAGTACCTTTTGTTGATTATATAGAACTAATTTCTGACTTATTGCTTTTTAGTAACCTAGGTAAAATTTAGATGGAGGTTGTGTTTTTTTTGTCTCAATTTCAAAAGCTTTTTAGGCATGCATATGTACTAGAGTTCAAAGTGTTAACTCTAGCAGATACCAAGGTCTCTAAGCTTTCATATATCTTCACAGCGCTTGACAAATTTAGAGGCTCGACACGTTGCGATGGGAGTTCCTAGTTTCTACAAACTGCAAGCATATAGTGATTGTTGGAGTGATGTCATTCAGCAGTCAAAAATATTTGGGAATGCTTTGCAAATGATAAAGGTAAAGTATCATCCCTAATACTTTACTTTTCAATGCCATTTTGCTAAAAAAGATCTAGTTTTCGAAAAATATTGAAGCCAAACATCATCTTTAGCACATCTAAAATGACTTATTGTGATGATATACGTTGTTACTCATTGAAATTCTCAAGCAAAATTTTCAACAATTTAGTGACAGTTAATGTCCTGTTTATGTCCAAATTTTCAGATTCTATTGGTAGACCAGAGCTACATGACATAAAAACATTTGTCTATCTACAGGATGAATATGACAGATACATTTCACTGCTGTTGGACTTACAAGAAGTACAAAATGACGGATTGTTAGGGAAGATCGATCTTCTGTCGGAACAAGCATCAAGTATGGCAGAACATGTGAGGAAAGAGCAGGTGGAAATTGAAGACTTAGAAAAACAGGCAATGGAACTTCTAAATGAGAATGAAAGGTGAATAAATGATACTTTATCAGTATTTCGTTCCCCATGGTATGGTTATTTTTAAGATTTTTAGACATTTCTGCCGGTATATATATATATATATATATATATTTATATGTAATATATAAATATATATATATATATGTAATATATAAATATATATATATATATATATATTCTGATCGAATTTGGGCGAAGGAGAAGTGGGGGACAAGTCCCGCCAGTGGCGCCGCCACTGACTGTCACACTTATTACAGCATTAGTAGCAGCTTCTTGTTCGCCATGTTGGAGTTCAAAAATCCACATTGAAGAGCTTTCTAATGGAGACATATTGGTCCAAAATGCGGAAAATCTTTTGGGCTGACTATCCATGCTTTGGCACCTTCTTCATTAAAAGTCTGCAATGGCTCGAAAAAATTTCTATAAGACTTGTTTTTGGGATACTTCCTTTAAATGCTATTCACCTCTTCAGTCGTATTTTCATGATTAACCAAAGAAATGTTTAACAAACATTGATCCAATATTCCTACGAAGACTTTTTCAATATGAGAGCTCAGGACATCCCGTCTCAGAATGTTGTACTGCATGGGAAGATTCGAGGTGTGCAATAACGTCTTACACATCGAATAGAACAGGCCACCGCTTATCGAAACATTGGCATTAGGAACAAAATATCTCGGTGTCCTCATGAAATGTTTAACTGATCTCCCATATGGGAGGCATCTGTGATCATTTTAAGTCTATTCTCAGGCTAAGAAAGGAGAAAATAGAGCACAAAGGGCCGAAAGAACAAGGATCAAAATTTACTTTGCCAGGTATTAGTTCTAGATTTTTGAGTTAGCTATAATCCTCTTGATATAAGCCTTAGGAGGGTATATTTCCTACTTTGGTCACATTGAAATTCTAAGTTCATACTATACTTAATCGCATGATTTTTAAGACAATTAATTTCTTACGTTCATATTCTATTGTCGGGGGGTTCGTTTCATAAAATTGTAGTAGAATTTGATTTGATAGAGAAATTCTAATTTTCATGATCAACAAGTCTATTTGAGCAACTTATAACTATCGTTTTGATACTCGTCAGAGGAAGTTTCGTTTCATTTATGCAGAACATACAAAACATCCCACAGAGCCTCTCTACTATTGATGGTTACATCTGTTTTTGTTACATCTATTGATTGTTGTATCTATTAATGTTGATCTTTTAACTGCAAGTGTTCAATATTAGATAGGGCAAGCATTGAGAAAAAGTCTCATCGGAGCAGTGGCAGAAAGAAAGACCTTGAAGAGCAAGTAGGAGAATTACACGCTCAGGTTTGTGGTTAAAATTGTTAACATATCTCTTCTTAATTGGATGAAACAAATAAAAAGTACAAAAGACTAATGTCCTTATCAAAATAAATGGCTTAACTTCTATATTCCTGGCTAGCATGAATATTTCGCTGAACGAATTTACACTGTTGGTTTCTTCATTATCAATGGACTGATCAGCCGGGACGCCCAAAACTGTCTCGGTTCCCTTCTATCTTGTGCTCTCCTATGTACTTGCACCATACTTAGCTTAGTAAGCTCATTTATGGTGGCCCCGTATCTGGTTAACATCGAGCAGATAATTGGGACTTGCAGACTTGGGTTTTCATGAAAAATATCTGAGAGTTACCTACCCATGGACACCATAAGATTTATCACTTAAGAATTATTATGAGTTAATGTCATAGTACAATAAATGTAAATACAATAGCAGTTTCTACGTGCGAGTTTGTATTTCAACTGCAGATTGAGGATCAACTAAAGTTGCTAGAAGACTTAAAAACAGAAAGACACGAGAAGTATGTTCCTGTGATTGTTTGTCAAAGATTGGAAAACTGCATCAAAGAGACGGAGGTTGGCAAACGTTCCTCTTCACCACTAAGTTGTTTCTCGTTCATGTATTCACTTACAATGCTCAAAACATGACGCCCTAAAACCTAATATAAACACGATGACTAATTTTTTGCAGCTCGAAATCCAAAAGTTACTGAAACAAAATGGCTTTCTTGAAAAGAAGATAGATGTAAGTTCTTATTAATAGTAACAATATCATATTGAAGTATCGTTTCAGTGCCAGTTGTATTCGTTATCTTGCTTTATTCAAGTTTCATAACTCGTCTTTCTTGTCATCCTCACTCATTCACTTTCTCCTTTCTTCTCTATTCTTTACTCATATAATACAAAATGCAGATATCTATCTTTTGCTTACAGCCATTGTCTCACACCCCATATCCAACGAAGATACTCCGTGTAAACTTTAATACGTGAAAAATTTCGTGAAACATTTCCAACAAACGTATTGTGCCATGGTGTTTCAATACTACATGAAAAGGTGAAAACATTAGTTTCGTATGCAGTAAAGGTGCATTGAAATGTATCAAAGGTTTCGTTTTTTGCTAGATTATGGAAGAGGATCTCGAAAGTCTTTTGGAGGAGAGTGGGGCAAACGAAAGGGATTCTAGGTAAAGCTAAAATTATTGATATACCTCTTTTTACTCATATATTCCTGGTCATAATTGAAAGAATCATAGTCTCTTTTATAATTACTAGTAGCTTTCCTCTCAGAGAGATAAATTCATGTTCTCATGGATCACTGCTTTAAAGCTATGTTGCACGTAAATGTTCATAGCCTACATGTTTCATGTTGTATTTCAAAATACTGACTCTTTTTCTCCGTCTTTCTTGAAAGAATGCTGTGGATGAAGATAAATACTTCGAAAGTTCTTGATTCGCATTCGAAAGAAGAACCATCTTAACACAGAGGTGCACCATATCATGTGCTGCATAGCACTCAAGATGGTGTACTAACACAGCCAAATTTTACCCTGTCACTTGCCAAAAGACCGATATTGCAAAGAATTTAGGCAGCAGATACAGGATGTCGATAAATCATAAAATACTTATTGTTGCTAAAAAGCAGCTAACGATTTGGTAACAATGGGTTGAGCAACTGAATGAGGATGCTATTAATGAAGGGATTGTCATATGTTGTTTATAAGCGATGTTGTAAATAGGCAATGAATAAGAAAAGATAAATGCTAATAAAAACTCATTGTTTGTTATGTTGTTTTGAAAGCTATGAAGAATTCCATGCTACACAACAAAGAACTTCTCAACAACAATGACATAAAGACGTTTGTATATCAGCTACGTGTTTATATGAGACTAAATTATGTGAAAAAGAGACAGCAACAAAAGAACTTTTAACGGGTTACAGTTTCAATTAATTGTATCAATTATCTCTTGTACACTTTAATCAACAAAATTGTTCAATCATGGTCAGATCTGTTGAATCTGAGAAGCAGAGGAGCATGTTCTTATCGGAAATTCCGATATGGAGAAAAAACTAAGAAACTTCATAAGAAAGAAGCTTCCTAGGAAATTTAGACTAAGGCAAAAATTGGTTTTCTTATTTAATAAAACGTGCATTTAGTCTTTATTCTACTACTTTTGCTAAGAATTCGCCGATTCGATGGCAACTGAACCTCGTGAATCTGCATGCAAAAGGAGTTGGCACACCATTTCTTCGAAGGACTAAACGTCATGAAGAAAATCTTAAAAAATGGCCTGTGTGATCATTACTTTGAAGATAATAGACAATAAAACAGCTATCTAGAACTTTAAGTACTTAGGGATCATTCGTCTATTGCGCAGCGCGTCTTAGAGACCCACCTCTGGTAGCGCTCCTTCACAGAATAAAGATAAGGTGCGGCTCCGTAGCAACAGTAAACGGTTTTTTTTATAAGAACAAACTCTCTGGCTTCAGGTTCGATGTTTCATAATATTTCGCCAAATCCAGCCTTAAATGCTTCTTTCATGTTCCTAAAATTTACAGACTTCCAATCAGGGACGTAGGAAGCATTACAAAAGTGGGGGGCATATAGGTTGAGGGGCGCCTTGGCTAGGTTTCTGGAAGTGAAATTGAGCATTTGTTCTGGGGGGGGTAGAACATGTAATGAAGCGACAAAAGATTTGCATGATGAAAAAGAGCTAGTATTGAGCCAGTCCATAAATGTAAATCATGCTAGGGGGTCCGGGGCATGCTTCCCCGGAAAATTGTGAAACTTAGATCTTCTGAAATCGCCGGAAACGTGCATTTTTCTATTTATTTTTGCATCTCCAAAGTTATCAAGGAGAGCAACCACGTTACATCAGAGGGGGCACTTTGCCTGAGTCTTTGAAAAGACGGGGGTACGTGCCTCCTGTGCCCCCTGGTTCCTACGTCTATGCTTCCAATGACAACAACAACCCAGAATAGGCAATTGTGATGCAAGAAAAAGGATGTTCAGGTTTTGTGAGGCATGTAATGAATATTCATTTTATATTCTAGCCAATTTGATAAAAAATATAAAAATAAAAAATTTTTCAAGTTATTATTTGAGACTCAGCCTGCCTATGTTTCTTAAATATTTCTTAATTTTTGCCTAATTTCAGCCTCATGCTTCATATAGATATTTTTCTTATAAAAAGTGTACTGTAACAAATTAAGGTACTATCCCTCCCTTCTTCCCCCTCCCTCACTTCTAGAGGTGTTACGTAACAGATAAATGGTCCCTTAGTACTCTAAAAAGTCAATAGCAGAAAACAGCAAAATGTCTTTTTGAAGCAGCTATCCAACGAGAAGGAACAGACTAAATGCGAATACATAATATCAAAATATACTTCACTTGGTGCAATAATAATGCAACCAATTACCCAATCGCTTCATCTTCTACATACGAATATAGGTACCAGTCTCTTCACTAACTTCCATATACCCGTTGCAATTTAGCTTCAAAATATACGCAAGCTACCCTTGTAACGAAAACTTTAAGAACTTAACTGCCTATTGTGAAGAAAACAGGACTTTCTGAAATTTTGCCTATTGTAGTTTGCAAACTAGTTTATCTCCCATATAAAATGTCCATTGTCTCCAGGAAGAACCCCTTGCTCACACAATTCCAAAGTTCCATTGTCATTGACAATCAAACACCTTGGCTCTCCCACGTAAACCGAGTGATAAGACTCGTATATGCTGTAAAAATCTGGTCCTAGAGACTCTATAAACACGCACTGTCTTCCTTCACTTGCTGACGTCCTTATATCCCCATCTGGTGAAACTGACAGGTACTGCTCTGCCTCTGAGCCCCAAATGGCTAGCATATCTGACCCTATTGACATCACTTGCAAAGCAGCATACGGACTGGATGCATCTTTGGTCGCCTTCACGCTGCCATCTTTCCTAACCTCGACATAAAATCCGGTCTTGGATTTGAGCCTCCTTCGCCTCGAGTATTTCAATAGTTGCAACTTAATCAGTTTCTCGATTTTATCACCTGGCATCTCATCATCATTACTATTGTTTTTCGTGTTGCTGCTGTTGCTATCAAATTCGAGCTTCTTCGTTGTAAATGCTCTTTCCATTATTGCGGCCTCCTCGACTATCTGCTTCAACTGTCTGCCAATGATAGCACCATAAACCTAAGACATTAATTAGACTAAAATCAAACAAACAGGCGTATCCTGACCAAGGAATGTCTATTTGTTGTGCTGCAGGGGGTTGGTAATTGTTACTGTATTACTCTCTTATGCTTTTCATTTATTGAGAAGGGCTCTAGTTTCAAGATTCAAATTTCTCGTAGGATTCAAATGCCAATCCTAGCTACTCTTTGGTAATGAAAAAGTACGGGGATGTCATAAGGAGGGGGTTAACATTTTTGCTAAAAAAGCATAATTTGGGGGTGGTACTAAATGGGGGTCAATGTTCATTAGATAGCATGGGGGCCCAAACATTTTAACATTTTGCCAATTAGCTGTCAACATTGCATAAGTATACGGTATAGCTTGTTTTGACTTATGAAGATTGATTTGCGTTCAGCAAGTCGATGTGGTTTAAGTACTTATCTGTTCTAAAACTTTGAAATCTTTAGGTTCTTAAAATGGAGGGTTGGATTTCTTTCAAAATTGCTTAGTTGGGGGTGTTTAGTAAATGGAAATAGGTGGTAAAAATTTTCAAAAATCTGCAATCTGCAAACCCCCTGCTATCTGGTGCCGACGAGTAAGCATATAGCAAAGCTACAATGTCGCGCCATATCCCTATACATGTGATCTGGATAATTCTTTCTACATTGCGGAATAGCAGATGCACCACGAATAGGGGTTGACGTAGTATGTGCAAAAAGGTGCAAAAGAGCCCTGAGACATACCAAGGCAGCGTGATAACTTTTCTTTTCAGCACGAAGATTATACACGTTTTTTTTATAAGAAAATCATTATTTTGCCTGAGCTTCAATTTTCTTAACTTTTTCCGAAATTGAGCCTCAGATTTTCTTAAATTTTTCTTAACTGTTCCTGAAATAAACTGGCTAGAATGGTTTACACTTTCATTAATAATATTGTATACTTGAATTGGAACTCCATCTTTAACATTTTGAATACAATAACGACGAAGTTACCTATTTTTGGCCTATAAAAACACCTAATTTTGGAAATTGAGCCTCGTGATTTTCTTACGATTTTCTTAAGATTTTCACGATTTGAGCCTCATTTTCTTATAAACTTTTTTCTTATAAAAAAACCTGTATTCTAGTTTCAATTGGTTTGTACACAACAACAGCCTTTGCTAACAAGCTCTTAACACTATAAGCAATAGCCAAAAGGAAAGTTGAAAGCAAGATATGATGATAATAGCTGAGACAACAGGTCTTAGGCCGCTTTGTCTGCAGATCAGAAATGGGGAACGTCCGGAAATGTCTGAAGACGTAATCTACTACAAACAGTGAAAATGTTCACTGATTACCCTTAGGAAATATAAAACCAAGGTTAACGTCAATGGTCGCTAGCTTTTGTTATCAAGACGTAGAACATTCCTTAGAGAATGTCAATTCTTATTGAAATAATCTGGATTACAAACCCAAGGGGAAATCATCATGTAAAAACAAAGCAAACAGCAAATACAAAACAATAAGAAAAGGAAAGCATTAAAGTCCATCAAAATATGGATTGGGGGAAAATAGCGATCATTGAGTTTTGGAGCTGCAATGCTTACTGGTAAAATATTTGTGTGGCTATGTTTGTGCTTGTCTGCAAGTTTAGGTGTTTGTCTGCGTGTTTGTGCTGTATGAGTGGTAATATGTGTGTATTTTGTGTGTTAATCGGTAATAATGGTGCTGTATAAGCGGAGTTTGTGTGATGTGTGAGTTAATATAACTGGAACATTGTGCTATGCCTTTGTATGCTGTATTGCTCTATGCCTTATGTGTTTGGCTGTGTTTACTATGAATGACGTGTCTATGCTTACGTATGAATGAAATGAGAAATAATAAACAATGTAACATTAAATGGCAAAATCAATCAATAACATTTGAAAATAACACTCAGGAAATTAGCACGTAGTTCAAACTTCACATATAAGAATTAATATTGGCCATTGGGAGGCACCATCTCTTAACAAATTAAATACATTCCTAACATGATTTTGCAAAATCAAAAAAGCGAAATCCCCTCAAATTCTCTCCTCTTAAGCACAATCCTCTCCTACCAATCCTTCTTTACAAACAAATCCTTTTAGCAGACCATGGAGTCTGTGCGAAGCGAAAAAACACTACAATTACAGCCCTTTGCAACTAAGGGCAGAAAACCGCTAAATGAACGCTAAAACATGTGATAGTAACATAAAGTTTATAGACCTGAAAGGCTTACTCACGATCGCTTGTGCTTTTAAATTTGAACATTCGTTTCGATGCAATATCGTGCGCGGTTGCTAGATAAATTGAATGCGTATTGCTGCCGTTGGTTCCCATGGAACGAACGCGTCGGTTTTGAATGACGGCGTTCTGCACAACGCAAGAAATAAATTCGAATAATTCAAGGTGCAAACCGCAGTGCGCTCCGCCGACACAAATCACGTTAATGACTGCAAATTCGAAACGAAAGGTCGATCAGATAATAACAATAAAAAACCTACCACAAGTCAGCTGATGCTCATTGGGTCACCGCTTTAGTGATCTTCTCTTCATTTTGCGTCCATGTATACACCCAAACTTCACAGAATCGCTGCGGCTTTTGCTGGAAGTTTTAAAATGAAATCACTTGATAGGGTCTATATTTGTTTTGTGAGAACAATCGAGCGCGTAACTGGATGAAAACCATTTTGATCCGTATGAAAATACGCTGAAAAGAACTCCTGCTAAATAAACCGAGCTAGGCTGTGTTTGTAAGCCTATTCAGGGATAACAGCATTGAAAAGGCTTGTAATTAAAAACAAAGCCACGCCATGTTTACTAAATGCATCGAAGATGCTTCAAATTATTGTATAAAATGGACTAAGGCAATCCGTGCTCAAAGTTTCCCTCTTCTACACATGCACAAAGGATTCAATTTATCTTAGCAATATGATGGAATGACTGACAATTGATGGGCGTTGTTCAGGACGCAAATTGTGACATGGGCAAACATGTAATTTGATTCACTAGTGGTTTTACCATTAAACATGCATGTTTTTAAGCTTAAAAAGTCGGGAGAAGAGAATTTATTCTCCCATGCAGAGTAAAAATCGTGAGGTCACGTTTTCTTCTCATAATCTGCATAAGGAAAACTATTGGAACATATGCGGACGTCATAATAATAAGTAAAACAATACAAAGTAAAATATGTACTCTTTGGCACCGAAGAGTGGGGGGCTCGATTGCAAATTTTTAAAAATTTCACCACCCGTTTCCATTTTATTAAGCTACCAACTTATTAATTTTGAAGAAAATCCAACTTCCTATTCTACTAACCTAAAGATTTCAAAGTTTCAAAAAGGATAAGTAAATAAAATACATTGGCTTAGTGAATGGAGATCAATATTAACCAGTAAGGAAATCAAAACAAACTATACACCCTTTACTTATACAACGTTAACAATAACCCTGCTTTTCAGCAAAAATGCTAACCCTCCTCTTTATCATATCCCCCACTATTCGGTGCAAAAGAGTAAAATCTACCATTCTACTAGTCTACAAGTCTACTAGTCCAAACGAAATTATTCGACTATCTACCTATCATGGCTGAGGTGGCATAGTGGTTAGAGCGCATGCCTCCCGTGCAGAAAGTCTACGGTTCGAGTCCGACTCGATAACCCGATTGAATGCTCGCTCACTGTTCACCCAGCAGCAAATGGGTACCTGATGGCAACACTGGGGAGATAAAGGCGGTGAGGAAAGGAACTGGTCACCCTACCTCATATGCCGATTGCTCAGGATAAGTGTCCTCTATAACAGGCACTCCCCTACGTACGAAATTATACGGGACTACCTTTACTTCATACGTCGCTATGGCAAAAAACACCAATGGCCCATTTGAGACAGTTTTAATATAATTGAATTTTCGCAGGATAACCATTTCTAATCATGGCCAAGGGTTATATCTCTAACATAAGTAAAGATAAAGTTTGGAATTGGCTGAAAAGACAGGAGATTATCCGCTGCGTCTGCGGGCAATTTCGTCTCATTTGCCTAAATCTAATTGGTGTTTAATCTAAAATGTGGATACGCAACGAGATACCAATGATAAACTAACTTGTTTGCTTTCCCATCCTTCACGTATGCTGAATGGACAACATGAATCAATATACACGCTAGTCAGGAGCCATTCATTTGTAACTCTGGGTGATAGAGCGGGTTAGAAATTAAAAACTGTTTTTTCTACCCCCCTCTATCACTGTCGAAAAACTCCCATACCCCATGGAAAGGTAAGCATAAGATTTCATACCAAAATGCTCAAAACTTTTCCATAAAGTTTCATAACCCCAACCATCCTTTGGAAAGTTATCATACCCTCCCGAAATGCAACCCACAACGATAACCAGAACTCTACATTACTTACCTCTTATACCAGTACATTATGCGTCTACTAAAGGAGTTAGCAGAAAAGGACGCTAAAAACTGTTTTGGAAAACTTAATCAATACAAACCTCGAATGTGGTACCCAGAAGGGTTTCCCACTATCTAAAGTAGGAAGAAGTTTTACGTTCTGTACTTCGGCATATATCTTTTAATGGGCCCTTCGCAAGCACGTCTTAATAATTCACATTACAAAGTTGCTATTTTAGCTAGAAATCATTTGAAATTTATAGTTAAGCATTAGAAGCAAGAGAAAATTGTAAAAGGCTCTTTTCAAAAGAGTCATATAAAAATCCAGAACACTAAATTACAACAGGATTTTCTCTGACAAGTAGCGTATGAACAAAACTGAGAAAATCAAACTAAGGTGTTGACCAAAATTAAAAAATTGTCTCCGAAGTCCGCTAGGTGTCCAAAACTTAAACATACAAGAGCATGTATTAGAGCTTTGTGGAAAATTTATCAACAGGTTTACTGTTCCCATAATCTTATTTCTCAGAAGAGCCTGTAATTAACTATCACAGTGAGCTTTTCACATAAGGACAAAATCTCATTGTCTCCATCAGCTTACTCTCCATAACTTTCAGCATCGAATGCTTTTCTTGCTTTCTTCAACTCCTCATTCATGGTCAGTAATTCCTGCAATTCAAAAATGTTCAAGAATCAGGGAATATTGAAGAATATTTGCAAACTCAGAAAAACTTTGCCTAATAATAATTAAAAAATACGACATATTTGTATAGAATACCAAAAATCTTTTAGGAAATAATTGTTATTATTACTGTGTGTCCTATTTCAAAAAATATTACAAAATTCATAATTCACAATTGGAGTCTTCAATCTTCTCAGGGCAGGGGCCGCATCAACTACTCTCTAGTCCAGAATAGACATCCTCCCAACTATTTTTTTGCGAAAAAAGTATGTCATGATATTCTTATTGCAATCCCCCCGCTTATTAATGAAATATTTTCCAGTCCGGACTCAGAACTTGCATCGCTAGATGAGTGCCTAAAAAGTGAGAAATTGCCTTTGAAGCACTTAAAATGTATCTGAAAGCTGCACCAATGATGATGACACTACGACAATGGAATCACTTTTTGTATGTTGGAAATGGGGATTAGTAGGGCATTTTACTAGCCCCTGTTTATTGCAACCACCCCAGCTATTTAGCTATAGAACTTTTTCCAGCCCCCCAACTATTGCCACTCCCCCTTTTACCTCAGACTGTAGAGTAGCAAACAGCAGGTGGGGGCCTAGTACACACTTTAGGTCCAAATAGAAATGAATGTCACCTTTAACTATTATTTTTTGTCCATAAACAGCAAGGTCTCCACAGGCTGGATAAGAAGGTATCAAGGGGAACATCTGACATTTGGGCCATAGTTTGGAGATCACTACTCTACAATATAACCCCATTCTAAACAATGCTTTTGTTTATCAGTAAAAAAGCCTAACATATTAGTAATAGTTTACAGAGCTGGTAACGATTTTTGCTTAGCTAAAATAGTTTTTAATACGTTTGCAAGGTATGTCATGGTATTCTAGTGTGTCTTTTGAGTGTGATGGCATGCAGCTACAGCTACTCTAGAGCACTGAATGGTGGGTGAGGTTGGAATAAATGGTGGGAATGGAAAATAGAAGGCATGGGATTAGCCTATATATTACTTTACCACACTCACATACTATTTGCTTATTAAGTTGATTTCAAATCTGAGAAGAAAGGCATTTTCACCTATGAAAATCAAAAAATCAATAAATGGGGAGATTGAAGCATGGATGGCATGGAAATTTTAAAACCTCACTACTAGGGGGCAATGAATCTTTGTTACTCGGCAGCAGAAACATATAATGTCCCACTCATAGATAACATACACAAGAGGGTGCCAGAGCATACATGGACACATCATCAAAAATAGTACTAGAAATTTAATCAAGTCACCAGTTGGATCATGATTCTTTCTTTCTTATATCAATTGCTCCTTAAGCATGCCATTGCAAAGTATGCCAGCCTCTAGAACAGTCAGTTTTGTATTATATATAATAATTACATCTTTAACACTTTAACTATCAAATAAACTAACCTTTACTCTTGCATACTTTTTTGGATCTTTTCTTATCAGAAATACAATGTCCTCCACATGAACTCTACCTTTCTTTCCAATCTGCATTGCTTTCTGTGTCTACAATATCATAAAGTCGACCTAAGAGACTTACCCATATTTATAGAATACATATTTGCTTCCAAATAATAACAATCATTTTCTATTAAGTGATACAGTGATTAAGCATTTGACATATTCTACTAAAGTATATGGAGGCATCATGTTGCAGTTTGATTTTTCAACTCTCAGCAATTTCACATTTGGAGGTCAAGAGCATTCATTTTCTGAATTGCAAGACTATTTCATGGAAAAAGTTAATGCCTTCTACCAACAAGTATCTTGCAAAAATTTTAATTAAATATGCAATTTTCAATAAATGCAAGGTGTGACAAGGCCTTTTACACTTAACAAAAGCAAGGTGTCACAAGGTCCCTATAGAGATGCTCAATCAGTAATTCTCTTGTTGAAAACTGTGACTTTCTTCTTGGAGATGCCAAAAAACAAATTTCTATTTTCTATGCAACATTATTGACTTAAATTTCATTTGCATTTATGATAAAAAGAGTTGAGAAATTACCTACCATCTCAATGATATATGCTATTAGCATATCCTCTAATAAGTCAACAGATTCTGTGTATGGGACTTCATCATCCCCAAAACCATACATCATGCACCTCACTATAAAAGCACAGTAAACATGAACTTGAAAAGAAGTTCCCTCTAACAACTTATGATTTTTCAAACAAACTGATTCGTATGAACAATGCAATGTTTCATGATAACTTTATGCAGTTACTATGATCATTGTTTGGTTCCAGCTACAGCAGGTCAAACATCAATTTCATTGTTGCCAGCAATTCAGTGTTGACCTCAAAGAACTCATCAGAGAAGTATAGAAAAGCAATTTAAAAGAAACCTCAGCCAGTCTTACCTAAACCAAAGAACACTAGAAGCTGCATGAAATTTATCAGCATATTCCAAGCCAACAAGAAAAAACCCCAAATCAACACTGAAAATCTTCAGCATATGTTGAATAGAATCCACAGTAGACAACTTAAAGTAATAAAGTAGTAAACTCACATTCTTTACGAAATAATCGCTTGGTTTTGGAACCCATCTCACCTGAAGCTCCAGCAACATCATTCTCTGGTTCATCCTACAGTATATTTTCCATTCATTAATTATATGTATACACTGTACACACACAGAAATGCACACACACAGAGACCATACTGGAAAATATGGCAGCTGCACATGTGATTTTTACCTTGAAGGGCAGATTCAAAGGGCAAGTGTGCATGTACATGGGTGTGGTCATTATTTCCTAAGATTGTTGGAGGAGGAGGAATACAGCTTCCTGTGCATAAGTGTGACTGAACATTTAAGCTGTGACTGCACATGTGTATGCATAACTAAAACTTGCTTGCACATGTGAGATCTTGTCAAAAACTGTCATACTTTTGAGTCTAGAACAAACAAACACACACACACACACACACATACACACACACCTTTACATAATTGCCAATTTGTATAAGCAAATTTTATTACAGGGTAATACACTTATTAAAAGTTTGAAGCTCTTCAATCAATCACAGGGTATTTCATAAGTTGTCACAGAAACAAGGAAAGAAGTAATCAAAACAACAAAATAAATTGGAGATCAAGTATCAAGTATGTGTTTGTGTAACCATTGCTACCAGTATGAAATCTTTGTTTTCTGTGTACAGGACTGTGTACAAATAACTTTTTGTGCACTGAACTGTGCACAAAAAGAGCATGGCCCTGTGTAAGAAGGCATGGTCTGCTTTTATATTAGGCTTGGCATGCTAAAATTTTGTCCCGCTTTTTGTTGTGACAATCAGTTGTGAGCTTGTGAACCTAACACAGCACAGCCTTTTCCATTTGTACTAATTTGAAACTCAATGTGAAGTCTTAGCTTAATGTTAGTTTTTTTCTACTGTTAAGCAGAAATTCAAAAAAAATTGTTTGTGCACAAATGTTTCTTTCTATAATGGCAATGCTATAGACCACAAACTTCTTCTTCTTATTCTGCAGAACAATTTAAATTATAAACTATAAATGACTACATCCATTGTGAATGCTCAGAGTACACACAGGAATACCTATGCTGGGGGGGGGGGGGGGGAAG
>WIPJ01067649.1:146975-166832 GCA_018155075.1 Cassiopea andromeda
AAATTACATCTATTGGGTTTATGACTTGAGTAAGTATTGTTTGCTAGAGTTGCAATTACAGTAAGAATACACTGACCTGCTTTTGATTGGTATTTCAGCTAGGCACTATCCAATCTACTGCCTGCAATGGCAACCAGAGAAAATCTCATTTGTTTGGAATCCTATGCTTGCTGTGGATCACTCTCCCGATGCAATTCGAGTTGGCCAGTACATTGCTAACTTCTTCATGGTGCAAGCGAGGCAGAATGGTCAACGCTTTAAAACGAGGCAAGAGGAGGAGGCAAATCTCATCTTTCACAGAAACCCTGTTTACATTGGGCACATCGTAGAGAGTCCGTATGAGCAAATCTACTTGTTCAAGAACGCAAATGGAACTGATTTTGGAGAAGATGATCCAGAACGATTTCCTTGAGTGTTCTATGTTGCTTAAAGTTAATTGCTTGTGAACGATTTATGCCTGTCAGGTACTGAGGCCGTATTAAAACAGCACTAGATAATCCGGGTAACTGCCCTGGCATGCTTAGTCATTTTCTAAATTTTTCCAGCATGCAAAATAGACAAAGGAGCTCGAAAACAATAGTAGTAACCTCAGTCAAAACATTATAACTGTCCTAATGATAGGTACTTTAGAACAGAAATTTCAAATTTCTACGCAACCCTAGAAGTAGTGATGCCTTCTACGCAAGATTACGTTTCTACTCGATACAACACTCCAGATAAATTTTGAGTATGACCCAGGAAAAATGATCCGATACAGCTCTGTAGCTGATAAGAGAAGGGCACACGTCTGCATTCGTAGGGGAACGGGCCTAAACTGATACAGTATAATCAAAACGCAATTAGGATAATCAATTATCGAATTGAAAGTGATCATATAAGATGTAAATGACGTAAGAAAAATTGGACATTAAATAATGGATGAAAATCGAAAAAGTTGTTTAGTATCCAAAGCACTTTGCTAACATGTATAGATGGATGATGATTTTAAACCTCAATTCCAGGAACATAATGCCCATTTCAAAATATACACCTTCCAAGACATACTTTGGTTCATGGATATAGAAAATAATTCAATATTTATGCTCCTATTTGAAAATAAGTGAAATACAGTTTTTTTTATAAGAAAATCATTATTTTGCTTGAGCCTTAATTTTCTTAACTTTTCCAGAAATTGAGCCTGAGATTTTCTTAAATTTTTCTTAACTTTTACTGAAATAAACTGGCGAAAATGGTTTATACTCTCATTATTAATATTTTATACTTGAATTTGAATTCCATCTTTAACACTTTGAATGCAATAACGACGAAATGCCGATTTTTGCCCTATAAAAACACTTAATTTTGGAAATTGAGCCTCGTGATTTTCTTACGATTTTGACAATTTGAACCTCATTTTCTTATAAACTTTTTTCTTATAAAAAAACGTGTAGAACTGATAGGAAACCAAAAACTAGAGGTGAAGAATTAGTATTATTTCCTACTCTCATATGGCTGTGGTTCTTCTTAAGCAATTTGCAGTAGAGATATCTGGTGAAAATGGTGCTTAATCCGAAAAGACTGATGTTTACTGCAGCATGAACTGAAGACCATTTTTTTAGATTCATCCAGCGCGGATTTGTTGACGATGTGGATAACAGTACATTCATTGATTTTTCATAAGTACTATACTAAAAACTCTCGGACTAACTATAAAAAAATTTGAATACGTAACCTCTAGTCTGCACACTGACACATCACTCTTTTACCACAACAAGCCAGTGTATTTTCTTGCTTCTGAAGGGAATGGTTAATTCCAATGGGGTATATTGAAGAATACAGACAGTTCTGTTGCCTTAAATCCAACAAATCCCCGTCAGATATTTTCTGTCACATTGTATTTAAAATGTATTTCAAAACATACCGTCTTTTAAAATATACAAGCAGCTGGGCTAGAACAGAAATTTTCAACATATAATATTTACCATAGCTTCATTCATTTTAAGGCAACAGCAATGTTTACTAAAAGACCTTTTTAAACACCAATCTTCAACATACAAATACAGCACCTAGAAGATACATACAAACACTGACAACCAATAAAATTTCTAGGTAAGCAAACTTTCCAATCGTTATTTTATTATATTTCTTTTGAGGCCAGTAATGCTAAGAGAAACTTCAATTCTGCGTTGATGAGTGCTACATCTTTGCCTTGAAAGCTAGTCCAGCTTTCTAATTTTCGACTATTTCAGTACTCGTGAACACTTTTACGATGATTCTACGCGTCATAACATGGATACGCAAAAGGTAAGGCACAGACTCGAATCATCGAACTTCCATACAGTACACAAGCACTCTAACCGTGTCATAGCCACGTAGCCGCTTTTCTACCCCGCTAGATCATAGCATGTATCAAGTGTAAAAACGTGGCAGGAATTGGGAGGTCTACGGTGTTTGAAAGATAATTTTTCCTTCAAAATTGTGAGCTGTTTGGGTCATCCAAGCGCACAGTCCGGCACACTCCTACACTTAAAAAACATGGTGTAGCCAACTGTCCTGAGCCAAACAACTAGCACTAGAAATCAGGGCATTTTAAAAGGATTTTTCAATGGTGAGGCATTTGAGAAAAGGCCACTTTATATAAAGGCAGAATCTACAGATTTAAAGGCTTTAAAAAGTACTCTTAAAATCTTGCTACAGACTGTAGAATCAAAAAACTGATTGTGTGCAGTTGCGAGAAAAATGAATTGGGATTTGAAACCTGTTCAATAAAGGATAAACTTGTTTCATCCATAAATACTTCAAATAAAGCAAAAAATAAACAGTCATTAAATCAAAATGGCACTTAAGTGGTGGGGAAAAACACTTTCCACTGGTGGGGCAATGAAAGGGGCTGGTGGGGAATTGTTAAAAAAAATGCCCTGCTAGCAATAGATGTAGCATCATTGAAAATAAAAGACAGCGCAATGACTTATTTACAGGTTAAATAGGGATTAAGAAATTTAGCATAAACTATCAGAAGCTCTAATTAACATCTTATGTATGCAATATTCTATAATCAGGAACTTTGTGAAAGACGTTAGTTTCGTTTGTTCTAAGATTTACTTCCAGTTGTGTAATGATTTGTGGCTTAAAACGCTACGAATTAAATACAATAAATAGCCAATTACATAATAAACCTCTCTGCATAAATTTTAAATAGTCAATAGTTGTCTTATTTGCCTACTTCTTGCTGAAGGTATACACACTTTATTTTCATAGCTTTCTATTATTGTAAAAATTTTTTAAACATAAAACTGGATTGACTTCACAATGGATGTGACTTCACAAGCGTGTCATTTTTTATGGTTCGCATCTGGTGTGCATCTGGTTCACATCTTCTAATGCGTTTGTCGCGCATCAGAATATCGTTAGCGATGAGTCATTATCAAAAGGAAGGATTATTCCAATGGTCTGCCGTAGGCACCCATATAATTACCCTTTTAAAATGGACACAACGATTTTCTATTTGCTTGAATAACGTTCAAGTCTGTTAGTTTTCTACAGTTGAGGCTAGAATACATGATAAGTTTTTTTCATCAATTTTCGCTCATCAGTCAAACAGTTGTGACTTTTTTTGAGTGGAAAGCCACAAAATATCAATTTTTCTCAATGCTGGATTTGCTCAAATCTTCAGCCAAACTGCAGTAAATGCATAGCTTTTCAGTTATACTTGTAAGAAACACTGGTATAGAAAGATTGATCAGCAAAAAATGATGAAAAAACTGATCGTGTATTTAAGCCTTAAGTTGAGTAGCCAGTCGTGAGTCTGGCTCTCTTCCATCATAAACCACGACAAACACTAGGCTTTTACCAAAACAATCACCTGCAGTCGTATAGTATCATTATATGTAACATTAGGTAGCTTCATTCGGGAATTGCATAGTGGGGTTCAGTGGTGGACGGTGGGGGAGAAGGGGCACTTGCCCTCCCCCCAATAAAACACTGCTCTAAATAATTTGATTTGAGCGTGTATGGGCGCGTGCGATCTACGTGCTTAATGACAAGGCTTGTCTATAACACTCTAGAAGCAGATACATTAATTACTCCGTGACTACAACATTCAAGAACCCTTTGCCTCCTCCTAGAAGTGTGGGACTATCTAGTTCCATCTCTGCAACTAAACTAAAGTCAAATTTGCTTGATCTTTTTGTTCTGAATCTTCAAAACCAAACAGAACGCTACCTTTGCTCAGAGTTCGTAAAAACTACTTCAAAAATAATTCCAAAACTTTCCAAAATTTTTCCAAAGTCAAATTAGCAAATTTCCAAAACCATTACACATATTTTCGTTTGCATCTTGAAGTATCATGAAAATAGAAAAATACTATTTTCAATGTTGTACGATTTTATATCATAAAATCGTAAAAAGAACAATTATAACATATATGGTGTTTAATAAGACACTATGCTATATCCATTTTAGGATATTTTAGAATTTCCCAAACAAAAATCCAAAACTTTTCAATAATCGATTTGAAAAACCTTCCTTTTCCAAACTTCCCAGCTCCTGGAAAATGGCATTGTCAATTTCCATAACTTTCCAAACCTTTCCAAACCTTTCCAAACCTTTCCAAAACCTGTAAGCTTTGATTTCTTTCAAGCTAAATTCCAGCCTGAATTTGGTTGCAAAACCAAAGCAGCAAGTGCATCTTTTTTATTAGACCCAACCTTAAATTTGTTTTGTAGAAACTCATTGCATGTGAACAGTAAAAGGATGGTATTTCTTCCCCTATTGGTAACTACCATTGGTGTGTTTTTGACATACAGTGACATAACACATTGCAGCATGCTGCATGATGCCACATCCATTGTGAATTTGGCCTAAGTCTCAACAGAGACTTATCTACAACCTATACTTCAAAGCCTTAAAAACCAGTTCACACGATAGCTGGTTGGTGCAAAAACCTACCTTAAAACATTCACTCAACTAACATCAATGGAATGAGTAAAAAATTTAAGCAAATGAACAAATATTGTGAAATCTAAAGTATAAAAATTCATAAAACAAATGAACTGTATCTTTTAAAGAGGATGTTTATCGGATAGTATTTGGGACAGGGTTGCCTGCACAAGGAAAGGGTCTGGGGGCAGAATTCACTATATGTCAACCAGGGGTGGATCCAGAGGTGGCAATTGGGGGCCTAAATTGTATTTTTCATGTGAAAAATTTTGTAACACTATTGTATGCTATAGGAAATTTTGCCTTTTTGGGGTACTTGGCCCCCACACCCTAGGTATGACCCTGATGGCAACAAAGGTATAGTCTTGCTACCATACCATGTACAAATCAGTGCAGTGAAAATGAAGTACTTCAATTAAAAGGGCATATCTTGCTCCCTTGCCCTCATTAATGGAAGGACTGGGGACCACTGGCCCTACTGCCCCTCATACAGCAGGCACCCTTGCCTTGGCATTCAAGAATATGATTATAATCTAAACTATTTTTCAATACCAGCACTGGAGCAGCATTTAATATCATCCAAGAGCTTACACAAATTTTTCAGCCCAAACATATATCCATGGTCTGGTCCAACATGTGCTTCATTGTAAAGTGTTACATTGGCGAAATCAATCATTCTTACTTCTACATCACACAATCTATGAATATCACCATCATATAACAACAACAATGAGCTGCCAAAAAATCTACAAGCATCTAGGCTATCAATACTCTTGCATAAATTATCAAGGAGATTTGTGATTGGTTCAAGTGCATCAAACCTTTTGCCTGCATTCAAGAATGCAAGCAGACAGTTTCTAAATCCATCTTCATCCAGCTGACGTCCAGTGTATTTGTCAGTGTAACAATAGGTATTAGTTTCTGGGTCATAAACCTAAAAATGCAAAACATAGACAGAAAACTGATAGAATGTGGCAGAATCAAAGAGACATGGAAAAAACAATAATAATAATAGCTAAAATTACCTAGTATATCTACAGTTGGTAAATAGCTCATTAACAAGAAAAAGAAATGGGAATAATTCATGGTTTAATTTGGAACATTAGTTTTACTGTCATTACTGTGCTTGCTTTCTGTGACTACACCTCACTGGTGGTGAATACTCAACTGTCTTACTTTACATGTAGAGAGCGTGGAGCCAGAAAAAGGTACTGCAGTGTCTATGACATGTTTTCTTTGAGTGACTACTTTCAAATAACTTCATATGCATATGTACAGATATACTAAATAAGTAAACAGGAGGATGAGTCTGTCTAAGTCCCATATGCTTGTCTATATAGGGGCATGCCTGATAGAGAGTACACTTATCCTTGGCCATTGCCACAGAAAATTGGCATGAGTTGGAACTGGTCTACAAATTACAATGATTATGAAAACAGGTGAAAATGCCAAGTACTGACAAAAAGTCAATGTACACATTAACTATGAAAGGATGACAGAAAATCAAAAAACAACATCTAACATTAGTAAAACCATAAGACATTAGATGACAGAAATATTACAATACTTCAAATGCTTGACTGGAAATTCCTTTAGGTTAGGCAAATGCATTCATCATAAATTGTAGATCCTGAATATAACAAATGAAGGTCTCTAAAACTAAAGCTTTCCTGTGTAGTCAAAAAGGGTTGTATTATTAAAAATTCCAACCTGCATTCCACAGAGTCGAACACCAAGACTACCTGAAGTTGACCTCTCACATCTTTTCTGATGTTCCCTGGCCTTAACTTCAGTAGCATCATCACCATGCTGCTGCACTCCCATTTTCAAATCCAAAATGCATGGAAATTTATAACTATAGCCAATATGCTCCAATAAAATTAGCTCTTAAAACTGGTTAAGGCCACAAATACTGTAAATTAAACTACTGGAATACAGAGAGGGCCAAGTGTCTGAAGCATTCCCTTGGAGTATTTTAGCCTCACTGTGAGCAAGCAATTAACTACTTTCCCAAAGCAATAATCACTTTGAACATCCTATTAGCAGGGTTGCACCAAAGTAGGGGGCATATGGGGGTCTCATTTGGGTTGTCTGTAAAAATTGGTGGGTATTGCAGTCACTGCTCGTTGGTAATTCTGAAAGATTCAGTAGCCTGTCAGCAAATTTCTTCTGCTACCTGCTACACCCTTTCATTCAAGAGACATTCATCATACCATGGCATGCCACTGCTTATTAGCCTATTAGCTATTTCTCCATCCACTTGTTAGAACAGCTAGCTCCAAGCAGAAAATCCCTGGCATCATTCCCACTGAAATAAATATGCTGTGTGCAATTAATATGACTAAAGTACATTAGGTTATAATGGTTCATGAAGCTCACCAGAGAACTGAATTTACATATTCAAGGAGAATGAATCTATATGAAGCATGCAAGACAAACATGAAAAGGCAAAGGATTGATTGTCTTATAAAGAGGATACTTGAACCATCTGTTTTATGCATGTTTCTCTTAAATGACATTTGCTGTGTTCTTTGAGCCCATGGATTTTCATCATATATTTGTTCTTCTTGCTTTTCACCTTCAAGAACAAACCAAAGTATTAGCCTCAAAAAGCATGAGGCTCTATGGTTTACACCATTTAAAGGATGCTAAATCTTCTGCAATTTTTACAACAAATTTGGCAAACAAACCTTCTCCTGGTGTATACCTCCATTGACAAGGTAAACCATCAGAACAGCCTTTTGATTCTGACCTACGGAAATTAAATCAGGACAAACTCAGTCTACAAGAATACCAATACATAAGAAAACTGAAAGGTATCATGAAACAAACATTATAACTGTCGTGCCCACAGAACCTAATGTCCACCTAACATGGGGGTATTATTGCAAAAAAATCCACTGTAACTGACAATAAGTCATAACAAAAATTGGGAAAAATTTAAGCCCTAAGGGGGAAGGACTTGCATTGATTGACTAGTCATTTATCATAGCAAAAATGTCTAAAGGTAGCCTACTCTATTTCATAAACAAAAGCCAAAAAATACCTTGAACTATTGCATTGACAAGGAATAGGTGCCTTCAATTCAGCATTTGGAATTGGTTGTGCATAAATAATATCATACCCATGTTCATCAGTCTCTGAAGATGCTCTTGCAATTCCTGAATAACATATATAAATATAGCAGTCCATAATCTAGTGACGTATAATTTTTTCAAACTTCATGTATAATCCTATAATATAGAGGCATTTATCTTCTATACTTAGAAGCATGTTAGGACGAAGACTTTCACGAGTTGGAATAGATGGCGTGATGTAGCCTGGTAGATTTACGTAGTATTAAATGTAAACACTTCACAATCATATATTTTTAATATACAATTATTAGTACCATGGAGTTTCGGCACAAATCGTTTGATGGCTTCCGGCACTGATCGATAGAAGTCGTATTCTTTGATCATCAACGGTTTGCAAATAGTCTCACTATTGAACAACATGACGCGATGGTGTCCAGATACTTGGTGTCTATACGGAAATAAGCGAATCCAAGGGAATTCATCACCACACTTGGCACACCTTTCAAACGATTCCCTACGACAAATGAGGCTCTCGCCATTCATCTCAGGGCCATGCTGACTCAAGCCACTGGAAAACTGAGAAGGTATGAGAAACAGATCCTGGAAAACAAACAGAAGCTTGCTGCAAAGCCATGCATCAGCCTGCTTAGGCCAATTACCTCGATATCAATGAAGTGAGTGTGCGTACGAGAGGTAAAATCAACATAACGAACCAGGGTTGCTAAAATGGCATTTTTAATGCCAAATGTCATAGTTTTGGCATTTTTGAAGTAGTTTGGATTTAAACATTAATTTTGGTAAATCTGTTTATTTCGACATAATTTCCCAGCTCGCTGTCTCTTAACAAGAGTGTCTAATAAGTAAATCTAATGCATCATTCGCTCGTTATGTAACGCCTCTAAGGGAGGAGAGTGCGCTGAAATGTTACGCTATTGTTTAAAACCTCTTAATTTCGCGAATTTTCGGGAGAAAATCCTTAACGGCTCCTTATCTCTGATCAATTCTTAGCAGAAGATGTTCAGGAGAAGATTTAATTAGGAAATCACTTCGTTTTTGTCAAGGAAACACACAGAAAATATCCTGCAAATTTACTTTTTGGCCCCTACGAATTCTTTAGATAGTCCATAAGCTTTATCTAATTCACTGCAATTACCAGAGCAAGAACCCTACTAAACTTTAATTGCCGGGTTATGCTACAGAGCGGTGCGAGAGGGGGAGGGAGGTCCTAAAAACAGTGAATTTGATTCTACGTAACAGGTGAATAACCCCTAAGTATATCTGAGGGGACTTAGGAGTTATGTCTGATCTACATTACCGTTCAAAAACGTGTTGGTACACCTCGATAAAAGAATGATAGCGTCGGCTTAGCTTTTTGGCAACGGGAAATTGTTGTGATGTGCAGAGTCTTATTTTCAGCTAGTGCATTTCTAAACATTATAGAGAATGCCAATGAGTATAAGAAACTCTTCAACTTTCACCTTTTGCTTTCTAAAATATAAAATCTTGCAAATTAACCGCTGATAAAAGCGTAAGTATGGACCCACATCAGAGGCTCTAAAACTGACAAAGTCGTATGACATTCAAACATTTTCGTAAACTTCTCTGGCCTACCAACCCATACTAGATGTTTTACAGTTCTTGATTCAAAGGACTTTTTGCGCACAGTAATAGCTACACTTTGATTAGCCCCCAGTTGTCGCAATTTTGATATAGCTTTTATCTTTATTTTTGTAAAAAACAATTTCCAAACACTGCTCGTACGATATTTTATGACGCTTGAAAACTCCCACTCCGTTGTTTTTAGCCTAGAAAAATTTTGTGGTTAAGTTTTTTGAATACTGTGGTGCAACTGAAAAACTTCGAAACATACACAACGACTTTTGAAAATTCCATGGAAATAGTCTGTTGTCTTATTTAATAAGATAGGATCAAATGCATGCAGTTTAAAGCTTTTAACGTAAACAGCCATCGAAAATTCGAACCGTACCAACACTTTTTGAACGGTAGTGTAACATAGGTTACAGGAAGGATTAATGTATTTTATACAGTAATTTGGCAATTTTAATTACATAAAAAGTTCTATTCTGTATGATACATGGAGCATTAACATGAAATTTTAAAAAGCCTGGGGCACGTGCTTCTGTGCTTAGAACCTACGCCTAGGCCTGTGTACTTAAACCAAGCCATTGATGGAAGAAAAACGCAAAAATTCAGGATATAACGTTTTCATTTCTGCAATAGGCAGTGATGGCGCCAGCGAAAAATGCTGGGGGCTAGTGCTGTCAGAGTACCAACAGTGAGCGGTGTCAGAGAATTTTAACGTAGAAAGCCTATCACATTGGCTGAAAAAAACTAAAAAACAGGTCACGGATACTATGAAAGTGCAGATAGTACATAAAAATTTAGGTGCTGATGGGGACTCCATAAAATTCTGGGGACTACAGCTCTCCAAGCCCCCCGCTAGCGCCACCTTCTGGCAATAGCTACAATTCATTTCTGCAACAGCTATGCTACGATTTCAAAGTGATGAACATGAAATCCCACCGGTTAGACAAAAACGTCGGACATGGTTCTATCATAACCTTTTATAGTATCGATATTCTTTCATCTTGAAGTATCTTTGCAGTAGTTTCAGTTTTGCTTTCAGATTCCGCTTTGGGCATGATATGGTTGGGCTTGTGAGAAGGAGAGTCCGCAGTGATCGCATTCTTGATGGTGGACATTAGCTGAAGGGTTCTAATTCTGTTGACTTCTGTTGAAAACTCGAGCCTTTCACCCTTGAATAGTGACGTACTTACAAATATGCTCTACACCTCAGCTCCATTCTTTTCCTTGTGCACCACTGATCAAACTATTCGAGCGTCTACAAACAGACGACCGCATGCAGTTTAGCTGAGAATGGTAGGCAAAAGCTGGTGGGAAAATAGTTTAATGGCAACCATGTTGTGCTGTGGTGCCACACAACTGGTAATGCCTCAGTTGATTTTCTACTCATCATAAACGATATCTAGTGTTATAAAAAGCATCCTTACGCTATAAATTGCTACCCAAAAATATAGATATTATTCTCTGGTTATAATTCTTGTGGAAAATTAATGAATAACCTTCTGACCAAAATAATAAAAAATTGCTGTGTGAGTCACTCCGATTTAAAAAGTAGTTCAATGAAAATGTATTGATCAATATCCCGTCAAGCAAAGCGACGTAAGAATCAAGCCCAACCTATTGGATACACAAGACCCTATTAATTGCATAGAGTTCACTGTCTCAAACTCCAAGAAGATGTTGCTGAATTCAAGAGATGTTTAAACCACCTAGTGTTTTCTGCTCACTGTCATACAATGAAAATCAACATGCCAGATAGATAATTCTTGAAATAGTAGATTGATTAATCAACAGGCAGTACATGTCTTCTTAAATGAAAATTGTAAAGCTCGACTGGTGGTAGATTAAAAGCCCTAACAAATAATTAGCTTAGCGTTGATAATCCTTCAATGCGTTTATTCCTAACTGAACTTAATCTTGCAGAATCATGCAGATATCTATTTCTCTATTCCTAGTTTGTTTTCAAGACTGCAGACTAAGCACTTGGCATTAAAAACAAATCAAGGGCGCACTGTAAAGCAGAGAAGACATAAAAACAGAGGATCGTAGAGGTAGGAACAACATTTGACTTATTTGATATCCAAATCTCAACATTGATGTCTCTATTTCTTCCAGCTTCTTGTGTTTTTCAGTGAGCATTTAAGATACCATGTTTGGTTACTCTACGTAGTAAGTTAGAGAGTACTCTTGATACAGTAAACAGAAATGGCTGTATTTAATCTGAAGACATGGGTGGCTACTCAGGCCACTAATGAGGCTTAATTCCTTTTCATGCTTTCTATTTCCCAGAACGACAATAACATAACTAAGTTCTATGTTCTGCGCATTAGCTGGCAACCCATGTGTTGCGCTTGTCAAGGATCTAACAATATCGGTCCTACAGTTAAAATTATATATTACGAGGAATAGTTGGTATACCTTTTGTGTTAGTATCTTGATTTGGTCATTAGCGCATCAGCTAAAAATTACGACATCAAGCATCTTGCTAGTATCAGTTCCCATTCGCCTTGAACTTTTGTGGTTGCGTCAATACAACAAAATAACTGATTCCATGTTACGAACCTAACAAAAGGATAATATATCTGCAGTATTACAAAATCATTTACTGAGTTAATGTGCAGTTGAAGCTGTTCTGTTAACTTACTTATGCAAAATTCAGCTGTTCCATGCTTGATGTTTTCAACACAGATGCCCTAGTTTTTCAGTTTCTAGAAATTGCGACCTATTGCAACATTATATTGCCTAATTATTGGGGGGTTGGAATAAGCGAGGGGGGTTGAAAAATGCTTTGAAATCAAATATAGCACTGCTATGAAGCACTCTTTGTTCATAAATTGGCCGTCTATGGTCGTGAGAACGTAAGCAACACAAAAACATTTCTAACAGACAAGAAAATTTGCTCAAAAGACCTATTTGGGGTACGGTTTGAAAAATATTAGAGCAAAAAACTAATAAGCGGGGGGTCCTAATAAGAACGAGGGGGTTGGATAAATTTTCAAAACTTACTTAGCGGCGGGAAGGCAATTAGGCACTAAAGAGAAGGGGTGTATCATTCTGAAATTGCTTGTTTTCATGGTTATCCATAAGAAAGTTAGAGTATGGATTACAATATAGGCAAAGCAAGCCCCCTTATTGCTCGATAGCTTACTTCATGTGATACAAAAGTGTCAAAGAGTCATAAAATTGCTAACTTCCTACTAGCAACAGTATAGCAGTCGGTTCACTGACAATCTATGAATAGCTTTCACCTTGAAAAAAACAACTTAAGTCTTGCGAAATATCGACTTGAAGGAACAGACATCTCTAGGGTGATATTGGAGCGTATCAAATTAGTCTCAGTAGAAGAAAGGCTTTACCACAAAACATAACAGGGTGTTACCTAGGCAGAAAGAAGGCCTTCATTGATCAGAACAAATCCATTTCATTGACGCCGGGCAACGCAGAAACTGCTGGATAGAATGAGTGCAAACAGCTCTTACAAATGTTGCAGAAACAAGTTAACAAAGCGTTACATCAAATAAATAGTTTCAGTGGTGGAAATTGTGTACTTGTTGCAATAAAGGCTTTGTTTGTAATTCATTGCACAGTGGACGTGTAGTTAAACTTGGTATTTTGGTGCAGGTAATTATTATTATTCATAATTAAAAAGCTTCAGATTTTATACAAAGGAACGCACAAAAGATTAGAGATATTTTCACGAAGTACGTAAGCATAAATTCCTCCAGTACACCTTGATAAGATAGAGTTCTTCCTAGACTTTATACGGTCGTTCCTAGGGGAAACAGTTTCTTGTTTTTCCTCTTGCATTACAATAAATCTTTGGTACCAGATAGAAAAGGGGATTTAATAAGGAGAAGGGGTTAGCATTTTCACTAAAAGTGCATAAATTGGGGGTTTTAATAGTTGTGGGATCAACGTTCAATAGACAGTATGGGGACCCAAACATTTCAAAATTATTGCAATTAGTTGTTAAGATTGTTTAGGTATAAGGTAAATGGTTTTTTTGATTTCCTTAGTTGTTATTATTGATTCGCGTTCATAAAGTCGATGTGTTTTACGTACTTATCCTGTCTACAACTTTGAAATCTTTAGGTTGGTAAGGTGTGGGTTAGATGTTTTCAAAATTGCTCAGCTGGGGGTGTTTAATAACTGAAAGTGGATGGTGAAATATTCAAAAATCTGCAATATAGGCGGGGACCTCCTTCTATTCGCTGGCAAAGACTAACTCCTTGGTATCTTAAACTATTGCTCTTTGTCACGTGCCTGCAATAAAATAGATGTGCCCATCAAATGGCGTTGTTCGAAAGGGGACATCCCCAAAGAAATCCTTACGGTCTGTCGTTGCTAGGGTTACCCCTTATGGTATCACTCTCTTCCCCTGATAATCTGTTTGGATTCCATTGGAACTGGAATGTAATTGGTACATCGTATGTTGTTAGCCGAATCTTTTCTATCAGAACGTGGTTTAAGGCTGTTCACTGCTCGAAAATTTGACATTTTTGGTCAGATTTTCGATTATCGGTATTTACTTGATTTGACACCCTATGCCATCCCTCTTCATCCTAGCAGCTTCAAAATACTGAAAAATCTCGTGTAAATGCTATAAAATGCCAAAATATGAGTGGGTAGTTAGGAAATCTGTGAAGAAAGTAAGTAGATGTAATGTACTGACTTTCTCATTTACTGAGGCCTTCTAAACGACAAATTTCCAAGACCTTTGATATCAATCGAAAGCTGAACATGGCCTCTGTCTAGTTTTAAGAAGACAGTATTCGACTGCTCAAAAAGTTAAGAAAATTTAACAAAGGCTTCGTAAGACCTAGAATTACAATTAACTCACTATAACATGTTGTACATGTTGTGGCTGCTTAAATATAGGTGAATATACAATTAATTGCACTGACCTCTCTTGTGAATGAGCAACACATCAGAACTCAAAGCTTTTGCTCGGAAAGATAGAAGAAAGTTGTGATCCTGGAATGAAAAACTAAAAGTTTCAACAATAGACCAAAACAAAAGCGCTTATCTGCTTAATTCTCGAATTTTTCCAGCAGTGCTGGAAAGAAATCGAGAATTAAGCAAATACACGCTTTTCTTACAGGAATTTCTGATAAAAAGTGTATTTGTCAAAGAAAATAAGAAGTACTTATTTACTTTGACAAATACATTTTTGATAAGGATAATATTTATAAGAATATTAAGACTCAAAATCGCTGAAATTCAAGACTAATTCAAGAATAATGCAAGACTCAATCTTTATCAAGACTAAGATAATATTGCTTTTACATTGACTTTTGCACTATCGATACAATGTTTATTATTCTGCTCCTCTCTCTTGTTTCGTTGTACGATGAGGTAAGGGTCCACTGAGATATTATTTCACGCAAGGGGGGTGGGAGGGTCTTTTGATTTTTGTGACAAAGTGTGACGAGGGGTGGGTGGGTTGTGTTTGAAGTGTGATATCAAATTTTTTAAACAACTCTATATTTACACATTTAGCTTCATAATAGCAAGTTTGGCTCTTTTTTAAAACAAACTTGGCTTCACGTCAAGAAATAATCTGGCAACCCAATTTTGATGCCATTTTGAGGCCAAAAACGACATAATAAACACATTATTACGAAAACAGAAAAATATCCTATTGAAATTCATAATGTGACGTCACATATTAGGGGTGGGTGGGTAGTTTTGAATTTGTGACAGGGGGTGGGTGGGTATCTAAAAAAATGCCAAAATTAATGTGACGTAATATGTGAATGGTCCCTAAGACATCAATAAAGATTTGAATAGATTCCCTTCTTTATCGAGCGAAGTTGCACTTGAGAATAATATGAAAATAATCTTAAGCTCAGAAGTAAACGAATTTAAGAATATTGAGACCAAGCGAAGAATTAGCAAGGAGTGTATGGCTGAGCTTATTCGTGACCTCTTGATAGTGAAACCACGAACAGCTATACGTATAGATGTCAAGGTCGTACTGTTTATTGGGATAGCGAAATGGCAAAGTGACTGGTAAATACAGTTGAAGTTAGTGAGATGAAAACACTTAAGTATCCGCCTTGCAAGCTGCTATTACTGTTCGGCACAACGATAAACAATATTGGGTTTGGCAGAGTCCAATAAGGTTGAATGACATCGTAAATTACAAGTTTTATTACATAAGAAAAACGTGTAATGAGGTTCAAAAGACCAAAATCTTAAATAGTCAAAGTTAAGATCTTAAACAATAATCCAAAATCTCAAACTTCAAAGTTAAGTTTTCTTTGCTTGTCAAAAATCGATATTACCCCATTAATGCATTCAAATGTTAAGGATAGAATATAAAGTTAAGTTTGCAAGATCAACAACGACAGGGTAACTCATTTTAGCCAGGCTATTCCGGAAAAAATTCAGAAAAAACCTACGAAAATCTCAGCCTCAATTTTACGAAAAGCTAAAAAAGCTGAGGCTCAGGCAAGAAAGTGCTTTTCTTATAAAAAAAACGTGCAATAAGACTTTCACCATTACGGCATTGGAATGGTGAACAAGTGAAGAAAAATCAATGGTTGGATGTTAGAGTACTGGTTTATATAGTCAAGATAGCATCTTTTACGAAAAGCCCATACATTCCAATACAGCGCATGTATTAAATTTGAAAGTGGACTTTCTCTTCAAATAATTGCAGGTGTATTTAGCTTAAGTTTCCAAACTTGATTGAAAACTTGAAAGACGGAGGTAATTCTCAGCTGCTTGCCGGGTCTAACTTGCATAAATTGGCATACGTAGGGGGATTTTGAGATATCCAATTAAAAATACTGGTAATCCACATCGCAAACAAGCATTGACATGAGGAATGCAACTTCTAAAATGTCATTAAAATAAGGCTTGCAATTAAGTACAAACGAAACCGGAGAATGGCAGATGTTTGTTTGAAAATCCAATATTTCTTCTTAGATTTAAGTGGAACTTCAGTTGCAAATAATGGCATATAGGACTCTTTATACTAACAGGAATGGATTTGCTGCCTTAGCACTAATGCTAATCTCAATCCTACTACCTAACACAAGGTCAGTCTCCTTCTCAATCTCCATTCCCACTCCCCCCCTCTCTCTCTCTACCTACCTATCTCTCACTCCACATATATAGAGATATTTATGGCAGGGTTCATACCCAGTACGCAAATCAAAATTCCTTTACTATCCCCTCACTATTCCCTGACTGATTGTCAAATAACCCCATGTTTTCTCGGACCCAAATTTCACATATTTAAAAAAATAAGCAACGAAAATGGAACCTAATAGATATTAATCTACATAAACTTGCTAGAGCACTATGTTCATAGATAAAGTTCAAATTTACTGACACAAATCGAACAACCACTTTGCAAGCAACCATGCATGAGTTAACGAAAGCAATATGTAGACTAAACAATTTATTTTCCCTGACTTCTCCCTGACTTGGATAAATTTCCATAGAAAATTCCCTGATTATTCCAGGTTTTCCCTGATTTTCCCTAATTTCCAGGTCTTCCAGGCTCAGTATGAACCTTGTATTTATATCGCTATTCATTTTATTAGAAAGTACAAGGTCCCATATGCAAAAGGCTTTACTCCTAAAGCTCTGATTGCATCTGCAATTAGCGCTAGCAATGAATTCTTGATGCCATGTAATAGCTGTTACCTTCCACAGGTTCCTTTGGAAACAATTTGTCTTGTCCACGATACAAATTTTTCTCTTGTATGAATACCTAACTTTTGGTTGAGCCTCAATATTCTTGAACTTCTTTGATTTCAAGCCTTAAATTATTCTTATATTCTGGGTCGATTAAAAGTGCCAATTCACCTGGAAATCACAGAAAATGATCCGCTTCTTTGCTAAAAAACAAGTTCACCATAAAACAAGACGTAATCAAGAGAGTAAATTTGGTATCTACGTTACAAAATTCAATCTAGAAGGTACTCAAACAAACAAAAATCTAAGTTTTGATGAATCTTGAATCACGTATCATTTTCAAACTACTCTCAACTTTCAGCGAATTTGAGTCTCACTATGTTTAAAGACTATAATCTTGTAAAAAGAAGTGTGCAACAGCTTACCGCTCTGATGTTTTACTAACTGTTGTCATCATCTTTTTATAAGAGCATATTGAGACAGACTTGCTATCATGGAATCATCTGTTATTCCTATGCCAGTTGGTTTCAACACTAGAAGTAAACATTGCAGCCAGTCAACCTTCAAATGAGAATCATAATGTGACTATTGTAGATGCAAAGGTGTGTTGGTGTGTCGTGTCTTTCTGTGATGTGTTGCATGTGTGTTGCGTGTGTGTGGTGTGCGTGTTACGTGTGCAGGCGTGTGTATGTGAACATGTATGTAAGAAACACGAGGCTGAAGTAAGGCAAACATCAAGAAACAATTAAGAAGCACAGGCAGAACTTCAAAAGCAAGCTCAAAAAACTGTTGCTATAAGGAGACTTTTTCTTCGACTAGTGGCAAAGCACAAACAACTCTATGGTACAAGAATTTTGCATAGAGACCCAAACATTCTACTTCCCGTCTCACTGGTACCTAATCTGGGGTTTTGTTATTGTTGTTTTTGTTGTCATTGTCGTCGTCGTTATTGAAAGTGTTTAGAATTTTGAGCAATAAACCATTTGAGACTTGATGTGACAAAAAGCTAAGAAACATCCATGCTTAGAGTAGAAAGAGAATTTCTTGTAAGGCAAACGTGTATTCAATGAAATGGTGTTTTGACTTGGTCAGAAGCTCTACAAAGAACAACATCACTCAATACCAGAACCTAATGAAGTAAATGTCGTGAACTCACACATCCTGGCCTTATGAGAACAATAAAATTTTAAAGTCACTCCCTAAATAACAAAGGCTACCTTTCCAAATATGATACATTTGCAGCGCCGCACCTGTAGGAATATCTATTTTGTCATAAAAAGGAGACAATTACACATTTATGCTAAGCAGTGAGCTCCTTATACATCAAGAATCACGTCAAATAAACAATCTGAGAACAGTAGATAGCTAGATTAGGCAAATCATTTGCCACATTCATGCTCTTCACAAGTCGGTTGGGATAACATAAAAAGCATCTTGAGATAATTTCAAAATCTCAGCCTTCATTATACATGATTATTCAAAAAAGTCTGGTCATTTTTTGAAAAAGCATACAACAGCAGGATTTATGGGAAGTCATTAATAACGGCCTGTATACAGGGGGTTCTACAGAAAAAATCTATAACTATAGCAACAGTGTAGCAGAGGAGGTAGCCTTCAAATCATCTGTTTCCATCGGTAAGAGCAGGGTGTTGAAACTGTCTGTTCTGAAAAGTCCCAAAATGCCAGGCGAAATTAGTCTATCAAAAAATTCAAAACTCTTAAATACTATAAATGCTTTAAAACTCATTGCTTTTGAAGTAAGGACTATAAACCTTCAAGGAGTGGATTTGTCCAAATGGATACGTGTCCGTTGTAAAAATTGTGATGATTTTGATGGATAATTTTTGAGCTTTAATAGCAGAGACATTAAAAAACGTTGAAAACTGCGTTGCAAAAAGAGTTGCTTTTTGCTATTAGGTGAAACCTCTTGGAAGGTGGAGTTGGGGTCTTAGTTCCTCAGGACGGTCAAGTCTACTTGCTCGCCACGATTGGTGACTTTTGGTGATAATAGATAAATGAATTTAGAAACTTTTTACTTTTTAATAAGCATTGAAAACTTTATATATTCAATATAAATGTGTACTTTCCATTCAATAAATATTCATTAATTGTTGAAGTTTCTACCACTGATGCTATCTAGCACAGTTCACCCCTCCCCCAATGGCGACGCCATGACTTGTCCCCCCAACTTGTCCCCCAACTTGTTCTCGCCAAGATCAATTTTCCAATTCGTGCAAATTCGATGAGAAAATTTTAGGGTTGGGATGAGGTACCTCTAGCAAGATTTTGAAATGGGTGTGGCAACCAAATTGCAGCATATCCTTAGGGCGTGGTGCCAACAATCCCCCTAGTCTGCGAGGGCTGCCTCTGCCCCCCCAGCATAGACACTTGCAATGGGAGCGACTTGAATGCAGCACAGAATATCACAAGCAGAAAGAGTTTAACTTTTTACAAATATTTATAAAATCTGATAAATGTATAGCAAGGATATTAATACGCCGCTTTGTAAAGATGTATAATCCATAAAATGATCTTACGTTATAAAATACATTAGAAAGAGCCAATTAATAACTTATACAGAAAGTGAGTAAAACATTCACTAAATGTC
>WIPJ01067649.1:189666-204998 GCA_018155075.1 Cassiopea andromeda
TCTACATATATATGTTTATTTATTTATATATATATTTTTATTTTTCTTCTTCATATACTCTGTAGATTTAATTATGTATTTTTATAGTTGGTTTGAATTAGTGTTCTCCTACACTAAGTGTTTTACCAACGTTAAATATTGAAATGATGATGATGATGAATATTTGAACTATGAAATCTGGCAGTAACATAGAGATTTTATCTATATAACTTAAGCTATGCAATCATGTCCTACCCCGGTGGTTCCCAACCTTTTTTATATCGCGGCACACTATGGAGCTCTTTAAATATTTGCGGCACACCTATCATAAAACATGAACAATTTCTACTCGATATACTAACTTTCGATATGCTTACTTTCAACTGTCTTTTGGAAATTGGAATCACTTGAAATTAATTCAAAATTGAAATCTCTTCACAGCACACCAATAATCATTCCGCGGCACACTAATGTGCTGCGGCACGGAGGCTGGGAACCACTGTCCTACCCTAATATGGTTTTAAAGCTGCCCATTAGTAATTAAAAATCTTCATCATACCTTCGTTTCATGGTGACTGCAATTTTGTCTCAGGTATCGCTAAATAAAAGCGAATACTTCAAGAACATGGTACAACTGAAGAGAATCAAAAAACAGAAAAACATAGTGAAACTGACGAAAAAAGTGGACAGAGAAGAGTAAGCAGTTTTATTTCACATTCAAGGTCATCACATTAGAGAGTTATTGCATTACAACATTTTCTCTGTTGCAGATGGGGCTTCCCCATCCATCCCTCTTTAGTGCATTTTGATAATTCTAGAAGGAACAAGATATATTGATGGCTGCAAATCCTCTTTTTTTCTGTTGCAGATGGGGATTCCCTCCATCCTTCGTGAATGCGTTCTATGATTCTGGAAGGAACAAGATGGTGTTCATGGCTGGAATTTTGCAATCGCCATTCTTTAGTAGAGATGCACCAAAGTAAGATATATTTGGAACCACTCGATAGCATATGTCTGGATCTCCTTCTCCAATAGCTGTTGAAGACAGCATGCTTCGTATAGCTTAATGATATTCATAACACTGCAAAATGTGTATAGACAAAATATTCTATTGATATTGCCCAACAGAAGAGCTTTATTTCATCTTCATAAACCTGCAAGTACTTATTCATCCAATCATTCAATTACTTAGGGCTGTCAATTATGGAGGAATCGGGATGGTAATGGGACACGAATTGTCACATGGATTTGATGACCAAGGTAATTCAAGAATATTAAGACAAAACAAGATGGTATTAACTTTTCTATTTCCTAAAACTCCATCACAAAATGAAATCAGTAATTTTTTGAATAGAAGCAAAGATATCGACATGGCATTCCTTTTGTATAATACTATCTGGGTCTTGAAGATTCGCTGCACAAAAGTGTGAATGTTCTTCTAGTTCATAACAACTCTTTCTTGCATGATCTTAAATGAAGCAGATGAAAAATACTTTTTCTAAAAATTTCAGGAAGACTTTTTGATGAAAAAGGAAATATGAAGTCATGGTGGACAAGCAAAAGCACGAAGGCATACAAAGAGAGAGAGAAATGCATCATGGACCAGTACTCAAACTATTCTATGTTTAATATCAAGGTAAACAAGAACATAATAACAATGGGAGTCAGAAGGATACCCATAAGCTACTCTCAGGTGCCAAATAAACGCCCCATCCCCGCATATTAATTTTTCCAATCGCCCGGACTTTATTAGGACACCCCGTTTATTAATTTTAAGGAAATTGACCTTTTTTACAAACCCTCATTTCATTTCCTTTCTTTGTTAGTACTACTTACGCCCAATTTTCACGGCAAAATAGCGTACTGCTGTATATATTTAGTTTCATGCTTTATGACAACCTGTCTTAGTTCTTTCCGTTCTTGTATAATAATTTAAAGCATTTTCTAAAATTCCGACTCCCCCATTTATTTAATTCTGGAACTTGTCCAACACCCTGTTTATCAGGATCCCCATTTATTTGGCACTTGAGAGTACTGTATAAGTTCCCAACACCTAATATTGCGTGCTTTTTTCCTCTTCTGTAACCTAAACTGACTGCAGTAGCTTGCATGAGTATTTCACGTGGGTGTAAAAATGAGGCTATGATGGAAAGTATGGATAAATTTTCCGCGGCTGTAAATTTACGACTACAATTTTACATTAAATGTAAGGTATAAAAAGTAATTAACGTCATTTTAGGCTCGATTACGTTAATGAATGATCCATTAATTTAAGCACAGTCTTAATTTTTGTGACGTTAATTTGTATACACTTTAAAAAATATCTCTAACCTCTTCAATCGGAACCATGCATCCTTTTGTAACTACACGTTTTCTCTTACAATAAAACTTACAGTTGCTGAGGTATATGCTTTCTGATCCCATTACTCATATTTAACTTAGATTTTGCATGAAATGCAAAATAGTTTCTAGAGTATTTTTCTGGTCAAAACGAAGAAGAAAAAATGACATTGATCAACGTCATATAGACCGTGGGACGTTAATTAATGTCAATTAGAATAAGTTCGTTACATTACCTTAATTATTGTCACTAAATATGCAATTTTTGAAAAAAATTGTGTTAATTATTGACCCGTTAATTTCAGCCCGTAAATATTGTATACCATACATAAAATCAGTTTCATTTCATTATAATTTTAAAATTCCAAAATACAACATATCATAACACAAGAAAGATAAATGCATAATACGAAAAGTACATAATAACGCTCTATAGTTGTCAAAATTGCATATTTTAGAATTTCTTAAGGGGGAACTCTTCAACTTGTTTGAAAACTAATGTGAGGAGAGCACCCCCTGTAGTGCTAAAATCTTTGCATCAACAATGACCGTAAATTTCAAAAGGTGTCAAGGTATTTAGTCTAAAAAAGTATTTAATGTTAAAAGGTATTTAATGTAAAAAGGTGTCAAGAAACTATTTTTTATCACAACAATATAGGGTCTGTGGTAGAGGACCGAAAGGCGGTAGTAAATTTGGACGAATAAAAATGGTATTAAGTATTTATTATTTCATAATTATTGAGAATGTTACACCAAATAGGAATAACTCATTTCAAACAGAGTCGAACATTCTACAACAACAACTTAGCACATTAAATACTGTTTCTTTATTTCTTCTAGTTAAATGGAAAATTAACGCTTGGCGAAAACATTGCTGATAACAGTGGAATTGAAACTTCTTTCAAAGTAAGTTATCTGTAATTGTGTATAAAATCTTCATACTCCTGTGACGCTGCGCAGACTTTCCCCCCTTTTTTATAGACGTTAGGTAAGGGAAAGGTCATTCATTCTTCCAGAAGAAGAGGTGGAAGACATCTACGAGGGGGGCCAAAACTTTACACACTCAGAAGGAGGGGGATCGAAAACACAGAGCATTTTTTAAAAGGAGGAGTATGGAGTTGCTTTTATAGTACTGGAGGGGAGACCACTATTTTTACATAAACCTGAGAGGGGGGATGAAAATTCCATGAAATATATGAGAATGTCTTCTACCCTCTCCCCACAAGCAATTAATGACTTGTTACTAATGAGTGAATGAAATGATCCCATTACAATCATCGTTTCGGAAAGTGTGATTGGAAATTCGTGGATTGGAATGAACACAATAATCAATGAATTCCTGCTTGCTGTAAACGAATCATTTTTGCTAGTTCTCAGAGAAGGAATTTCTAATAAAACAACTGACAAGATTGCAAATGAGACGTAGTATGTCAAACATTTCGTTAATTCCATCGGACTACAACTTCCATATTCACTTCAACTTCAGCCCCTCCCCCCGTGCTCTATGCGCAGCGCAGATCTAGACCCAGGCCCCAACAATGCTGATGCTCTTACGTTGTACTTTTTTAAAAGTAATTAAAGTACGAAATTACAAACTCACCTAACTAGTCGCCTTCTGTTGTGAGAAGCCCCACAAACATCACGGATTTCTTTCTTACATTGATAGACAAAAACATCTGACATATCGGGGCCTCAAGGAATATCAAAAATGAGACTAAAGTCATCTTCTCAATGCACAATACTATGCACAATAAACTGATGCATAATAACAAGGAAAAACAAAGTTTTTTGATGTAAAAGAATTCAAAATCCGCTAAAAAACAATGGGGAATATACATCTGGCAATGAAAAAGTCAAGTATGAATTCCATGATTTAGATTCTGTACTTACAAGTAACGAAGAAGAAAAACAAAGGTACTCTATTCATAGGTATTCTACCCCCCGCCCCCCCCGCCTCCAATTTTATACTACTGCTGTGAATTAAGTTATTCAATATTTTCACTCTTTTAGGCATACAAGACATGGGTGCAAGAGAATGGTCCACCAAAAAGCTTACCTGGGGTAAACATGACAGATGATCAACTTTTTTTCCTCGCATCAGCCCAGGTATGATGATCAGGCAAACGCACAAATTTCTCCATGAAAACAAAATACTCATTCTAGCCTCCGACTGGAATTTTTGCGTTATTCTATAGCAAATGACATAATATGACAGAGATTTCAAAAATTTAGGTAGAAAATGCTATTGCAATATCTGTAGAGAAAACTTGAAATCAAATAGTTGGTCTTGTTTAGTCATTTAAACCAACTTCCCAAATGCAAATAATTAAGTTTCCACTACTGTTATTAATATAATAACCACTTGCAAAACACTTTCATACTGTAATTTTTTCCTATACTGTAATTTTGCTTTTTATTTTCCATACCAAATTAAATGTAAGTTGCCTACTTATATTGAGATTAGCACTTGTATTTTTTTAAGGCTATACCTATATCAGAAGTAAACAAATTCATTGTCCTACTTGTACGTGCTTCACATAGACCAGCAATGCACTTTGTACTTCAAAGTCATGCTGCAGCGTCTGATCAGCATGTTTTCTTATAGATTTGGTGTGCAAGTGACAGACCGGAACATGCCAAAAACAGTATACTAAGAGCTACTCACTCTCCTGGGATTTTCAGGTATGTTATGGAGCTGTCAGAAAAGATGGAGCAGACCGGGGCGGAAGGGAATCTACCGAATCAGGACAACTTCTGAGAGGAAATTGTTGGGCTAATATATCATTCATGGTACATTGGGGTACTCTTTTTCAAGGTACATTGGGGTCAACAAAACTATTTTTCTTTCTTGCACTGGGGCACATATTTTATAGTGAAATTTGACGTTCCTCCCCCTGCGGTCTGTTCCATACTTCATGACACTTCCCCTCGGTAACAATAATTGTGTTCTTTATTTTCCAGCTAAGGTGTATCACTGCCATAAAGATAACTCTATGATCACTGCATTGAATTTAGTAAGTCTGAAAGAGCATTGGGTTTTCAAACGAGGATGCCTAAAAATTTTTGTTAATGGAGAAAAGAAGAATGAAAAAGGTAAAGAAGTTCAAGAAAGGCGAAAAAGTTTCTAGCAGGAGAGAAAAATGCGAGGGGAAAAAAGGAGAGAGAGGGCTTTTAATGCAGGGGGGCTCCTTCTTAAAACCTCAAATTAGAGGGAGAGGTAAAGTAAGCACTAATACTATGAAGCAAAAGTGGTAGTAACATATTTTGCGTCGTTCTATGATTCGGACACTGCGTAGTTGCCGCTAGAAATAAAGCGTGTCTTTGCCCATCGATATCTTGACGTAGTGAGGCCCTTCGATGATCCTATCCTTTCAGTATTCCTCCAAGCCCACATTCGCAGCCGGGTGGAGACAATGATATGACGAGACACCTTCTGTTGGGGGGGGGCGTTCTGACCAATTGACCAACTATTGTTGCTATATTGTTACTATAAACACAAAAGGAAACAGAAAATACTGTGGCCAACCCTATTGCTACCTGGCAAACTTTTTTGACCAACTTTCTTGCAAATTTGAAAAAATATTTGGTGGACGCGACATCCCCCACACCCCCATCGGCAAATCCCTGGGTGGAGAGTGAACCAGCTTTCAACACAACTCGAGAAATGATGCAAACAAGGGACCCCCGGTGTAATATGAAAGCTCGACTCGGCCGGACGTAGCGAGGCTTAACTAATCTCAGCTGCTTGCCCATTTGACTCCAGCATTTCTAATTAAAAATTTTTATTTCTAGGGTAAGAGGAACTCTTTCAAATTCAAAAGAGTTTGCCAAAGCATTTAATTGCCCCAGCGGATCTCCAATGAATCCCAAGAAAAAATGCAGCATTTGGTAAGACGAAGGTGAACAGAAATGCAAGTTATATTGAGAAGAGACTGATGAAAACTCTCCTTGCACCGAAAGTACAATGGAAATGGACTTGACGAAACATGTTATATTTTTGGCTTGAGAAACTTTTACTATGGCAGGCCAAATTAACACGTCGTATAGCCTGACTATGTGCCATAAAAAGATAGTGTTTTATCAATTATACCAAGAAAAAATAAGGATAACTTATTCTATCTTGATCATGTATACAACTTGATCTTCTTTTTAACAGTCCAGCTCTGCACGGATGTCAAAGCTGGGGGGGAAGAGGCCAATAGGCCCCCCAATTTAATTAAAGAGAATAGTGCTTTACATCCTTTTTTATTTTCTTGCAGAATAAATACTGTGAAAGGCCATCTTGCATTTAGTACTGTAGCCAACACAGATAAGCAGAGTGCCAGGCTTATCCCTAACTTTGACGAACGCTTTACATCAGGCCCCTGCACTACTAAGCACAATTTGAAATCTCTGACTAAGGCTGATGGCATTGACTGGCATATACTAACTGGTTCATATGGTATATGGGCAGGGCAACAGCATAGTATTGGCTATTCAAGATCCTGGTCCCAAACTATTTGAACCACCTTATAAGATGGGATAATCTTTTGAGACATAGTCCTCTATTGGTTATGATGAGCATGCTCTCATGCAAAAAATATCAGATGTTACAGGCTAATATAAACAATGATTTGAATGCTATTCCATTACAAAATACTCCCTTTGTGACCCAACAGAAACCCTTGGGGGATCTCTGGCTTCATATTGGGAACTGCTAATGTAAACTGTTAAAATCCCATGGGCACCTATATGGATTACTAACTACTAAACCACACAATAGAATTTTTGAAAAATCTGTGTATTCCCTGGCCAGTACTAATGGACATAAGTTATATAGGAAAAGCCCAAGGAATTTCACTGACAAGAACGAATATACCAAATGAAAAAAATTAGAATGCACATCTTACTCACCAAAAAGAACAGGCTCCTGACTTTTCCTCAAGTACAAGACATTTCAGATGACATTTCAATGCTTGAACAACTATCAAATGTAAAGTGCAAACATATGATTAAACCATGAGAGATAACTCACTCCATTAAAAATGCTTGACTGCGTCAAGGGGGGGATTGATTTCTGCCTGGAAGATGACAGATATGGGAAACAGTGAGGTGAGGAGAGTTAGTTATTCTTCTAAAAAAACCTGCTAAATGAAATGGATTTCTATCCAAATGGAGGGCCACTGCCCCATCACCCCATGAACAAAGCTAATGGGAATGCCATGGGGGCAAACTGGCATGTATCATAAATTTTGGAGGCCTAAAGCCATATATGATTGTTTACATCTCCATGTCAGAAATTATGTTGAGGAGGCAAAACGTACAATTTTTCAAATGCGGGTATGATCCCCTTCTGCAGTTATGTGCCGATGACTGTAATTAAGGATGCAGAACATAAAGCAAATGAGCAAATATATGAAGAAAAGCTATTCTCAGACAACATTTTTTGCCTGCAGAGTTGGACTTGAGAAATCTATTTCTCTTTAATTTAGGTATATGTAAAAGTCTATGAAAGATATGACTCATAACTTCAACCTAGACTTTTGCTTCTAGCTGTATCACATTTTCATTAAAATTAAATGTTGCTGTATAAGCAAAACATACCTGTAATAGCTGATTATTAATCATAAATAAAATTCAACTCCAAGCCATATTCCTCAATGTTATCAGCTCCCAATGTTTTGAAAATCCTGATAATTCTGTTCATTTTCAGTAGCTAGCTGCTTCACAACTGCTCTTCCATGCCTATCACTTTTCCTATGAAGTCCTCTGAGAGTCTCAAAATCACAATTGATAATATACTAAGAATATCCTTACAAGTACTAATATGTGTAACAGCAACCATCTTGTTTTTACTAATATGACATGGTTTGATCATTAGTGGGTATCTATTGAAACAATAAATTACTGTGGTTCCTATTGGAAAATCTTTTCTGATACAAGACAAACCTGAAAATGCATACATGAGTTTGCACAAGATTGCATAGAAGACATATGGTAGTGCCAGAAATAGCAATGATTTAGCAAGGAATCAATGAAAAAGGCATATATATTCCATTAACATTACTGTCATGCAATAACTTACAAACATAAGAAAGGAACATTTTAAAAATGGCTAAAGCTATTTTTTGCTTATACAGGGCTCATGCTCAATTGAGTATGCAAAGTTTAAGGACTTTTTAAAGGAGAATTTAAGGACCAAAAGATAATTTTTAAGGCGACTGAGAATCCTCTACCAAGAATTAATTAAAACTAAGGAGTTTTCATCTAAAATGCATGAGTTTAAGGAGTATAAAGTGCCCTTAAACATGTAAGTTAAATCTAAGGAGTTTTTAGGAGTTTAAGGAGTAGGCTAGTGACATAGTGACCTGTACTTCAAGGATAAAACAATTAAACATAAAACAACAACCTAATAACAGAAGCTATGGTAGGCTAGTGACATAGTGACCTGTACTTCAAGGACAGAAAAACAATTGTATATAAAAGAGAAACAATGAACTATCTAAGTTTCAATGAAATGGCAAACTTATCAAAGCAATTTTGTGGAATTATGAAATTCTAAAGTACATATATGACGCAAAGTCAATAACTGCATGGATGATTATCATCTGATCTAAAGCAGTTAATCAATTGTGATATCTTTCAAATATCTCTATGTAGCTTTCATTTAAGAAAATAAAGAGGGTCAACCTTGTCTGTGCACAGCATCATCCATAAAAAAAGCAGAAGAAAAGAAAGTGGTCTTTAAGCTCTTCGCTAATGGAAAAGCATTAAGTACCAAAAAAATTGCAATACTAGGAATTTGCTAACATAAATTATTATTTTTAACTCCAAAAATAAATGGAAAATTAGTACACATCAAATATCTCATTGCACATTGTAGCAACAACTTTGGCTACTACCTAGTATTCAGTTTTAAAATAAAGAAAGGTAATAACAGAACAGCATAAATACTTGGATTAAGATTACTTAGAAAGAAGTAAATTGTACCAATCCATTTTGAAGTTCTTGGCAGTTTTAAAACTTGATTTGGTGCACAGATCACAGAAAATACACAAAAACACTGAACAGTACACTAAATGAAAAATGTCTTTATATGGTAATAGTTCTAAGCATACACACACTCTATGAGACCAATCCACAGTTTAAAATTTCAGCAGCAACATATTCTACAAATTTATTTACGACTATGCTTTTTCCCTTGAGAGCAGACTTCCTCAGCATCCTCAGACCCTTCCATCAAGTCTCCATCAGATGATAATCCTACCAGGCAGGTCATTTGAGAATTTGAAATTAAGCCTGAAATAAAAAGAAGACACATTAACAGAAATCATAAACTATAAGCTATAAATGACTCTATTAAACATTTGGAAAGAAATCTCAAGAAGAAATGCATGTTTTGTTTCACCAAAAGGATTAAATTATAATTGAAGTGATGATAGCCAAATGATGTGAAGGATGAAGAACATAAAATCTAAATGTGTGAACCCCAAGATCAACAGCGTATTCTATGTTGCATTAGAGCTGGAAGGCATATTCGTGTTTTTACTCCAAATTGATAGCAAATCACTACCCTGTTTTGCATATCAATACACATTTTTATGAAAAACATATCTCACATTGTAATATGCTGTTTAAACTATATACTCTGTACAATCATATTCGTGTTTATTACATTAAATTATATTACTTATGCAAAGCAAAAAGAAACAAACACTCACTTATGGCTGCTAAGCACCTTTGCATCTCACCAAATTTAAACTTTTGCTTGCTTTTTGATCCAACTGATGCCATTCTACACAAGAAAATCACACTACATTAATTGATAAATCCAGCTAAAAATACTGCAATCATATATGAAAAACTAAAAGAAGTCTTCCCACATAAACTTCTTATCTTTTGCCATCTGAAAATTATAAACTGGTGTCTACAAGTCATTTCTGATGCAATAACTTACATCTTCTGCAAGGAAGAACTTGATAGTTTTGATGTTCTACTTGATGTAGAAAATTCATTGATCAAGCCTATAACATGAAAAAATTGAAATTAATATTCATTTATTGCAGAACATTGCATTTTACCTTAAAATCTCGTTAAAAACATTATGAACAGTGATGTAGAGTCAACTATACAGATGCTCTTTGGGACGCTGGAGCATGGCGGTGAGGGGGTAGTGCCCTTCATGTCCTTCAATAGCAGGGGCAAGGAGGGAAAAAGTGCCCTTCTTATTCTGTCTATTGATTTTCTCACATTTTCTTTTTACATTTGTTTTTCTCTCAGGTTGGACCTCCTTCTACCCTCATTTTGTGATATTGTGGAGAGTGTAATACTACACATATTGTCTGGAGGCAAGCTCCAGGCCCCCACTTCCACCAATTGAAGTTCCCATTACAAGGAAAGACAAAATGGACACGTTTTAGATAGCAATGTTAAAGCACAAGCGAATGCAGCTAAATAAGCAGAAATTAGAAGATCTTCATAATCAATAATGAAAACTAATGGTTGGAAGTACAGGTTTGTGAAAAGTTACTTCTAAGCTAAAATTCTGAAGCTGTTAGGATGTCATAATCATTTAAAGTGCCTTTCTACAAACTTCTGCCCCCTCCCCTATTCCTGTTCCGGTATCCCTGTATGCTCTTTTATTGCATCCATGCAAGTTCTAATAATGCCCATCAATGTCTTAAGATTCAATGTCTGATTCCGTAAGTCAAAAGTCCATTATATGAAACTAAAGCTATACAACACAATATACCATACCTAATTTTAGTGTGCAGTGATAACCAATTTGTGCAGTGATAAACTCAAAACGTGCAGTGATAAATTATGAAATGTGCAGTGATAAGAACGGTGCTTAGCCACTTTGGTCATACTTAGAAAAAAGTCCTGACGTTTTTTCTACGTACATATTGCAAAGTTTAACTCCATGTCCAACATCTCCTTTGGAAAATGCCCCATAACCATGACAAAAAATTTTCAAACATCTTAGAATAGCTTATAGACCTAAATTTCTTGAAAACAATGTTACCAGATCACAGAATGTACTGTGAACTGCAACTGCTCAGTTTACCTGACTTTTCTTTTACGGTACCCTGTTTTTTAGTAATTTTAACTTTTTTTTATACTACTGGAAAAATATCTCAAAATAATCCATAAAACGTGCTGGCACAAATATACCAGGCCCCCTATTGGTGTTACCCCCTCAGAATGCCTCATTTCTTGTAAAATGTGCAGTGATAAAATTTCCTTAAAATTAGGTATGCAATATACCAAGCCATATACCTTTTAATACGGCTGCATTACATTTCCTACCATTCTGCATGGCAAAAATCTGCAATGGAAACAACAAAAAATCATGATCAAGCTTGAAACTAAAATCCCCTCCTAGCCAGGGTACGGCCTTTTTTAAAGAGATCTCAAGTGTACATGAGCAAAAATTCAGGTACGCAAATGTATATTTTGAATTAGTTGTACACATGTGGTGTACATTTTGGCTCATTGCAAGTTGGCACTCTGACTCAGGTGTGCATTTTGAGTCAGTATACGTGTGCGCTATAAATTAAACCCAAGCCCTTGATATAGTGGTAGCCGTACACTGCAAACAAGCAAAATAGCTATATGCCAACAAAGTTATAGTTAAAACCAACCTGCCTAGGAGAATTAACTAGCTTTGTCATGTTTCGCAAAGTTCTTGGGGCAGCCATGTTCATCAAATACGGAGAGCATGTATATATAGCCTCGTTTTGCAGCAGATTTCCCATTTTAATTTCTTTCATGTTTCTTTCATTCTTTCATGTTTCTATCAAAAATAGCTTCAAACACGAAGGCAAAGCAAATTCCACTGAGCTATCGAAATACGTTTGGGAATTAAAGAAAAAGGGCACTACACCCATTATATCATGGGAGGTGATCGACCACGCACGCCCATACAATAACGGTTCAAAATTCTGCCACCTTTGCGCCACGGAAAAATTCCACATCATCACATCAAAGCGCAATCTTCTAAACAGAAGAACTGAACTTATTTCAACCTGCCGACACGTTAACAAATTCCTCCTCAAGTACATCAAAGCATTCCAACCGGACCCAGCATACCTAATTTTAAGGAAATTTTACCACTGCACATTTCACAAGAAATGAAGCATTCTGAGGGGGTAAAACCAATAGGGGGCCTGGTATATATGTGCCAGCACGTTTTATGGGTTATTTTGAGATATTTTTCCAGTAGCTTAAAAAACAATGTTAAAATTACTAAAAACAGGGATACCGTAAATGAAAAGTCAAGTAAACTGAGCAGTTACATTTCACAGTACATTTTGTGATCTGGTAACATTGTTTTCAAGAAATTTAGATCTATAAGGTATTCTAAGATTTTTGAATATATTTTGTCATGGTTATGGGGCATTTTCCAAAGGAGATGTTGGACAAGCAGTTAAACTTTGCAATATGTACGTACAAAATAAGTCAGGACTCTTTTCCAAGTATGACCAAAATGGCTAAGCACCGTTACTTATCACTGCACATATCATAATTTATCACTGCACGTTTTGAGTTTATCACTGCACAAATTGGTTATCACTGCACACTAAAATTAGGTATGGGACCCAGCCAAGGAAAAATAGCACTGCTTCAGCAGTAAATTCCAGCACATCTGATGAACGCAACCAGCGTGAAACTCAGAGTTATGTGATCTTAATTGCAGTCAAACAACACTTTTATTTTGGTTTATAAGGTTTTAATCTGAAGTATATAGCTCTGCCTATCGCATTGAGCACTCTGACTTTATAGTTCCTTTGGATTGTTATATATATATATATATAAAGTTAATATCTTCAATGAGAATTGCCTAACGATGTCCTGACTCCTAACGATTCTGGTTCCAACTTCGCATGTGTCGTCGCGAAAATCGTCTAGTGGAGATCCTCTACCGATAAGCTATAGAATTACCGGCGACCGGTTCGACAGAAGTGGGGGGTATAACATCGCCCGACACCCCCTACTTCGGCACGCCCCTGAAGGAATGAATTTTTGACATTGCACGTAGAGCCCCCTTGCTAAAAGTTTCAGAAATCATCCCTGTTTAACGCCTAATATAAAAACAACGCTGCCAGTAGTTTCTGACCAATAAAATAACTATAAATATGAATTTATAACAAATGATTATTTATCAGCAATATGTTTGAAATAGTTTGCTATAACTAGCAAATATAAAGACGTAATATAGATATAAGTACTTCATACAACTAGCTATGAACTAAGATCCTAAATTGAAAAGTGCTGGGGGTACGTCGCTACATATATAGGTATCTTTAAAACAGATCAATTCTGATATAAGCACTAAAATCACAGTAGACAAAAGAATCAGTATGATAAAGAAATAGAAACCGCAAAGTTCCATAATGTATGTGACAATGCTGTCTGGCAAAGGATTAATAGGCAAAAACTTAATTGTATTTGTATAGGATAGTACGGCGTTGACTATATATCTATATATATGTGTCGGGAATTGCGCGGCCGCATTTGCGCCGCCGCATCCTACAACAGGAAAATGAAACAATGTCACAGGCTAGGCCGTAATGAACAATAAATCTATCTTCATCAAAGTCATTCCTATCAACTGTCACAGAGAGGGAAAATTCAAAGTCAGAACATATGAAACAGTAGCTCTTTGAAGTTATGCTCCATAAAATGTATTGATCAAAACTAATGCATGACTTGATAGGAGAGATTGTAAAGTGAGAGCTACGCAGAGCTGAAACGATGTGATGATTTCTCAGTACCTTGAGCCTATTACTTGGTAAAATCATAAGCAAGAATCTAAGCATTTCAGGATAAAACGCTAAAAATAAAAATTTGATCACATCGGGCATTATAAATGAATCCGGTCATAACTAATACATAAAAATGGTTCTCGAATTTCTTTATAATGATATAAATAAACACTCAAACTTGCGCATATTGGATTTTCTCGGACTTAAATAGTCTGACCCATACCTAATCTCGGACTAGGAAAGAGTCCGACGCATACCTAATCCGACTCACAAATATAATTGCATGTGCATCAAGACGAAAAAGACAATGACCCTTTGTGCGACATGTGAGATCTCAGAGGGGGTACTCCCTGCCTTCCTATATAGAGGGATCCATGTCAATATTTTAGTTCTAAGATTTTACAAAACTCATATTTGGCATCTGAGAATTACAGCTTAAGAAATATTCATTGTTTTCCTGAGAATCGAAAACGAAGTTGCAAAAGAAACCAAATTCTAAAGTTTTAATATTATAAAAAATTGAAATAAACAACCTTATCACAAATGTTGTGACATTCAACGAATTTTTACGAAAGTGGTAGTCTAAAATATGTAACAATACTAATTGTCTCAAAATTATGAGACTCAACATTTAGGGTTTCTCAAAACTGTGACTGAGCGTCAAAAATAAATTGCTGACATGGATCTCCGTATAGAAAAGTAGGGAGTACCCCCTGGGTGCGGGGTACCCGATTTTGGCGTATCTGACTTACGCATGTTTGACTGTATATCTATACATATTCATGTAAATATTATGTTGTCACAACGAAAATGTTTTGAATGTTATATATTCACTTCATACTGACGAAAATTGAGTTTCCAATTTACAAAGCCTTCCTCTCTTCAAAAGAGGTTCCTTCCCTAGCAGTAATTGTTGCAATGAGGGCTCCATATTTGACAGTATTTGCCTTAAGTGTTGTGCTCATCATGGTTCTAAAGTGTGATGCCAGGAGCTGGTAGTTTGATGGTAACAAACTTTTCCTTCATATTGCCGCTACTACAAAAATTCCGTTTTAAAATTGTTAAACATTTCAGCCGGTCTATAACCAGCCATTAATCCATATATTCCCGTTGCTTTTTTGAAAATGTAGATCGCGTATCGTTCGACTTTGCGCCAAACATCTTCATTTTCTGGCTAAAGTCTAGTGCCGCAGGATCTTCACGCGATGGAGCACGAGAACTCGAACCTGACCGCGGCTGCTGGTATTGGCTAGTAGGCGAATAAAT
>WIPJ01067649.1:206459-240346 GCA_018155075.1 Cassiopea andromeda
ACCGATATGCTATAGAATTACTGGCGACCGGTTCGACAGAAGTGGGGGATATAACATCGCCCGACACCCCCTACTTCGGCACGCCCCTGAAGGAATGAATTTTTGACATTGCACGTAGAGCCCCCTTGCTAACAGTTTTAGAAATCATCCCTGTTTAACGCCCAATATAAAAACAACGCTGCCAGTAGTTTCTGACCAATAAAATAACGATAAATATGAATTTATAACAAATGATTATTTATCAGCAATATGTTTGAAGTAGTTTGCTATAACTAGCAAATATAAAGACGTAATATAGACATAAGTACTTCATACAACTAGCTATGAACTAAGATCCTAAATTGAAAAGTGCTGGGGATACGTCGCTACATATATAGGTATCGTTAAAACAGATCAATTCTGATATAAGCACTAAAATCACTGTAGACAAAAGAATCAGTATGATAAAGAAATAGAAACCGCAAAGTTCCATAATGTATGTGACAATGCTGTCTGGCAAAGGATTAATAGGCAAAAACTTAATTGTATTTGTATAGGATAGTACGGTGTTGACTATGTATCTATATATGTGTCGGGAATTGCGCGGCCGCATTTGCGCCGCCGAATCCTACAACAGGAAAATGAAACACTGTCACAGGCTAGGCCGTAATGAACAATAAATCTATCTTCATCAAAGTCATTCCTATCAACTGTCACAGAGGGGGGAAATTCAAAGTCAGAACATATGAAACAGTAGCTCTTTGAAGTTATGTTCCATAAAATGTATTGATCAAAACTAATGCATGACTTGATAGGAGAGATTGTAAAGTGAGAGTTATGCAGAGCTGAAACGATGTGATGATTTCTCAGTACCTTGAGCCTATTACTTGGTAAAATCATAAGCAAGAATCTAAGCATTTCAGGATAAAACGCTAAAAATAAAACTTTGATCATATCGGGCATTATAAATGAATCCGGTCATAACTAATACATAAAAATGGTTCTCGAATTTCTTTATAATGATATAAATAAACACTCAAACTTGCGCATATTGGATTTTCTCGGACTTAAATGTCTGACCTATACCTAATCTCGGACTAGGGAAGAGTCTGACGCATACCTAATCCGGCTCACAAATATAATTACATGTGCATCAAGACCAAAAAGACAATGAACCTTTCTATATAGGGGGATCCATGTCAATATTTTAGTTCTAAGATTTTACAAAACTCATATTTGGCATCTGAGAATTACAGCTTAAGAAATATTCATTGCTTTCCTGAGAATCGAAAACGAAGTTGCAAAAGAAACCAAATTCTAAAGTTTTAATATTATAAAAAATTAAAATAAACACCCTTATTACAAATGTTGTGACATTCAACGAATTTTTACGAAAATGGTAGTCTAAAATATGTAACAATATTAATTGTCTCAAAATTGTGAGACTCAACATTTAGGGTTTCTCAAAACTGTGACTGAGCGTCAAAAATAAATTGCTGACATGGATCTCCGTATAAAAAAGTAGGGAGTACCCCCTGGGTGCGGGGTACCCGATTTTGGCGTATCTGACTTACGCATATTTGACTGTATATCTATACAAATTCATGTAAATATTATGTTGTCACAACGAAAATGTTTTGAATGTTATATATTCACTTCATACTGACGAAAATTGAGTTTCCAATTTACAAAGCCTTCCTCTCTTCAAAAGAGGTTCCTTCCCTAGCAGTAATTGTTGCAATGAGGGCTCCATATTTGCCTTAAGTGTTGTCCTCATCATGGTTCTAAAGTGTGATGCCAGGAGCTGGTAGTTTGATGGTAACAAACTTTTCCTTCATATTGCCGCTACTACAAAAATTCCGTTTTAAAATTGTTAAACATTTCAGCCGGTTAATAACCAGCCATTAATCCATATATTCCCGTTGTTTTTTTGAAAATGTAGATCGCGTATCGTTCGACTTTGCGCCAAACATCTTCATTTTCTGGCTAAAGTCTAGTGCCGCAGGATCTTCACGCGACGGAGCACGAGAACTCGAACCTGACCGCGGCTGCTGGTATTGGTTAGTCGGCGAATAAATCCTCCCAGACGGACTCGTCGAGCTATGCCGAGTGTTCCCGTACGAATTATTATAGCTAGCGACGGTATTTTGCGAGAAACTAAATCTATCACCCCTTGCAGGCTGTGGGCTTGTACTAGACGGTGATCTACCGGCGGAAGCTGGAGACAGTAAAGAAGGAGGGGATAAGCTAGATGGGGGCGGTGGGCGGGGAGGAGCTGGTTCATCGTTGTCATCATAATCGATGGGTGATCTCCTCTGAGTTGGCTTTTTCGCAATTTGCGGTGGGCCGACATTCAAAGATCGTATGCGCTTTTCACGTTCAGCTCGTTCAACTTCTTTGTCAAGTGTTTCCCGTCTTCTCTCATAATCTGCGAAAGCTTTCTGTCTAAATTCGCTCTTTATCAGATCCTCCGAGTTCGCACGTCGGTCGATAGGACTGTACTGAGGCTGCCTTTGACTTCTCTCCCTTGATTCTTTCAATTCCTTTTGCCGTTGATACTCTTCCATCATCTTTTTTTCCTGCTCTCGTTGGTTACGTACATCCATTTGCTTGCGCTGTCTTTCCCGTTCCTCAGATTCCAATTGCTCCTGTCTTAATCTTTCTTGCTCTCGCTTCTTTTCCAGATGGTTCCTTCTCTGCATAGCAAACCATTCATCCTCTGTGGAGGAGTTTCTTTGGCTCGACCCTGACGAGCCCCCTCTTTCTGCTCTTCTCTGGCTATCACTTGAATCGCTAACGTTCCTTTCCGATCGATTCGGTCGTCTTGCGTGGTCTTCAATCATCAGTTGGACTTTCCTCTCCTGCTCTGCCCGTTGTTCTCTCTCGCTTCTTATTCTTTGATGATCAACGTCATCTAGGTCATAATCTTTCTTTCTACGACTCAGACGTTCATTTTCCAGCTGCAATCTTCTTTGAAATTCTTGCTCAATGTCGTGAGGGTCCTCATCTGAAGAGTAAAATGAATGCACTTGTCCGCTCGATTTCAGCTGCTGCGAGCGCTGTGCCATCTGTCTGTCATCACCCGAAAATTCACTGTAATTTCCCTGGCGGATTTGATATTGCTCTCTAACAATGTCGTTGCGCTCCCGTTGTTCTCCAACCAGTTGATTCTGGGTGCGATGTTCCAAAGTATCCTGGTTGAAATTGCTATTGCCACCATTTTCTTCTAATAACAGATCCTGAAAGGTGAAAACCCAGACACCCTTTAACTTAAAAACAAAATCTTCATACGACCTATCCTACAAAAATTTGCATTTTGTAACGGCCGATCAAAAGGTTCAACTTCAAAAGCTAAAATTTCTTGTCCCAGTGAAGGTTAACTGCACAAAGTATAAGTCTACAAACTTGTCATGGAAATTCGCCGTAAAAATCATGCAAATTTGTAGTGGAATATGTCGTGTACAGATCGTGATACTTGTCGTGAAAACCAGTGGTGGAACCTATCGTGGAATCACTTTTAAAAACTGGTCGTGGAGCTTTGTCATGGGAGTAAATAGCTAAAAGTCTTACAGAGATGATTTTCCTTTATATCTAGTAAAGTCAAACTACTGAACGTTTTTTTATAAGAAACATGTCTATAAGAAACATGAGGCTGAAATTTGGCAAAAATTATGAAACATAGGCAGGCTGAGTTTCAAATAATAACTTGCAAAAGCAGTCTTTACTAGTAAATTTTTGATCAAACTAGAAAGAAAATAGAACGAACATCCATTGCATGCCTCACAAAACTTGAGTATCCTTTTTTTACATCACAATTGCCTAATCTGGGTTTTGCACATTCAAGGCTGGATATGACGAAATATAAAGAAACATCCAAACTAAAGCCAGAGTTTGTTTCTTATAAAAAAAACATAAAAAACTTAGGGTATAGTTAACTATGCTTAGAGCGACTGTTCTAAGTATCCAGAGGTATAATGATATTTATAACCTTGAGGAAACACTGATTCCCGTTTGACATTTTTCGATGAGCAGTTACGTGAGTTGCTCTTAAACTCTAGCTATTGCTCTCAAGTCAAAGGCGTCGATGCCGGCGGGGAGGGCACTTTTTTACATAGTGACATTTTTGCACTTCTTTCTCCCTTATTTGTAAACTAAAGTATCAAAGGAGACCATTTCAATTTGTTCATAATCTAAAAGTTTTGTAAATGACGCTGCAACCAACAAGGATAAGCAGAATGGAATGCCTAAATTATCCTCAAACTTAGTGATAAGGCCCCAACACTTTGGTAGTCATTTCAACGCCCTTGCAGGTCTATTCCCATAGATAAATGGAAAAAAGATAACTAATCATATTTGAGAGAGGCGTCAAGCTAAGACTGTAGAAAATACAGTTGCACCTCGATATGTTGAACTGCAAGAGGAAACAAAAATTTGTTCGACTCATCGAGGTTTCGACTTATCAAGGTTTACATCTCTGGACGTTGAATTTTGCTTTCAAATGCCCGCAGTACACAACGGGCCAAGGGGTGAACATTCAAGTAGAAATAGACCACTATAAGTTTGTACGGGCCGTAGTAGCATTTTCCATCTATTAAAGCCAAATTTTGGGGCTGCCCCAAGTCCATTCACTTCACTGGATTCTTTCGTAAATCCATGTGGTAATGACAAAATTTTCATGAAAATTCCAAAAAAATTTTGATGATTGAGCTTAAACTTAACCCAAAAAGAAATTAGGTGCGTGTGTTGTGTGATAAAGCATGATACTTGACTGTATAAATCAAATAAGCCACATTCAGCAATGACCATATAAGGAAATTAGATCCCAGATCCTCAGTTTTTGAAAATTTCAGTTCTTTTCTATTAGTCAATTACTCTTCAAATGAGCTATCAACCACCATTTTGGACCATCTAACTCAAGATATGCCTAAATGTCTGCCAAGACACTGCTTTGGCCAAAATGCCCCTAAATGCCCCCCATTGGCCATTTGAAGAAGAACAGCAAAGGAAAACGTCCTAAAACTATATTTGATTTTCTGACAGCAGATGCCTCTCAAGAAGCAAATGCTCATTTAAATTGAAAGAGCAAGCAGTCCATTTTAATGATGGAGATGGAATGCAAGTCCCATGCCAATTGAAAAATCATCACGAAACCCGTTCGACCTTCAAACCGTTGAAGGCCATACGAATTTTGTGACGATTTGAATAAAACAATGGGATATTTAGTATTTATATGTTAAGATGAATTGATGAAATGTAGGTCAAGATTGCTGACAGGACTCTTTTGGTAACATTTTCACTGTCTACCGATTTTGCTCGACTTAAGAGGGGTTATTTGTTGAAAGGAGTTAGCAATTTATTCGACTTATCGAGTTATTCGATATATCCGGAGTTCGACTTATCCGGGTATTTTCTGTACAAAAACCATACCAAAACCAAGGGAAATGAGAAAATATTCCAGATCGGAGGAGTTCGGCTTAACCGATGGTCGACTTATCGAGGTTCAACTGTATTTCCAACAACTGCTACTAAACGTGGAAGGAAAAACAAACATTAATACCTGTGCATCCAGTTTCTGGAATTTATAAGAGTCAGACAAAAGCAATTCAACCTTAGAAATATAGTCAATTCAACCTTAGAAATATAGTCAATTCAACCTTAGAAATATAGTCAATAAGGTTGAATTGCTTTTGTCTGACTTTTGTAAATTCAAGAAACTGGATACAGACGTGTTAGATCTTTGTATTAAGCGTGAAGGTCAACCCATTCGTTTTCTTAGAAAAACAAATATATTTTAAAAGCTCTACTGACCTCTGGTGGAGGAGGTAAATAATCTAAATCATCTTCATAGTTGTTCTGGTAATTTTCAGAGTACACTCTAGAATTCCCTGAACTAATTCCTTGATGCTGTCGCAATAGTTCTTCCTGTCGTTGTCGTTCCTCCTCTTCACGCATTCTCTTCTCCATTTGCCGTCTCCTCTCCTCCTTGATTCGTCTTTCCTCCTCTTCTTGATATCTTCTGGATTCTTCCTCACGGCGCAACCTCTCATTTTCAATTCGTTTTCTTTCTTCTTCCTTGCGTTTTTCTTCCTGCTTCTTAAGCTCTTCCTTTATTTTCTTAGCTTCGTCAAGCCTTTCTTGCTCCTTCCTAGCTTCTTCCTGCCGTCTAACCTCCTCTTCTATCTTCTTTTTTTCCTCCTCTTGTCTCTTTTCTTCCTGTAATCGTGCTTCTTCCATTTCCCTTTTTCGTTGCTGCTCTTCAAAGAATCGCAATCTAGCTTCATACTCCCTTTCCCTCTGTTCAAATTTCCTACGCTCTTCCTCCATTCGTCTTTGCTCCTCTTCTTCTTCAAGCCTCTTTTGCTCGGCTATACGTTCTTCCTCTATCCTCAATTCTTCGAGTCTTCTTTGCTCTTCAAGCTTTCGTTTCTCTTCCTCTTCCTTTTCTTTCCTTAATTTTTCTTCCAAAATGCGCCTTTCCCTTTCCTCCCTTTCTTCCCTTTCTCTTCGCTCAGCCTCTGCTCTTCTCTGTTGCTTCAAACGCTGTTCTTCAAGGAACTTTTTTTTGTCTTCTTCCTGTTGCTGTCTTATTTGCGCTTCTCTTTCTTTCCTTGCTTCTTCCATGAGCCTTTTATTTTCTTCAATTCGTCTCATCTCCTCTTCCTGTTGTCTCTGCTCTTCCTCTGCTTGCCTTAATTCTTCTTCCCTTCTTGCTTCTTCCTCTTCCCTAATTCTTCTTTCTTCTGCCATACGCTCCTCTGCTGCTATTCGTCTACGTTCCTCCTCCTCCTCCTCCTTTCTACGCTCTTCCTCGTCTTCTTCCTTTCTATCAACACTGCCGTGATTCTCAATCCATCTTTGAGTACGAATTTGTGGAGAGTTTTCGTTGATTGTTGACTCGTGCACCTTGTCGTATAGACTTTTCGGTTCTTTCGGTGGAGCTACAATATCGAATGCGAAGTATTGTACATAACCATTCTCGTAATTTCAAGATCTAAACAGCAGTTACTTCAACAGTCGCTGTCTGGCTATTACCCTCACAAATTCAACTTGAAACAAAATTAGCGGAAGGGATCCAGCAGTCAAGGGGAAGGTATTCCATCTTACCAGTACAAACGACTCCCATCGCATCTATATAACCACATAAGACTGCTGGAGTGCAAATTTGCCTACACAGGGGGAAAGGAGCTTTCAAAAACAGAACAATCTATAGACAGAGATATATCACTCGTCATTATAAAGCCAGATATGAAAGAAGCTAGCTACCTGGCGATGTCCCAGGCGATGATTGGATGAGGAGATGAGCAAGTCCATGATGCACAGCGGCTTGCTTAATTATTTCCAGGACAACTGTTGGGCCTGATTGTCCCATCAACTTGGCGGCTCTGAAAATGGAAAAATCAAAATGACTATCTGATTTTAAAAAGACATCCCTACCTCAGTAAAAGCTTTGGTTATGAATACTATTATTTATATTACAATGTTGTCCTTATCTATTCTATATAATATTTCAAAGAGGATAGATTATAGACATCTTGGTATCTAGCATTGTTTATCAAATAGACGACCCTTTGAAATCATCGCTGCACAATGGGCTACCGTCCTAAAGTAGCAGAAATCAATACATTATTATTTCATCAAAATACACTTTTCTTTGTAAGAAACAAACTCTCTGGCTTCAGCCTGGATGTTTCTTAATATTTAGTCATATCCAGTCTTAATGTTTCGTAAATAGTTTCTTAAATTTACAAGCATGCAATGACAACAACCCGGATCAAGCAATTGCGATGCAAGAAAAAGAATGCTCAGACTTTGTGAGGCATGTTATGGATGCTCATTCTATTTTCTTGCTAGTTTGATCAAAAATTTACTAGTAAAAACAGTTTTTGCAAGTTATTTATTGAAACACGGCTTGCCTACGTTGTTAAATGTTTCATAATTTTTGCCTAATTTCAGCCTCTTGTTTCTTATAGACATGTTTCTTATAAAAAAATGTATTTTTGGTTTTTGGCATTGTACATCAGAAAGCAGAATAAATAAAATTTAAGGAAATGGGGCACAATACTCAAGACAGATTTAAGAATATCAAAATTTTAAGAATATCAATAAAATTTAACATTTATATTTAAAAAATTAGATGCCAACTATAGCACCTAGAACATCCCCAAAAGCCTGCGATTTCTACTTGGAATAACCATGGTTATTCAAATATGATGATAAACGTATGAGCTATACCCTTCTTGTGTAACTCCGACCAAGCTCACTCCATTGACAGAAATAATTTGATCAAATGGTTCCAGCATGCCATTCTTAAAAAAGGATGACAATTAAATTAATAGATGAAAAGATGAAAAGAGGCGAAAAGGGGAGAAGAATTGATCTTACGTTCATAGGATGGATAGCACAAAGATGGCCTAAGTGGAATTCTGACAAAGTAAGCGAGAAAGAAATAATATTTGCGCAATGCACTTCAATACTGCAGGGGTAAATCAGATGTGCAAATTAGTTTATAAATAAAAAAACTTGAAATGCAAAAAGCAAAAACAGTAAATGAAGTGATCAGTGAACTATAATGAGACTCGTACATCTGCAGCATACTAAAAATCTTTAATTTTCTCTTGCTTTCCCTTCCCTCCCCAGAGAAGCAAAGTAGAGCTTGAACAGTCCCCTTGGACGCCTTTGCCAGGAGTATGAGGTATTTCAAGACTAGATACTTTTCCTGGCGTTAACAAAGACTGCAAGTAGTGTGATTCCTATCCAATTCATCATGGTTCTGAGTTGACTATACTAAAGATAGCCAACGGTTCCCCGTATCAAGCACTATGCATCGAAGAAATATTGCCAAGATATGCTACACGAGAAAATCAATGGAAACGAACCTGGTGGGCAGTTCCTCCGTCTATAACTCCCTTTATGTAAATACCTAATTGCTGTGATTCTGAGCCCTAAAAGAAAGAAAACAAAAGAATCACAATAAAGAGACGGAAGGGGTAACGGGGGTGTAGAACAGTTAAAATAAGTTCAAACATACTGCTGTAGTCGCCTAGCAAGAAACAAGTGGAAAACGTAGAAAATACTAACAGGCAACTACATGGGCAGATCCACAGCTGGGCTTTGAGAAGGGGGTGGCCATTTGATTCATTTTATTGTCTTTTTCATGTGGGAAATTTCTTTACACAATTGCTTGCTATATGAAATATTACCACCTGGAAGTCATAGTCCCGTGGCCCTCCTGGATCCTCCAGTGGCCTACGAGATACAGGCGGCCGAACATCAGCTAATAAATGCTGAACGGTAGAAGAAACAGAGAAATATGACAATTATTCAATATAACAAACCAGGCTCTGGGCTCGTGCTGTGGGAAATAGATAAACATTTAAGGTCTTTTCAAGGAATTTTTAAGGACTAAACATGATTTTTAAGGAGGATTTTTTGTGTGTTTCCAAGAAAAAACAAATCAGCTCACAATTAAGTCTACCGTTTAAAATAATATCCCCAAGAATTGCTTATACACAAGGAGATTTTAAAGTGCCCTTGAAAACGTAAACCAAATCTAAGGAGCTTTTAAGGAGTTTAAGGAGTAGCAAAAACCTACTCCTTAAAGCTTTTAACGGATTTCTCAAGTAAAAAGTATTGCAAAACACGGCCTACGTACTTGATTCCAACCAGTTTCAAAGAAAAGTCAGCGTTAAGGAGGTAAAAATACAAACCTCGGCTGCTACTATACTAAGTCCCAGTCCTCTATTCCCCTTCTGCAATGTGACACTAATTGTCTCAGGAATGATCTCCTTTTCATCAGACTGTAAAGAATAACGAGGCAATTACAGCAAAATAATGTACTATGCGATAAAATCTACCTTTGCGCAGGAGACTCTGCAACACGGTGTAGTAGTGTGCACTGAATCATTGCGAATAGTTACTAATGGGCAATTATATTAACAATCGCAAAATTATTTGAAAAATAAAATCCTAACAGACAGAATATGTAAAGAACGTGTACTTTCAAAGGGGTTCTGGCTACGGTAAAAGTCTGAGATGTACCCTGAGCTTTTTCCATGCAAAACAAGGACCTGATTTGCTACAAAATTAAAGAACTTAGGTCATAATGATTACACTCAATCTAAATAATGGTAAACACTGAAGGGTATGACTTTTAAACAAGGTGAAAGGATGGCCGCTTCCTAATTAGTTAAAGTTATATAGGGATATTTCGTGGCAAACCGACACGCGAATAATTTAGATGACTAAATCATGAAGAGATCCTTATTCATCACACTGTCAACATCATATTTTCTACCTTATCGTCGTGGTTTTCATATGGGTAATGATCTCTTGGTTGTCCATATTCATCTACATCGACGGTATCATCTGGAAACAATGTTATAGACAATGTTATAAACACAATGTTATAAAAACAATAAGATAAAGACAATGACAATAACAATAACATAAAGACAATGTTATAAAGACAATGTTATAAAAAAATCGCTACTCCAGCAACAAATACTCTTCAAAACTATCTATACAAAAAAGGCAGATATGAAAAGAAATGGCTAAGAGTATTTCTAAGTAAAATGCAAAGACTATGAACTTCGATTTATGGAGTGATCGTTTATTATGTCTCAGGGAGGGGCGGTGTTTTTTAAAACAGATGTGCCAGCTCTGAAACATACTCCCCCAATTTGAATTACTTTTAAAACTTGTACCCCAATATGGAAGATGTACCCCCATCTCTGCCATCTTGAAATATTGGTAAGTCCTGGTAGCTAGTAAAGATTGGTAACCCAAACACAATTCAAAGGTAGCCCATGATGTTTTTTCTGTGACATAAACGCCGTGTTCTGTGAGTGATATGGTAAGTGGTTGATAACCCCCACTTATAACATATTCAACAAATATACCCCTTTCCGAAAGAGCCTTTTGTAAGTCGTACTCCCCCCATACAAAAACACCGTCCCTCCCGGAGATATAACAAACCATCATTCCCTTACTTATGAGCAGAATGGAACTCATTAATCAAAAAATTTGATTTCAAAGAAGGAGGAAGAATTGAACAGAACAGCAAAACAAAGAGCAATGAATAGTTTAATCACATGCTGAATACCTTCAAAATACTCTTGATGAACGGTCCAGAGACCAGTGGAATCTGGGCTGACATGAAATCGACAAATCCCTAGAAATGCAAAACCGTAAATTATTAGAAGCGTTGACGTGCAGATCTGAGTGATGGAAAGTATGCTCCACTACAACAGTTAACGGGACGCATATCCAGGAAGCAACTCATAGAAATCAGCACCATACACAATGGCCTGTGGCTACATATCAACTTATTATTGTTAAAGATGACTTGCTTCACATCCAAGAACAGTAGTTCCCAGCCCTGCACTCCTGAAAGACTTTTGCTTTGACCTCGCACCCCCTAGAATATTTACGGTATTCAATGATACAGGAGGGCAACAAATGGATTGATCTGCTGTCACTGGGGCGGACGTTTCTCGCACCCTCTGAAATGACGTCTCGCACGTTTGGTTGGGAATCCCTGTCCCAGATGGAAAATGTGCTCGTAATTTTTGCGTATGAAGAGCAGATTGGCTACTGCACAGCCAAGGACTGCTTAACTGACTCAACTTCTGCGTGAACAAGGGTCTTTCCCAAAGCATCCCATCCCATACCACAACAGAAATACATAAATCTTAAGACCTTCGCTTCCTTGACATGACAAAACTCTGACGATCTCTTCAACATAACTTCAAAGTCATTATCTACAAATACTCTATCAACTGGAGCCCAAAAATAAAACAATATCAGCTCGCTCTCGTAAAAGAATTCCCGGAGTGCAAGCATTCCTGGAGCAAAAGCGTTCCCAGAATAAAAGCGTTGCCAGAGAAAAAGTATTCCTAGAGTGAGAGTATTCCCGGAATGAAAGTATTGCCGGAGTAAAAAGATTCCCGGCGCAAAGCAACAAAATGGTGAAATCATTATTCACAGAAACATAAAAAAGAACCTCCAACCTACCGGTACCTTCAAGTGGTTGCAGAAATTCTTGCAAACCTTGAGGTACACCTCTTATTATATCACAAGAGTAACCATCTTCAGGAAGAAGGAAGGGTAATTGTAATTCTGCATCTTCTTCAAGTTGGACCTCCCTTCCGTCAGTCCGTATCAATTCATCAGCGGTATGCTCGGCAACAGCAACAACATTATCAATCAACTCTGTGGGAAATAAAAAGGGAGGAATTCAGCATTTATGCCTTAATAAAGTTTATTAACAAAAGGATTCATTGCATTCCACTTTTAAATATTTACAACAAAATCCCAAGCTCTATCCAACAATAAACAAGAAATAAAAATTTTTGTTAATTGGTAATATTATCAAGACAACGAGAAGGATAATGAAGGCTAATGTCATTGTTGACTTGCTATGGAGTTGTGTTCAGTTGGTTTGAGCTAGGTAAAAATGTCTTTGAAATCAGTGTAAGCTGAGAATCTTCCTACTATGTATTAATGGATGACTGTGTTTTCAAATTATAAATGAAATTCCCTGGCTAAACAATGTTGCGGCAATTTCACTCTTGTGAAGAATATGAACGTGACAAGCATTTGACATACCCCGAGAATCTCAAGACCTGAAGGCTCGGCCAAACTAGGAAACATTGTCATATGACATTGTTGCACAAACGAAAAATATGTTTTCGCATGTTTCTGTGACACGAAATGAAGGTGGCTAAACTTGTCTGACAAAGACTGACTACATTTTGTTGTTGTTGCCGCTGCTGATTATTGGTGCGAAAAATCAAAGCTAAATTGGAAGTAAAGCGAAAAGCAGTTGTTGACATATTGCTAATAGAAGGTCTAAATGACGAGGAAGAGAAAATGAAGAGATCTTGCAAAGTAAGACAAGTAGTTATGGAACAAGAGGGCTTGTTTGACTTCATGAAAGAGCTTGCCATAGGAGACACATAAGTTTACATGGAAATGCTTGAAGGTGAAGACTGAGGCTCCACGGCTTCTGTGTGAACTGCCTGACTGTCTTGTTTCGTCGCTATGCTATCACGGAAGCCTAAAACAACCACTGCGCATAATACTGCGCATGGAATTTATCAACATTGAATTGAATTGTCTGACAACATCATGTCAAACTAGGAAACATTGTCAGGCAACATAAAATGCCACACCAAATGTTTGATGATCATCACACATTCGTAAAACAAATTTTTCATCGATGTTGTCATATGACAAGGTGGCCAAACCAGGAAACATTTCGTGAAACATTTGCAAAATACGAATGTCATATGATAATGTTTCCTAGTCTGGCCGAGCCTTTACACGACAATATATAAAAAACAAACTTTCTGCTTTCAGTTTGGATGCTTCTCAACATTTTGTCAGATCTAGCATTATATGTTTCTTAAATGTTTCTCAAATCCATAAGACTTCCAATAACAATAACAACTCAGATTAAGAAATTATGAAGCAAGAATTAGGATGTTCAGGTTTTGTGAAGTATGTAATTGAAGTTCCTTCCATTTTGTTTCTAGTTTAAATAAAAATTGTATCGTAGACACAGTTTTTCAAGATGACGTATGAAACTCAACCTGATTATGTTTCTTAATGTTTTGCAATTTTTGCCTAATTTTAGCCTCATGTTTCTTATAGACATGTTTCTTACAAAAAAAACCATGCATTTGTCAAGAATAAGTCAGCAAACTACAGCAACTTCAATCGCATCCTTAATATTAGAAAAGAAGGGATTTTGAAGGCTGTTACACATCGAATCACTCACCTTGTGGAATGACATGCTCCCCTCTATCTGGTCTGTAAAGCTTTAAAAGCACTTTCAGTTGCAATGAATTCAATTTAAAACACTCTGATGAAATTGATGCAATATCTTCAGCTGAAACTTTTGGTGCGTCAAGCAGATGAGCAGCCTAACAGAAGCATGTCAAATATATTAATTCCTGATAACTACTATTGGTATGAGAACCACAATGAAGAAAATTCATTATAAACAAGCATGATAAAGGATGAAGTCATTTTTTCCATTTACAGGTCAGCATCACACTCCAATACAAAAAGATTGACACTCAGACAAATAGACCCAGGTAGAGACACAAACCACATACCACACACCACACAAATACCTGTGTAGGCTAACGAGACAAAGCATGGCATCTTTCAAGGAAATTTGACTATTGGGTTATGTCCATATGAAGGTCCTGTTTTAGTCACACCAAAGTTCAGTCTGCATGCTCTTTAATTCTATACGAAGATTGAATATCAAGAATCTCGTTTTCGGTTTTTTTGATAAACAAACTATGAAAAGTCAAACTAATGGGGTCAAAATTCCAAATTTTGTTTTTATCTACTGGACCAAATAGAAGGCCTTCCACCAATCAAGACAATAAACTTTGGTCTTGATTCCTGTGGAACACCCTTGATGACAGTAAAAACGAGAAAAACATCAGTATGTTTCCAGAAGAGGATTTGCAAATGGACTGGAGATAGATGCAACTGTAAAACATGTCGATAATTTACATTATATACATGTATAAATATACATAAATATGTTCTTTTTATTTTCTGCTAATTTATGCATTTATTTTTTGCATAGTTGGCTTGAATTAGTATTCTCATACAAAAGTAAAGGTAGTCCCCTATACATTCGTATGTAAGGGAGTGCCTGTTAGAAAGGATACTTGTCCTGAGCCATCGGCATGCAAGGTAGAGTGGCCGGTTCCTTTCCTCGCCGCCTTTATCTTCCCAGTGTTGCCACATTAGCTGCTGGGTGAACAGTGAGCGAGCATTCAGGCAAGGCCTCGAGTCGAGCTCGAGTCGTAGATCTTCTGCATAGGAGTCATGCACTCTAACGGCTATGCCACCTCGCTCACTCTCATATACAATGTACTCTAAATATTGATACTGATGATTGGGCCAATGGCCCAGTAGTGACGATGTGAAAAGATACCCTGAGATACATTAAAGAATGAAAGGACACTGAAATTCACCTGTACGACTCTGCAAAGATGGCAGTCAGCTGCAAGTTCCAAGCCTTGTTTTTCAGCCCAAGCTTCAACATATCCCAATCGCCTTTTAAGTCTCCTTCCCCATGCTTTCGTACATAATCCAAGTTGTGGATTCAAAACCAGCTTATTGAAGAGCCACATGTTGAGAAAATGAAACAACTGAGAGAACAATTGAATAGTCAGTGCTGCATTGACGCGACATCGTCGCAGGAGCGACATAGCAGAGGACAGAATGTACAGGACATCAGCCATTACAGGTCGACCATGATGTCGTATTCTTGCAGCTGTTAAAGATATAAAAGATACAGCATTAGTAATAAAATATGATCTTTACTAGGGGTAGGGAACCCATGGATTACGAGTCATATGTGGCTTTTTTAGTGACTGCATCTAGCTCGTTTTGTAGGACGATGACCTATGATCAGAAGTGATGTCAATGGTACTAAATCAGCTCCCACCGTGCTTGGTTTTGGTGCCAAGATATTCCTGCCACTACAAAGGTTGTATGGAGTATCTTTCTCCGCAAAGACTTTATTCATGAATCTTGTATTGAGATAATTTTGAGCTTTAATAATTTAAGTAGCAAGAATGGCCAATGGACACTGTTTGCTTTTATCAATAATTCTTCGAAATTTGAACAACTATCCTTGTATGCAATTCTCAAAGCTCTCGCGTGAATTTTGTTTATTTTCTTAATATCTAAGCATAACTTTGTTGTAGAAACTTGTTCATTCTTTCCTCATAGATATTTAGGAATGTCACCAGAACGTCTAGAGAACCTTTTCAAAAATAGAAGCCGTCTTACAATATCTCTATCAGAGAGATTAGTATTTACTCTCAGCTTTTTGGCAAAAGGGGACTCCCAACAGTCTCAATCGTTCAATTTTCGAGTTATCAGAGCAACTGTATGCCATATTACAATGGAAATATGTAAGGTAATAAGGCATAATTTAAGTGAAATATATTTAACAGCACCCGAAAAAATGGAAGATTGGAAGAAAATAGCAACGAGGTTTGAAAAAGAGTGGAACTTTCCAACCTGTATTGGAGCCCTTGATGGAAAGTACGTTGCCATAGACTGCCAAACAATCGTAATCTTGCTACTACTTCTACAAGCTTGGTCTTGATGGCAGTCTGTGATTCAAACTATTGCTTCTCTCTCTCGTAGATATAGGGGTGAGGGGGAATATGTGTGTGATCGATGGGAATATGACCCATCGATCTTTGACAAATCTGAAATCGGATTATCTTTCGAAAACAATAAAGTTGACTTGCCTGATCCAAGAACTGTTGGCACGTATTCCCTATGTTCTTGTTAGTGATGATATTTTTCAACTGAAGCCACGACTAATGAAACCTTATGCAGGCAAAACCCTCTCACAGGACAAGCAATTATATACTTACAGACTTACTTTCGAGGGCACGCAAAACAATTGAGAACATATTTGGGATAATAGCAGCGCCTTGGTGAATATTTCGAAGGCCAATTCGAGCAAATGTAGGTACTGTGGAGAATATCATTTAAGCATGCGTATGTTTGTACAACTATTTGAAGCAAACGGATAGTGCACATTACACTCCTTTTGGCTTTTTTGACTCATTTGATGAAACTGGGAACATTACTGAGGGAAACTGGAGATCAGAAGTGCAAAAAAAGTCATCACTTATTGGGGGATACCAATCTTTCAAGTTCAGAAGCCAATGGTCATTCCCCAAAAGGAATCTAAGAGCATTGATTGGTGGCAGTACAATAGGATATTGCAAGTCTCGCGCATGGCAATAGATTCCCCGGCCAATGATTGGCTTTGAACTTCGACGGCTAAACAATAGGTTTTAACAGTATGGGGGAGCCATTTGCATCTTCAAAAATCACTGCAGCCTCTTGGTAGGACAGGGAACAACAACTATGTCCATGATGCCAAAACTGCTAGAGATAAATTCAAGGTCCCATCTGGGTCAGTGCCATGGCAACTAAAACATGTGCACCTCTACGGTGAAACACTACTATGGTTTCTAACGATATGAACCAACAATGATGGTAATGTGAACATATACTCCATGAAACATTGGAGTTGAAAACAATTAAGCAACAACAGTGCTTGTCAATGCTGTATTGCTGACAGAACTCAAGGAAAGTTCTATTTGTCGGCAAATTGGGCTTGAACGAAGTCTGTTTGCAGGCAAATAGGGGCTGTGTACCCCACTAACAATTTTCTTTAGCTACGCCCCTTTGAAAATACATGGCTTCTATGCCTCTCTCTCAATCAAAAAGCTTCTTTCCTGTGCTCTAAACCAGCGGTCGCGAACCTGTGGCTGGCGAGCCAGATATGGCTCTTTTCAAGACTGCATCTGGTTCTCTGACTCGAAGGCAAATCTTAGCAGACAATTTTTCAAAGCATTGCAAAACAGCGAATGCCTCTAGAACGTGTCGTCTTCAGGTATCATATATCTCGACAGAGCATTGACCAAATCAGTGTCAATTCAGACGATTTTACAGTTCCATGTGACAACAATTTCCAATTGTATGGCACTCATGGAAATGCATTTTAAAATATGAGAATTTCAAGGCTCTTACAGCCAAACAGGTTCCCGACCCCTGCTCTAAACAAACACACTTTGAAATTCTCCCAAATAAACCATTTTTAAACAGCGCTAATAAAATCGATCAAATATTACAACCGACAATGTACAAACAATCAGAAGACAAAATCTTTTACTAAACTCAAAATGATACCTGGTGTAATCCACTGATCCCCACTAATTGCTCTCCCGTCATGCACAGCAAACGTTCTTTCGTCAATCGTCCAATTAAGCAAATCTGTAGAATCGGCTCTTTCCAGAACGTCATCATCCAGAATATTCTCTAATTCATTTTCAGGAATATCCGCATCTTGCGATGGGTCAAGGAATGCAGGCATTGCAAGGCCAAGCTCCTCCTCCATGGCAAGAACAAGAAGTCTACGGTAGGACAAAAAAGTTGGAAGTTTGAATGCCATTTAACACAAAAAGCAGATTTTTCGTTGCGTAATTTTCAAACTTGAGGTCATCCATATATGATGTCCAAATATTTCTGCCAGCTTTCTACCCCTCTCCTCTTGCCATCCCTGTCGACTTTTTGCATAACAGTCCCCTCCCCTTGTCCGTGTGGACTGGGGAAGAGGGCTGCTATGCAAGTTGGAAGACAAGTTGGAAGACATTTGAAGATCCGCAAAAATATCAAAAAGTAATAGCTCTTTGAAAAACACATGCATACTGTACTTATTTGTTTGCCTCTTTGTCTTTCAATCTTTACCAAAGAAGATGATGATAAAATGGCTTTTAAATACCCTCTCCTCTCTTAAAGAGGCTGCACTGAAGGGGATTTCCACTAACAGCTAAACCCTATCTGCTTTTGTCTATCCCTTTTGTCTATCCCTCCCCCTATCGGCTTTTGTCCGTACTGCTGCTAGCCCCTTCCCTCTTCTAAGGTGCAGACATCCTTTATAGATGAACCCCCTGTACAAGAAACGTAACATTTCATCTCAAACAGTAGGCTTAATACGATAATGACGTGTGTGCAATACAGATACGAAACTAGTGCCATGTTTCCCAGCCTTTTTCTTGCAGCTCCTCCTTGGCTACAATACCACAGAATAAGAATTAGTAATGCTTATTCTATGACAATACATTGCAAACGATCCCCTTTCACCAAACTAACCTGATACTATGCATGTAAGGATTAATACAAGCTGGCATCAGTAAATGTCAATCAGAGACGAAACTTAAGGGGGGTATGAGGGTGGGTAACCCCCCTCCCAACCCTGAAAATTTCTCATTTCGCAGGGCAAAAGCGGCAATACAATGTACTTTTGCAGGGCAACTTACTTACTGGACCCAGAAATATTTGATCAACTACTGTTATTAAACAAAAGGTCGCATACAAAATTTTAGCAGGGAAAACCTCCAACACCCCCCAGAAATAAACTGAAGTTACGTCGCTGACGTCAATGTACTACACAATATAATGATGTTTTCTTCATTATCTCCTATGATTGATGATGGCAACTTCTAATGCCACCCTTCAAAACATTAATGTCCCTCCTAGGAAGGAATTCCCCCTGGTTCGGAAACACTGAACCAGAGACCTGATTGATATAATCTTATAATGAATGTAGAGACCTTCATAAATAGACAAATGCACATGATATCTGCATCATTTTCTAAATCTCTAAATATGGACGAACCTGAATGCATGCTGAACCGATTGCGCCATTATTCCCTGGGCTGTCTCAGTAAAGAGAGACAGCGACGTATCCTGCTTCAAGAAGTGAAGTAACTCTGATGCATTTGCCAACCAAAATGCAAGATTCCCAGCCAATGCATCATTCTCCTTCAAAAATATGACACAGAGTTAATAATTGAAAATACGACTTCCCAATCCTACTATACACGTTTTTTTATAAGAAAATTTTCTACAAGAAACACGAGGCTGAAATTAGGCAAAAATTAAAACACATTTAAGAAGCATAAGTAGGCTGAGCCTCAAACAATAACTTGAAAAAACTAATTAAAAGACAATTTGTCATTAAACAAAAAGCAAAATAGACACAACATCCATTAAACACTTCACAAAGCCTAAACATCCAACTTCTTGCATCGCAGTTGTCTAATCTGGGTTGCTGCTATTATTGAAAGTAATTAGGATTTAAGAAACAATTAAGAAACAAGTAAGGTTGGATTTGAGAAAATATTAAGAAAAATCCAGGCTGAAGGCAGGAAATTTGTTTCTTATAAAAAATGCGTGTAGGCACATACTACAATAAAATATAGTTATTTGAATACCACATTTCACACATCAACCGCAAATAAACTGAAAACGGAGAACAAATATGGTAAGCAGAAACAATGCCAGTATAGCATATCTTACCTGGATGGTTTTCTCAATGGCAACCGCCATTTTCTTTGTTATGGAGCTCACAACATGACCATGCTCAGTCTGCCCGAGTTCCGGGCGAAAATCCGGGGATATCAAATAATGGCAGGCAAGATACAGTGAATAGGCTGGAGCCAATTTGAAGTGAACTGCAGCTCCATTGACTTCGCTGATGATTGCAGCAAAGAATGCATCTTGCGCATCATCAACAAACTGCAACGCTGCAGGCAACAGAATCATTCCGTTCATGTACTCTTGATTCTGGTATGGATCATCCCCTCGATCGTCTAGCTGTGCTGAGTTACCAATAAAATTGCCCTGAGATACGAAAAAGGAAACAAAATGATGTTCAGCAGACGGGTGAAATGCTTAAACAAATAATCACGCAATTAGAGTCAAAGAATCTACTCAACGTGCTCTGAGTAAGTCATAGATCTGAGAACAATCTCCTTGAATCCGTGCAGCTCCCAAGGTATTCTTTCTTCTTTCGTTCTCGATGGAGAAATAATAGACAATACAGTAGAGCACTATGAAACGATCATATTGAAGTTGGCTAAAGAATCGGCAGCCCTCAATTAAATCGGGTTACTGTGCCAGGATATGGTCATTCTGTGCTCTTGTTCTCTGTTAGCCCCTCCCCTGCACTGCTATCTCTCCAGCGTCATTGATCGAGACCTTGCCTTCACCAACGCAACTGAACTTCAAAGGTTTACATATATGAGCTGACAAAGGAATGTAAACAGAAGAAATACTCACTGCAGTAATAAAGGGACCTTGTATTATTACTAAAATTATGGACTACCATGTAACAGGGTAATCTAGAGTTGTACGAAACAAACAAAAAAATCATTTCATCTAACCTTTGGGTCAGTTTTTCGCTCTGGGCTTGACGCAACTTCGCCATCAATACCGAAAGTTGTTACAACAGTCAAATCATCAACTCCACTGCCGGGCAAATTCATCACAACGTCTTTAGACAAAGACGCGGGTCGTTCATCTCTCATTGGGCTAAAAGTATATGCATGTGGTATGAAATAGCATTTTGTTTGCAGAACTACGTTCCCATTGCATTGCAGAGTCAGTCCTCAAGTAAGCACCCTGGGGGCCTGTATATTTTAGGGATTCTGCATGGGGACCTACACGTTTTTTTTATAAGAAAAAAGTTTATAAGAAAATGAGGCTCAAATCGTCAAAATCTTAAGAAAATCGTAAGAAAATCACGAGGCTCAATTTCCAAAATTAAGTGTTTTTATAGGCCAAAAAGCGGTATTTCGTAGTTATTGCATTCAAAATGTTAAAGATAGAAGTCAAATTCAAGTATACAATATTATTAACGAAAGTGTATACCATTCTAGCCAGTTAATTTCAGTAAAAGTTAAGAAAAATTTAAGAAAATCTCAGCATCAATTTCGGGAAATGTTAAGAAAATTGAGGCTCAGGTAAAACAATGATTTTCTTATAAAAAAAACGTGTATTTGATGGGAGAGTTTAGGATTACGGTAATTTCAAATACTTACTCAACATCTCAACGAAAATCTCTACAAACTTCTGCTTCCTTCGGCATTCACTACCTTTTGTTTCCAAACTAGCTATATACTTCTATATACATAGTAACAACTGCTAGTGCAGTGACGTAAGCAATACTACTGTATAATATGTAGATGACTATCATAAATAGGAAGATCAGTTGGCCTATATTAGTTTCTCTGAACTATTTCGTTTGTAGCCAACGTGAAATAAATATATTATTATTATTATTATTTTTATTATTATTCCGATGTGATTTCCTTTTAGTTAGTTGCATTTACTTGCATTTTTTCTGATTTTGTTGTTGCTCTTCTTACTTGTAACTAGGCTTGCCAGTTCAAACTACCTTTGATGGTGAGGTTTGATATTGTATGTTAGTGCGCGAATTATATATATGAAGCTTGAAAAAAGAATTATTGAAAATAACAGCAGGAGTTTCTTATAACCTTGAATGCAAGCAAGTTTACTTGTGCTTGTGCTTCCAACAGTCAAATAGAAATTCATATTCAACATAGTCTACAATAGACCTTTACCAATACGTAAGCAAATAAAAACAATACACTTTTACCTTGTTTCATACGGCTGCGCACCATACGGAGACATGTTTCTTGAGCTGTCATTCGCTTTCAATTGTTTGATGCTCTTGGGCTCATTATATTGGAACATATAGGAGTTAGCAATAATGATCAAGGAGCCTGGTTCTAGTGGCACTGTTTCATAGATGTCAATATCATTGACAATCACTCTTGCATCTGGATTTGCTGGTGCTATAGTCACCTGACCACCACTGCTTTCTATTACACAGTGCTCTGGGAAAATATCTGATGCATACAATGAAATATACTGATCAGATAATGGGGTAGGATTACTGCCCACAATTGTCCGATTATTTCTAATATAAAATATTCTAGCGTCATAATCTCCTTGCATGTCTTCTGGCAATACCTCTAGCAAATAGGGCAGTTCCTCTGGTTTTTCATCAGCTTCTTTTTCATTTTGAAGTGCAAGCCTCTCGGCAGCTCTTTTGTCAGCCTGTAACTCTGCAGCTGATTTCTGTTTGGGCATATTCTTCTTATGACCAGCCACGGTGGTCCTCTTTCTTAAATGAAAAGTTAAGAACCCCCTGGATGCAGGCCAGCTTGATTGTATAGCTAATGGACAGTCCTGATCCTTAACAACATTTTCTCTACCAGGTCCAGGGTTTTCTCCAGGAGGTATCTTTTTCATTACCAAACAATACTCTTCAGGGACTTCATTTTCAAGCTGGAACTTCTCCAAAGCATCTTTAACAATTGTGTCACTTGTCTGATTTATTGATGCCAGAATTGTCTTATAGGGAATTTCAGGCTTCAAGCTTTCTGCAAAAATTTTCAGTGTTCCTCCTCTTTGCTGTCCATCTCCAGCCTGGTATTTTGCCAAGCGTTGCTGAATCTTTTGCTCTCTTCTCCTCTTCATAACTGCCTCTGGATTTGAAATACTGCGGGTGAGGCTAGATTCTGGCTTCTCATCATAGAGCTTTTGCGCAATAGCTGGGTCTACATTTCCTCTTGTATTATGCTCTCTTAAAACTTCCTGTTTTCTCTGTTTTTTAAGTTCTTTCTTCTCTCTTTTTGATAGCCGTCGCTTGAATTGTGTGTCATTCTTTCCCAAATCATAAAATTTGTTGGTTACCTTTGCACTTGCACTCTTTAAAAGAAACCTACCTTCTCTGTCATCTCTGTGCCAGCTTAGTTGAACTAATAATGGCCTCTCAGTTTTCCCTAGTTTCCGTGTATCTAAAACAACAATGAAACTCGCCTATAAACTGAACTTTCATATGCAGCTTGAAGATAGGTTTCCAGATATGACATGCTAAAAACACCTATAGTAGGTAGGCCACTGAGGGATGAAACTGAAGGAGGGTATACAGTAGAGTCACCCCCATCCTACCTTGAAAATTTGCCATTTCACAGGGCAAAAACAGCAGTACAATGCATTTTTTGCGGGGCAACTTACTGGATCCAGGCCCATTTGATCAACTACTGCACTAAGAAAAAAGTCGCAGAAGAAACTATGGCCAACTCACTGATTATAGATCTCATTTTCGCAGGGCAAACCTCTGACACCCCCCAAAATATAATGAAAATACATCTCTGAAGCCACTACTGTAAATCCTTCAATAAGCCTCCCCATTCAAGTAAGCTCCCACCTAAAAATAATTTTTGCAAATAAGCCCCCATGGGGCCTTATCTAAGGGAAGCATAATTGCATGATAACACCTTATTTCAAGAAACCCCCACAGGACAATAGCTAAACAGTATCACCTCCTTTTACTGGAGGAAAAAAGCAAAAAGAGCCATGAATTTCATTTGCCAAATAGTCTTTTTGTAGTTTTTTTATTTTAGGTGATTGACAAAATTATGTCACTTTTTATGTCAACATTTGAGGAAAATGCCAAACTTTGAAATAAGCCCCATCTCAGAATAATCCCCCATCCAAAAATTCATTTTTGCAAATACCCCCCTGGGGGCTTATCCAAGGATTTATGGCAAGTGTCCCAACATAAAGTAGAGACATAGTATATAACCTCTTAAAGCTTACAGCAACAAAAGAAAACCTGATAAGCATCAAATTGCTCTGGGCATGATATTTTATAGGAATAATTACCACTATCAAGATCTGCAAATAACAAATTTATGTCACATTTTTTGCTTCTATGCTTGAACCACAGCCCTGAAATGAGATGCACTCTTTAAAGCATGAATGCCACCACACTCACCTCATGAACCCTACCAGTTCAACTGTTCAAGATCCTAGAGTTAATCAAACATCTCTATTTAAAGATTGTGCTATAAACACTATTGTTGGATGTCACTTTAAGAAAAGGGTATTGTGACCAATCAGGAAACCAAGAACACTTCTGGTGGGTACTTTTACGTGTGGCTAACTGTGCTACTGTTTAAGTTGACTACTGCATTGCAATGGGCCTCTCATTTCCCTGAAAGGGCAAAAATAATCTAGGAGCTTGATAGAACATGTTCATACATAAAAAGAGAGGCTCTGGGAATTAACTCTGGAGAAATTACTGCTGGCTCTACTGTATGTGGCCCCTAGACCTTTTGGCTCTGCAACACATTTCCCCATCTGTCCAGGCCTCATTAAAAGTATTTTGTGCCTATGAGCACAGATCTGAGAAAAATGTACCTGCAGAAAAAATAGTTACAGTTACTTAATGATTATGAGTCTATTATCTATCATAAAATAATAGATGATCATTACAGTTTTGGATGAAAAGTGCCGGCAGAAATGTGATGTGTGGGATTCTCTGCCTGTGAGTGGTGCTCACTGTTCATGCACATTAATGAGCCCGGCATCTTTCTCTCTCCTTTCAGTGAATCTGAGCTTGATCAATCAAGCATCTCATTTCAAGGCTTGTTTGAGCTGCATTCTTTGCTTCATAGAATGATTTTTTGGATCCTACAAAAGCCTTAAGTGTCAATGAACATTTTTGTAAGGATCATAAACCAACCTCCTTTTTCATGACACTCAAACAATTCATAGTTAGAATGTGTGAGCATTTTCAGATCTGGACAGAACTTTTCAACTAAGGTGTCCATCAGCATTGCCACAGTGGTCTTGCTTGATACACGTATACACTTTGTGATAACTTTGTTTCTATCATCTTGGAAATAAAACCTTACAACTCCATGAAACTCCAGATCCTACAATAAAAGATAGCAAGACTTATATTATGAGCACATGATTGTTTGTACATATGAATTTACATAAAAAAGGTCTCAAAATAACAAACTCTCAACACTGTTATGGTAGGCTAGTATATTTTGGCAAAAATAGTTTCAAAATAACATTAGTACTGATATGGTAGGAAGTCAGCAGAACTGATAGCAAAAGCACTTTATATTAATTGTGATTATATTTTTTTAAGGTTCTCAACCCATCAGTGCTTATTCCAACTCCCTAACCAATTACATAGAAGTTTAACTTCTGGAATACATAGGAAATACTCACTTTTTACTTAGGGACTAAATTTGATTTTTTAAAGCTCATTTATTTTAAGTAAATATATGTAACTACTCCCAAGTAACTAAGTAATTGCCCCCCTCACTGAATTTGCACTTTTTTAAGGGTTCCCAACCAACTCATGAACTAACAACATAGAAGTTCAACTTCTTGAATACATAGAAAATATTCACCTTTTTACTTGGGGATTAAATTAAATTTTACACTCATTTATTCTAATTACAATATTTAGTTAACACATCCACATCAGCTTTTTTGCTGCCAAAACTTGACCCGAGTAAAATAAATTATGAATGTATGTATATGATAGTATAATAGGTGAAACTGCAGCACTGTAAGACTGATATGGGAAAGAGGAATGACTCCATGAAAGACTCGCTCAATCTCTAGAAGAAAGAGTACATACTATTAAATCACTAAGTACTATGATGCTAGGGGACATTTTATCCTATCCAATGTAAATTGTTAAACATAACATTAGATAAAAAAAGACTGACAGTATTCTTGATAAAAGGCTACATTTTCAAGTTAAAAATGATATCATTGATACAAAAAACTGCCTTCTTCAAAATTTGTATAACTTGTTCTAAAGATAACTTATATTTTTCAAATGATCTGTAGCTCATGTCTTCCCTTACTGGTTTTGGTTATCCTCATAGCTCACCAGAAACAAAACATGAGGTGGTGTGCTTGTGGTTCCTGCATTTTACCATAACATGAGTAATTTATTAGTTCTAAGTAAAAAACCTAAAACCACAAACCAATGATTTCCTCAGAAATTAGTGCAAATTTAGATTGGATATCTTGATTATTTTCAGGATGTTCTATATCCAATAGACTGGCATTTGACAAAAATTGCCAAGAATGCTCCTATGAAAAGAGCTTCCTTCCAAAATCACAAATGAAATAGCATTCTAGATTGACATGGTTGCAATAGAAAATGAAAAACAGACTGCCCTGAATATTCCATGACCAAAAGGGGAAGTGAACTATGGCAGGTGTTGCCAGTTACTAGCCCTGCCCCTTTTATGGCCAAGTCTATTCCACCAAAAGGAAATGACTATTCCAATACTTTAGTACAATGGCATCCAATAAAGAATCTGATTAAGAGCAATGGTATGAAGTAAGGAAGAATTACACCCCACCCCAAACATTATCTCCTTGAATTTAGACACAGTAGAAAATTGATCTTGGAAGGAACTGAAGGGTGGAAATGCCTTCTCCTTGTGCTCCCATGGTGATGTGACTGGTAATGAATGAATAAAATTTCTACACTATTTGAAATTGCTTTCACTGGAAGCAGGGGCAGCTCCAGCCACTGCAAACTGAAGATGATTTTGGGTGCAATTCCCTAAAATTATGATGCAATTTGGTTGCCATACCTACTTCAAAATCTTGCTAGAGGTCTCTCACCCCAAACCTAACATTTTCTCATTGAATTTGGACAAATTACAAAATTGACCTTGGCAAGAAGTGGGGGAACAAGTCCTCCAGTTCCCCCCATGGCCCACCACTGACTGGCAGGCCTTTACTTCCAAAAAGTTAAACTTAAGGTAAAATTAAGGACATATTCAACACACTTCTCTATTTTAGCTGTTCGCTAAAAATATGTCAACAATGAAGAAATTAGTTGTCAACAAAATGCTAAACATAACATGCACAGCTCAGACTGGATTACCCAAAACTGCACAATTTATTATAAAAACACTACAGTATCAGACCTAAATGGATTCCATGTAAAGCTCATACCAGAGATTCAATCAGTGAACTTTGCCTCCTTGCCAAAGAAATGCAAATACAAAAAAATTTGACTGGGGGTGCCACCAACTCTTGGGAAAGGTATATGGAAGGAGATTCCTTTTTGTAAAATGGAAATCAGTCCTTCACCCACCATGCTTTGTGCAAATAGAACACAGGGACCTGGGGGTTTTTCCCAAGAAAAAATTTGTGAAGTAACACCTTCTAGAATGCTGGAAAAGACCATTTTGCAAAAGAAATATATCTTGCTTTCATCAATGACTCTCCTGGTGAGCAGGAAAAATTGATCCCTCAACCTGGTTTCATAGAATTTTGAAGACTTACAACAAGAAAGGAAAAGTAATGCCAACCTTTCTTTTTTAATCTAAAATTACTGTATGCCAGCACTAAACATTAAGCAATCTCATATTAGTATGCTAAGGGAAAGGCTTAGTCTACACCAGATATATTTAGCTTATGCTATATGGAATTCACTGGGGCTGTCAGATGATGGTATCCACACTAATAAGAAAAACACTAATCCAAAAATTATTTTCCAAATACTGTGGCGATCATGATTGAAAACCTATAACCTATGTACATCCTGGTTTACGAAAGAGAAGCCGCATGAAACTTACTTCCTCAGCTATGAAATGGAGAAAGAGTCCTACTATCCACAACTTAATAATTTATAACTTGGGAAAAATCTCACACTTTCCATTATTGGGCACCCTAAATAAGAGTGAAAACTTCCAATAGCAGTCAACATCACACCACAAGAGAAAGCAGTAGAAGAATGGTTGGAGAGAGGCATATCTATTATTGACAACAGAACAACTATCTCTGCCCTTGAGTTTACTGCCTTATAAGCTCATATACAACACTAAATAACTGGTGGCACTCGTAGCAAAAACAAAGAAAACAAAGAATGATAGATACTTCGTGGCAAATTTTGCTACTCCCGATATATTACCAAAGCTCACTATGGCAGTTAAATGGGTGGTTCTTTCCACGTATCACGGAGAAGTATTGAGTCAGATAGCGTCTGTATTATAAGTGCCATTGTGAGAGAAGAAAGTAACGAATGCCTGAAGTGTAAAAATAAATCCAAAGAAGAAATCCTTTTACGCAAAGTCACATAATCCAATATCTCTTTCCTTACATGTGCTTTCAAAACATACTATAGACAGTGGAATGGTCTAATATTCATAATGACGAACAATGTTCCAGAGCCTCACTTCAAGCGTCAATACACTGTTAGGCCTATCCGGAAACTGGCCTACAATTTCAATTTACTCGACCTTTTCTTGGCGTGGCTTGCTATACAATCGAAAAACATGATTCTATGAAGTTTAACAGTTGGATCACAATACATAAAAAAGAAAAACCTTGTCTGGGAGTGTCAAAGCGAACATATCCAATCGACTTGCGTTCCATTCTTGGATAATTGTTGTAAGATGGGCTTTTTCTTCTGCTTTTGTGCGGAACTCTCCGTCGTCCATCATCTCGTCGCCTATGATCTAAGTAAAACACAATGAAATTGCAACTCTATCCAATAATACTGTGGGTTCCCAAGCTCATCAACATCCAAGAAATTGCTAGCATACTTGAAACCCGAGTGTCGATAGATATCAACTCTCCCTTTTGAAATACACTATTACAAACAACATGACGACTCTTCTTGAGAATGATTAGCAGGAATAGCAAAATCTGATTGGTTCATTTTCGAGGCCGTTGAGATTTCAGACATTCTTTGTGTATTATGAATGCCCCGCAGGCCCCTAACAGCGACTGACTTCTTGCAAACAGTTTTGCAGGTACGCTGGAGCGGGGGGAGGGGCTGAGAGATCACCCTATTGCTTTACATTTCCCTGCTCTAAGCATGCTCTCCCTCTTGACGATTGACCCAAATACTCTATTCTTCTCGTTGAAAGATATTGTAACAAGTAATGACGCTGCGAAGGAAATATACTGTATTGTGTAATACACTGGTTTTAATTATAGCAATTTTTCGCCTGGCTTCACTATTTTGAACGTTTTCTGGTTTTAAAGTCGTTCAAAATATATCCTTAAATGCCAAAAATTCAACTTTGTCTGAAAATCGACGGAATGAATTTAAATCTTTGTTTATGTTTTACTTTATCATAAAGCGAAACGAAAGTGGGACAGAAATTGTATCGAGAGTGTAAACAAGACTTATCTACAAACAAACAGTGCAAACGGTAGATTTATCTACAAACAGTGCTATAAATCGAATACACAAAAGTTTTGATGAAGCTTGAGTCTTGCATCATCCTTTAATTATTGTTGAATTTCATCGATTCTGTTATTCTTATCAAAGATAGCCTGTAAATCACACTTAATGATCTCATAGATACTGTACTAGATACACTAAGGCAGTGGTGATTTCTAAATATATTAACAAGGGGGGCTCTATTTGCAACCATGCCCACTTTTTGGGTGTAGCCTAGCTGAAACTACGCCTATATTTTCAAAGTGTAGATATGATTGAGATGATAGTTTAGTTAAATATTGATACAGTATAATCAATTATTAGAAATGTCTAAATAATCATGTAGCAGCAGAAAAGTGACCACAGCGATACAAAACACTCTGAAAAGCAAAGCCAATACAAGAATTTTTGGGTGGACTGAGCCCCCCAAAATGATAAGTAAGTTTAACAAGGTTTTGGCCCTGCACTCAGGGTACAAAATTATGGAAACAATGGGTCTAAAAATTCGCGCATACAAAATTTTTCTTGTGTGCATTAAAGCTAAATGATGGCATTACAACAAAGAGCTTGAAAATAACGCTAGCTTTGCTTGAAAGAAATCTGAATTCAAATTAAATCGTTACATGTTATCTGAAAAGCAAATTAGAAGTTGCAATGAAACTTAGAAATTTAAAAAATTTTAGGGATTACGTAGAATCTGCAGAAAGCACTATAACTCTAATTAAGAGCTGAATTGCAAATTAGAATGATTCTCTTTGAGATAAGACGCTAAAGTACCATCAGCAATTATCAATTTCGTGGGTGAAAGTATCAATCTTTCAAATTTTGAAATAGAGTTTGGAATGTTTGTCAATTCTATATCATAAATAGCTTGAACTTGTTTGAGGATTGCTACTTTTTGTTGGAAGATGGTTATCTAAAAAGGGAGCTACTTTTTCTTTCAGTTCAAGAAACACACACGGACAGCATGGTATACACTTTTAAATTTTAAAGAGCATCGACTAACTTTAATATGTATAATGAAATTGAAAAATTTCAAAGCATAATTCTTTTTTCATTGCTCTTAGAATGTCTTTTGAATTGAAAGACAGGATCTAAAAAATCTAAGGAATTTTTCAGAAATCTAAGAAAGCTTTGTGCAAATCTAAGGAATTTCACATGCAGAAAAGTTAAAACACTTCTTGCTAGGTTCTTTTGACGCATTATCAAGAAGTGTATTCTGCTTCTTATTGTTGAGAGTTTTGCACAGTCCAATTCAAATAATGAATTTATTTACTTCAGCGATCTCATAAATGCTTTATATACATTTAATTCCATTGTTAGGAGTGCCATTGTTTAGCCTTGTTGTAATGACAATTCCTTAAAAATTTATTTCAAATGCTTAAAGCTAACTTGGTTTTATCTATGTTCCAGTCACAGATATTTAGGGGAAATAGGGGGGCAAAGTGCCCACCAGCTGCCATCGAGTCGGCAAATCCTCGGCAATAGTAGTAAAATCAAAGGCCATATGCATGATTTTTAATAAGAAAATCACTTTTTTGCCTGAGCCTAAATTTTCTCATGAAAGACATGTGTAACCGACAATTGTTTCCAAGTATTTGTCGAGTACATGAAATTCTTCTAAAATGCTCGGCAGCTTCAGCCCCTTTGAAGCTCACTCGCACCTCTAAGATTGATTCCAGCCACGAAGCATGGGGTGGCAATGGGGGCAGTATCCCCAGCTCAACGATCTTGCCCGCCCTTGCCCGCCCATAACTTTGAATCTTGATCATTTGGTATCTTTTTAGTGTCTTTTCTATGTTAAAGCTTATAGAGTGAAGCTCTCTAATGATATCTGCAAATTGACATTCTCCAGCATTGAAGGGAATCTAATTGTGAAAGTTTTTCTGGGGGCAAGCTCCCAGACTCCTCATATGCCTTTATGGCTCTATTGCAGACATTGATAGTATTATAGCCAGCTTAGAAGGTCTGGTGATCAAACATTTCTTATCGGAGTCCCAAGCTCTTCCATGTCTATGTGTGTCCAATAAGCACTCTGTTTATTTAGGTGTAGCTGCCACACCCATCCAGCCTCGCTACAACCCTGTCTTTGAAATAGCCTCGTTACAACCACGCCCTGCTTTGTTACAACACCAACCCCGCCCTGCCTCGTTACAACCCCGCCCTGCCTCGTTACGACCCCGCCAAGAAACAACCCTGTCTTTGAAAGCTGGCTTCGTGACTGATTGTTTGTTGTTGATGCATGTCATTTTTATATATCTTGGCTGTATTAAAATAGCAGTAGTTGACTAGGGGATTCATTGTTTGTCAATAAATAGTAGTGTATTTTTGAAACTGTCGTTAGGTTAGTTACTTTCCAATGAGGACAAACAAACTGGCAGTCCCTGCCAGATCCCCTCCGGACATTTAAAACCACCTTCGAGTCATTTAGCATTCTCGTCAGCATGGTTAGTTGAGCAGAAACTTCTGCAATACAAAATAGTCAATACTTGACTCCTCAAAATGTTAAGACAGTTCAGTACTGAATTTTTGAGGACAAACAAAGTCTATAGGCTCATATGTATTTAACGCTGGAATTGCCTATGCGTGTCACATTTCATAAATGTTATGCTGGCTATGTCAAACAAAATGTCTCTTGTTATTGATTAAGATGTTTTATTCTTTCAAGTGCACATAAAGCCATAGCATTGACACTTTCAATTATTGATAATTTCCATTAATGTGCATGTGCAAAACATTGGAGCTCAAAAACTTTTGCCAAGAACTTAATTAAGAGGATTTAGATCAGTGGCATAGCTGGCTCTGCATAGCTGGGGAGGATGTTCTTGGATGGAATATTTTCCCAAAGAAGGCAAAAGGCATATAATAGTAGAAAAAACAGCTAGCTCGAGGAAACCTGGGAGTGGAATTAAATGGTGAAGTGAATTTAGGGGGCAACGCTTCCCTTCGCCCCCTGCATGAGGCGTCAGCTACGTGATTGGTTTTGATACTGGAATAGTAAAGCGTTAAGAAAGCTTCAGTTGTGTATCGAAAAGACTTGGTTCTAAAAAGCCAGCATTCAATTGCTGCAAGGTGATGCAAGGTGTAGCTCAGTGTTTCTAACTGACTGGAGCTTGACGTTTCTCCTAGAACAACTTAGTAACAGGCCCATTAGTTCTATTATTGTTTCATTAATTCATAGCGCATAAAGCTCTTAAACCTCTTAAACGATATTATCTGCAGTTAATCTGTGAAAATTGAATGTTTTTCTATACTATTGCTTAATACTTATTTCCTTGATGGGGACATACTGTCTTAGTGTGATTGACTTTTTGCCAACGGAACATAAAAGAGTAGTTAGTGCAAAGTGTCACCGCTAGGTCTATATCTAGAATACAGACAACAAGTATTCTTTTACAAGAAGCATCTAGTCTGCTTGTGATGACATATGGTGATGTCATAATGCTTCATGCATTTCCAACCTTTTCTCTCTACATTTTGAGACCAATTAGACTGTAATCTTCAGAAGTGAGACCGCACGTAGTCGATGAAGAAAGAGGCATCTGCAATAGAAATGGTATCTGTCTCCAACAAAATAGTTGGAGCTTCCATCCGATTTGGCATTATTTGATAGAAGCTACGTTTCCTTTCTTGCTTTTTAATCAAGACCCCCCACCCAGTAGCGGATCCCGCAAAGATTGTAACTGCCGCACAAGGACGTGGCACAAAAGGTTTGGTCAAATACTATTTGTAGCACTATGCTGTTACAAGTAATTTTTCGTTCTAGCCGTTAGAACATAATCAGTAATGACGCCACTTCTAAGCTGATGCGACTGCCACACGTGCGGCATGTGCGGTATTCTGGATCCGCCCCTGCCCCCACCTCTTCCCCCCAGGGCCTCTTTTAACATTGCAACTAGTGGGGTTTCTGCCCCAGTAGGCCCTTCATCTGGCCCAGTAGTGAAGCAAAAAATTCTAATTTTGCCCCAGTAGTTAGGGGCACTTTTCACATTATGTACCATGATTTGTTTTGTTGTTTTCATTTCCATTGTTCTTTCAACTTTGTGCAAGGGTCTGCGACTGGGACAAGTTTCTCCCGTCTCTTCTCTCGAAGCTTTGACTGCCCTCAAGAGCCTCAGTTTCGCCTTTTGACCTCGATTACTAGGAATTGATCAATTCAATTCAATCTGCGAGCCTGATACACATGCTACTCAAACACATGCTTTTGATATTTTTATTTTCGATCTACCTATCTCAATGACCTATATCTAATCCCGTAATTTCAAAATGAAGAAAACAGAGAAGAGTGGACACCAAAAGCGACTCGAAAGCAAGAAAAGAGCTTTGAAAGAATGTGCCTCAGCTGTGGGTCAGAAGTCGATTTTGTCAATGTTTGGAAAGAAGGATAGCGACACTGTTGAGGTTGAAAATGCAGCAGAAGTACTAGAGGAAGGCCTACTGCATGATGAATCCTCGCCAC
>WIPJ01067649.1:246610-263339 GCA_018155075.1 Cassiopea andromeda
GGGTGAGGTTTTTTTATATCTAACTATTGCACACTACATGAAAAAGGACAAATTACAAAAATGATACCACAGGGAGTATGCTCTGTTATAATGACCCTGTGGCCTACACATAATAAGGAATCATTTACCCTCTACTCAATGTATCGAATGGGGAGGGAGGGCATTTGATTTTACCATTATAGGCATTGCCACACCCACATAGGGGCACACAAATGGAGCAAAACATCAGGGGGAGATATGGCGAGAAAGTGATAAAAATTGGTGTTAACATGAAGGGTGAATGACTCCCTATTAAAATACTACATAGAGATAAAAATCAACCTAGAACCACTAATATTTGATGACCACTGTGATTGCGAGATTTGACTTATTGACAGTGCATTGTTCATTTGCATAGCTCCTATTGATATTATAGCCTTTCTAGTTTCAATTCATCAACAGATAACAAAAGAGTAAGAGCAAATAGAAAAGGGAATATCAGCAGGCCTATTCAAAGTACTTTCTGCTTGAGAGTACAGATCTGACAAAAAATTTGCCTGGGTGATTCCATGTTACATACATTACACTTTAGAGATAATGTCTCCCAGCTTTTGCTTATTACTATACACTGTAAGAATAAAACAAGGCAAAGCTAGAAAAGAATAAAAATATTAGCACCATACTCTCCTTTTAAAAACATAGCATCAGATATCATTTAGTTTCTAAGATTTATTTGATAATTTATGATCATTATGGTTATTACTATCAAAATGACATGCCTTTTAGTACCAACTTTCAAACTGAAAAATCCTCTAACTGGAATGATGAATTGGGCACTTAGAGCAGTTAAGCAGACCTTTAGATGCTAAAGATACCCTGCTTCCTTTTGGGATATTATAAAATTCTTCAGTATTGCTGAATTTTGTAGACTTTTGTGTTGCGGACATTGCTGGAGAACTGTTATGGACATTACCATTTTGTCCACATACCAAATTGCTATTATTCCATGACCCAACAGTAACTACTCTGGTCTTGAATCACCAACATGCTCCTAACCATGTTGATGATTAAAAGGAAAGGATGTAATAGATGATCTGATACAGATTCTGATTAGAAGTGCCTGTGAGCAGAGTTTGGACACTCTTGAAGACTATTGAGCTCTTTGTGTGTTTGGAAAATAGGTTAAAAATTTTGATGAGTAGTGAACATCTTAGTGTTTGTTTCAAAGTATTGTTTAATGCATTTAGAAACTGGCCAAAGTAGTTATTGTTTTGATACAAAAAGCCCTTTTGTAGCATGCAGGCCTTAACACAATTATAGTAATATAATGCTGATAATATACTAGGGAGTAATGAATGATGACCAGTATGTCCACAGTATGGATTTTCACTTGGTAGCCTATTTTATTTTATGTGTGACTTCTTTTACATCCATTAATCTAATTTGTAACCTAAAGTTTTCTTTTTGCCTCTTTGTTGATATTGTAAATAATATAGGTAATATAAGATAAGAATAATATAAGATAAGAATAATATAAGATAAGAATAATATAAGATAAGAATAATATAAGATACTGTAAATCCTTGAATAAGCTCCTGGGAGCTAGTTTTGAAACAATTTTTGATTTGGGACATATTTCAAAGTTTGTTATTTACCTCGAAGGTTGACATAAAATTGACATAATTTTCTCAATCAGCTTAATTAAGAAATTGCAAAAAGGCTATTTCAAAACAAAATTTATTAGTTAGTAATGACTTCTCAATCTTCCTTCTATACTGTATAGTAAAATTACTGTATAGCTATTTTCCTGCAGGGGTTTCTTGAAATATGATATTATTCTGTAATTATGCTTCACTCAAATAAGGCCTCATGGGAGCTTATTTGACAGGAGGTTATTTGCAAAACTGATTTTTTTAAGGTTGTGGCTTATTTGAGGGGGGCTTTTTCTGAGGTGGGGGCTTATTCAGGGATTAATGGTATTCAGAATAATGTGATCTAGTAGTTGTTTTAGTGTTGCAGTATGAAGGACAAAGTTTGTATTCCTGATTTCATTCTTCAATAGCTTTTTGTCAAGAGGCTTTACATACATATCAATTCATTCTTTTTCTAAAACACATTTTTGCACTTTTAGGAATGGATTCGCATTGCAGTGAATAAAGAAAGTTATATAATGTTTGACAAAGTCAGCAAAGACAATTAGAATATTTCCAATTTGTACTATAGTGGCTTTTCTCTGGCTGTGCCAGTGTGGTAGACATATAGCGCAGTTTCAATAATATGTGTTTATAATTTCCATGATTTGCATTTTGTGTTGAAAGTCAAATGTAAAGAACTTGTTTGTAAGTAGGTAGTCTTATGGATGTGTACATGATGCTCAATGAGGAAGAATATTACATGTCAAGGGCATTGATAGGGGGAGGAGTAGATTTTCCTGAACTCCAAATCATAGTTGGCAACTTTGAATACAAAACTGCTTGCTCCATTTTGGAGGTTTAAAAAAACTGTTGTTGTGCTAGGCAGCAAAACAGCAATATATTAAGAAAGAGTTAAGAGAACTTTTTTGGAGGGAGTCTGCAGGTCTCTGGCTTTTCAACTTACAATTTTATGAAAAAATTATCAGGGCCCATTTGTTCATTTGTTTAAAGCATAGCAGTGCTTCTCAACAGGCCTGCATATGACAGTGTTTTTGTACCTTTTACACATATGAATGAAGATATGAAAGGTCTGGTGCTCTTTTGGTGGAAGTGTGCACTCCCTCACTGTGAATAGCCCTGAGTAGAATAAATTGTTAGTTGAAGGTAGAAGGCAAATCAGTTTGTAGCTAAATGTTTCTACTACCATTTGAAATGTCTCACTGGCATCAGTTCATAAAATTTGAAATATGAGTTGCAGTATTTATCATAATCACTCTGCTATTGGATTTTTGTTCACAAAAACAGTCCTTTTAGCATCATGATTTGCATAGATGCCACTCTCGTCTTGCCAGGTGTTTTTCCCAGATCTTCTGTAATCAGCAGTATCAGTGAATTGTGAGTGACATTTTTTGTAAGCTGAACTGTTGTCATTTGAACCATCCAAATCTTGATTCTGCAATATAATAAAATCATTTCATTATATAAATCTATATAGCTACAGCCACAAAAAGACAAGAGAGTGCTTCCATTTGCCATATCATGAGCATTAACAATTTTGCTCAAGTTGTTCAAACCATGTTCAGTTCAAACAATTTGAACTGTGGAAAGTTATGGAAATTGATAATGCCATTTTCCAGGACCTTGAAAGTTTTGGAAAAGAGAAGTTTTTCAAAATGGCTTTAAAAAAGTTTTGGATTTTTGTTCTGGCAAAATCTTAAAATATGCTAAAATGGATATAACAGTATCATATAAAACACAATATATTTTATGTTTGTTCATTTTACTATTTATAACATCATGTATATTCTACCAAAAAATCATAAATATAGCATTGAAAATAACACTTTCTATATTGATGGGGTTTTAAAGTATGAATGAAAATGTGTTTCATGGTTTTAGAAATTTGGTAATTTAGTTTTGGAAGAGTTTTGGAAAAATTTTGGAAACATCATTAGAGTAGTTTGTACAAACCCTGTGTGTCCAACAAACATGTACATACCTCTTCCCTAGGAGCATATGGGTATGGCTCTGTATAGTCTATTCCATATGTTGTATTCATGTACCTTGAAAATGATGCAAAATTAACACATTTGTGGGCTACCTAATGGCTGTAATACATGTATTTGTGAATGCAGAATTTTTCCAATGCTATGGTGTGACTAGAAGCAAATTGCTTTGTTTAGGATTGCAAACAAGTATATCAATCTGAAAATATTAATTATGATTTGACTGTTTTAACACAGACTTGTAGAAAGAAAACAACAAATAGTACAATGATGTAATATTATTTAAGGATGAGTTCCTCAAAGATTATGCAATACTGATATTACATAATCTCTGAGAAGTTCAGCCTTTAATAGTATACCATAGAATCCTCAATATTCGTTTGTAAGCATTTTTGGTGGGCTTATATTTGGGGTGACTTATATTCGGAGAGTCTTTTTGGTTAACAGATGGCTTGTGTATACCAAAAATTTACCATTCCATGTCCAACCAGAGAGACTCTTAACAAACAGTCAATACGTAAAACTTCAGAAAAGTCCATAAGTAAATACAGAGTTTCTATATATACTCTGTCCACAGTAATGTGGTGTATCTTTGGGGGGCTTATATTTGGAAGGATATTTGAGTTAGTTTGGGGGACTTATATTTTGGGGGGCTTATATTTCGGATTTTACAGTATTTTTGCATTATTTTCTACTTTCTTTCTACATTTATGTATTCTTTGTCAATAACTGCTGAGCAGAAATTCAACATATTAACAATTTAGGAGAACAGCAAAATTTTCCTGAAACTTTAAGGATTTTAGGATAGTTCTACTTTTCTAGAACATTTTTATGATCTTTAGGAGGTGTGGGAACCATGAATATATTTTAGATGCTGCAAAGCCTTTGCAATGGACAAAAATTGGAAGTATGAAATTGCTTAAAATATATACCTTTTCCCATGCTCTGGAGGATGCCGTGGCAGTACTTTATCTGATAACTTCAATTCTCTAAAATGAAGAAGTAAGGTTTTCAATATCTTGTCTAGGTTCAAGAAGATAGTAAAAGCTTCAACAGCTATAAACATATCCATTACTGACCCACAATCTCATTTTAAAATAGCCATGCATTTGATTCTGAGATAGAAATATGATGCTTTTACTGGGACAAGACATAATTGAAGCTTTACCTTTCCAAATTTATTTTGCTGAATGAAGACAAATTAACCATAGGATGTCTCTTGATCTGCTCTTGAAAGCTGGATTTCAGTTTAATTTGTTCCATATGGTCATGTGATGTTGAATTTGGTAGCTCCTGATGACAAAAACTGATGCTATTTATATCAGCCTACTTGCTACCAAGTTAGGCACTAGCATGTACTTTGTAGATCTAGTAACTTCCAACATAATTGCCAACGTTCTAGAGGCATTTGGCAGGGCTTCAAATATTTTTTCAAGAATTTTGTTATTAGTATTTCACAATTTCATTTTATCAATCTCCTCTTTTGAAATACTTGCTTTTTGAGTAGGAATAAAAGAAACAGAAATTTTCTTACCCCTAAAGTCACATTTCCAATTCTGTTGTATGTTGATCTGTGTAAACACTTTCCTTCAGGGTTAGAGCCCTGAATATCATAGTCCTTTGGATCAGCTTCTCTTGTTTGATGCCTTTTTAGAAAGTAAATGGAAATATCAACAAATAGGTGAGGAAGGGGCCAATTGAAATTAGTGAGTGAGTGCCAGTCAGAATAGAATTTACATGATCACAACTTCCATGCATTAAAGATAACGTGCATCAACACTGTGAAGCTACAGCCCCATAGCTTTTAATCTGATCAGCCGATTCAAATAACCTATCATCAGCCAGCTAAAGCTTGGTTTTATAAGGCCAAACTTCATACTTCAATCTGCCTTGACATAAATAGCGTAAGAGCGCTTTTGCGTTATCTTCTTTGTAGACATCGCAAAAATAACTTGTTTCAATATCAAAAATAGAAATCACTACCAATAGCATGCCAGAAAGGAAATCTTTGCAGGGACATCATTTTAAGAATTATGTTGAGGGGGAGACTGGCAAATTTCCCATGTAAAACTGATCTCAATCTTGCAAACAATGAAAAATCACCGTTCAAACGTAGATTTTGCAGTGCAAAAAGGAAACTTTTACGGGGGAGAGCTAGCTAGCCCATAACCCCATTTGACACCTTTAATCGGATATTCTGACATCATATCAGATATGGGTGAAAAATCATGATTCCTATGCCAAGGGGAAGAGATGTCTCTAGAGATAGAAACTGCATCTACTGTTAAAACCAATACGTACCAATTTGAAACAAAAACCTCTTTGCCATAGTTCATATGATTTGATCGAAGAAAGAGAGATCCTTTCGGCTCCATTTTGATTATTTATAAGTAACAATTCTCTTTCCACTCTCAAAGTAATTCCATACACTATTAGGTTACCATGGAGTCAGCCGTCTGTACTTGATAACGAGGCCGAAGAACCTTCTTGACTTTTCGCTGCCAAATGTTTCCGCCGCGACAGTTTCGATAACCAATGAGACAACAAGAAGTTTTTCCGCCTCTACATTTTCCGCCTAGTGGAGATTCGGCTTTACTTTTTCCTTCCGACTGTTCCTGAACCAATATATGTTTCTCATTGGCTATGACCTCTAATTCCTAACTCAATCAAAAGCAAACTCCTTTTGGGGATAGTCTGGTTTTCTTTCTTTTGTAATTGTTTTAGAGGAAAAATTCTGTTTTTCTTTTTAGTTTTAGATGGGGGAGGGGGCTCTCTCTCGATTATTTTATCTATTAGGGAGCTCCTTCTTAGACAAATATCTAAATTCATAATGTCTTGTAGTGTTCTTATTTTGTTAATTTAGGTAGTGTTTTGTCTGAGTATTTTGTTTACATGCACCATCTGTTTTTGCCTTATTTATTTTAATTTAGGTAATGTTAGTAGTTGTATTGATATATATTTAGGTATTTTTGTTAATAGAATTGAAATTGAAGTTGAATTGGTCCCAGGACAGGGGGCAGCGGGGACAAGCGCCTCCTCTGCCCTAGTGGAAAGGGGCAGGAGCACGAATGTCCTATTCGTCAAATAGTTATGCCAAAAGAGTTAGATCATGGAATATTTTAACGCACTTCCCTCCCACCGAAGTGTCATAAAACTTTCAACCTTGCGAAGGCTATTTTACAGAGTTTATTTGACATCAAGTACTTCGAAATTCAACATGGTTTACATGACTTTTGATAATATCCTTACAGTATGATCATCTTTTATTCAAATTTCAGTTAAGCAAATTTTCTAAAAACCTTTTGTGTCTCAAACTTAACATATCCAATAACTTTTTCTTACTGGTTGCGGTCAATGAAAGGCATGGTCATTAAAAGGCATGGTGTTGTGTCCCACAGGAGAAAGCTGCCCCTAATGACCTGATATGCTTCCGGCACGGGGGGCTCGGTGAGTCAGTTTCATGGGTTCGACAGTGTGGTTCACCCCACTCACATTACTCATTACTCGTGTAAAATTCATAGTCTGTTGATTTTGTTCTGTGAATGTAGTGATTTTGTGTGCAAATGATGCATGGTACAGTTTTGTGCAATTTCGCTATATACATATATCTTGAATTTGAAGAAATAAAAACACATTTTTTCTTTCCAACTATGAAAGGTTCGATGAATGCATGTATAGAGCTTGTGGGGTTCAGTGCCCCCAAAAATGTTAAGAACCTCTGCTCTAAACATATAACCCAAAATATAATTGGGTAGAGGTGCTATAACAGAATCTTATGAACAGAAAATATCTGGGAATCTCAAGTTTCCTTGGTTCAGCATTTGCCCATGTATAGCATTTGTTCGTCATTCTAAATTGTCACACAAAACAGGGGTAGTCCCAGCCATCGCAAGCTGGGAGAGGGGACTTTTGAGGCCGCGCCCAAAAATTTCAATGCCATTTAGTTGTCAAAGTCACTTTTAACATCTTGCTACAGGTCCCTCACTCCAACCCTAATATATTCTAATCGAAATAGGGCGAGAACTAGGGGACATCTCCCCCACTCCTCCCTAATGTTGCAGGTCAGTTTATCCCGGTTTGTTCAATCTTTGTTTCGGCGACAAAGTATGTAGTAGGTAGAGCGAATAGCAATGCCCATGGCTATGGAAACTAGACGTTTCTGATGTATTTCTGGCAAATCTAAGTCTTTTAATTGGTTGAACAGGGGAGTACAAGAATTTTCAAGCACACCTAAGGCGCTCATAGACATGTTGTAATATTAACCTCCTGATATGATGGTGACAATGAGGTAATTAGGGGTCTATACTTACTCGACTTGCGGTCACTGTTAATCCTAAGATTGCTCTCTAAACCTACTGTTAGTTCGAGGATATGTGTTTTGTTGCTATGCTTATTATGCAAGATAGGATCAAGTCTAAGGGGTCTCCACTAAACAAGCTAGGAGATGGAATGGGAGGTAAGTCTGCATAGATAAGACTTTTTGAAGTATCTTTTTGAATGGCATAGATGAATATCTTTCGATTGGGAAAGACTTTTTGAGAGGTATAAGAGAAACGAATCGTGTCTCCAATTATATCTTCCATAATCAAGATATTGTTTCCAGCCTGATACTATATGCTGCAAGGTTTCACTTTGTAGACAAAAGGTGTAAGACGGTGGTTCAGAAAGAGGCCATTTATGAAGATTTTTCCTATTGGTGAGAGTGTTGTTTAGGTATTTGACAGTAAAATTAAATACAAGATTTTTTTATAAGAACAAGTTTATAAGAAAATGAGGCTCAAATCATCAAAATCTTGAGAAAATCGTAAGAAAATCACGAGGCTCAATTTCCAAAATTTTTATAGGCCAAAAATCGGCATTTCGTCGTTATTGCATTCCAAGTGCTAAAGATGGAATTCAAATTCAAGTATACAATATTATTAACGAAAGTGTAAGCCACTCTAGCCAGTTTATTTCAGCAAAAGTTAAGAAAAATTTAAGAAAATCTCAGGCTCAATTTCGGGAAATGATAAGAAAATTGAGGCTCAGGCAAAATGATGATTTTTTTATAAAAAAAAACGTGTATATCTTTGGTTAAACTTTGTTGGACCTTCGACCACATTGAATTTGTGCTGGAAAGTGAGTATTTTAGGATGGATGAAAAATAGCAAAAAGCCTGTGACAATAGCTGATTGTGACAATATCTTCGTGCTTTGTTTGAATGGCCTTCGGTGCCTGCTTACTGTTTCTATGCTGATCGTATTAGATATTGGTATGATGGCTGGTTTCTTCCCAAAATGTGTTATGTCATTGTTAGGTGAAGACTTCAGTTTATTCCGAATGTTTGTCTGGCATTGTATGAGTTTGATTAAAGGAAGTACAAGGCTGATACCGTATTTCAATCTTTTAGTTATTAGACTGCTTAAAGTGGCACTAATGGGGATGTAGCTTGGAAGTAGCTTGGAAGTAGCTTGGATAAGAATTATTCAGCTTGGTAGTAGCTTGGATAAGAATTATGTACAAGTGCAACAACTTGCAGCTTGGAAGTAGCTTGGATAATAATTATGTACGACTGAGAGTAATGGCCATGAAAAGTATGAAATTGTCTTGCCTAAAGAATGTGAGCGGCTGGAATAACCATTTCCAAGAATTGCGTTGCTGCGATCGTGGCTGACAGATGATGTGCACGGGGATTTATCCCCCGCGTAAGGCAAAGCTTCCAATTTCAGAGGATACCAAAGCTTCCAATTTTCCTCGAAAAAGAAAAGTAGAGAATGGTATTGGAGATATAGAGGACATTGCTTTGAAAACAATCAATGTCTTGACTAGCGTTTTCTGCAAATTATGAATCCAATCCCACAATAGCCACAAAGAGTCCTAAAACACCCTACACATTTTATTTTGGACTTAACTTACATTCCCTCCTCACCCTTCACAATGATGGTTTTTTGGAAAAAGTAGATTTGGCAATGGAGAAATTTCTCGTACACAATGAAGCCAAGCGTTGCATCAACAGAACAGCATAGTTCTTGAACAGCGCTCAGGAACCTTTGGCTCGCGAGCCACATGCGGCCCTTTTCAAGACTGCATCTGGCTCTCTGGCTCGCAGACAAATGTTAGCAGACTTTCTTCAAAGTATTGCAAAACAGCGAATAACTCCAGAATGGCTTTCCAAAGTTGCCACTGGTGTCGTCTTCAGTTTTTATATAGCCCGATTGGCAAAGTTAGTGTCGGATTAGAGGATTATATGGTCCCATGTGTACCAATGCCCAATTGTATGGCTCTCATGGAAATCCATTTTTAAATATGGATCTTTTATGGTTCTCTCAGCCAAAACGGTTCCCAACCCCTGTCCTAGAAGATGGATGGGGGTGTGCAAGGTACAAGGTGCAAGGGTTTAACTACTATGGTTACTATGTTTTCATCATTATTTTATTGTCTCAGGGAGAAATTAAGCACAACACTCCTTCAAAGATGGCTGCATACATAAATGATCGATGCTGTTGAGTAAATCTTAACAGGACTATGAGGTAGAGAAGCTGATCCACAACAAATTCCAGCTTCATTCACTAGCCTTTTCTCGTTTGATGGTTAGAAGTATACGCAGCTTTAGGGTGCAACTAATGCAAAATTGAATATCTTCAGACTCCCAAAAATCGTAGCGCTTAGAAGTTGATATTAATATGGAAGTCATATGGTCAAAAGATAGTCATTGCACATTGATAATTTCCTTTTTATTCGATTTTACCTCCGTTTCCCCCAATTCCTTGGGGCTTGGGGGGTACCTCTGAGAGGACTTTAGTTTTAGCACAAGCATTTAGGACCGGATGCCCTTCCTGACGTCAGCAATGGCATGTGGTGGGCCTCGAACCAGGGCCACGTTGGTCTTAGTCGAGTTCATCACCGTTATGTCACGGCTGCCCTAATTGCACATTGATAATAACTACTGCATATTCCTGCAGCAACATCATGTGGTGACAAGACACGTGGTGTTCTATTATTAGCTGGTATAAGAGCCCCTCCCCCCAGCTATTGATCTAACTCTTCACCACTGAGTCTACCCATTACTTTGTTGTATATTTTTGTAAACAACATGCTCTAATTATCATCCAACACTTTTACAGGCATTATACGTCAGGCAAAGCCTAGGCATTTTTTATAAGAAACATTTAAGAAACAGGCAGGCTGAGTTTCAAATAGTAACATGCAAAAAATGTTTTCATTAGTAAATTTTCTATTCTAGAAGAAGGATGGGAGTGTGATCAAAACTGGCAAGAAAATAGAATGACATCCATTACATGCGTCATCAAACCTGAGCATCCTTTTTCTTGCATCACAATTGCCTAGTCTGTGTTGCTATTTTCACCAGAAGTCTTTAAATTTAAAAAACATTTAAGAAACATTTAAAGCTGGATTTGGCGAAATATTAAGAAACATCCAGGCTAAAACTCAATGAGTTTGTTTCTTATAAAAACACTCTTAATGCAACAAGTTAACTTCAAGGTTTATGTTGAATGAAGAATGAATTGGGACTTGTAAGACAAATCATCTGCGCCAACGAGTTACTTGGAAGTGACAAAGTTGTAGTTTCCAGTTGAAATGCAAGTTATATTTGCAACTAAGGAACAGTTGAGTAAACATTGTACCAAAATACGATGCACTATTGCTTTATAGCAACAGAAGAATCAAAGGAATTTGATTGACTGTTTGCGCTAACACCAGAAGTTGAAACATTAATCAAAGTTTTTCATTGACTTCGATTTGATTTCCGTTAATGTTTACAAAGAGCTCAAATTAGAAAGGCTTTTATTGTTAATAATGGCTTCGAGTTCATTCGAACTTTGTGTGAAGAAAATTTCCACCAAAAAAGTGAAGATTGAAGAGGTCTGGAGTCTACAACAAGTGATGGATACATGTACAAAAGAAAGTGAAATGTACTTAAAAGCCTTCCTTGGCGAACACCATGAGTTCTTTTGAATCAATGTTTGGGGGCTTTATTTTTCAATTGAACTAGAAGCTTCTTGCATTGTTCAAAGAGCGTGCATCCATTCTTGATTTCAAAAGAGGAAAATGCACTTCAATATGTGAAGGTAAATTGTTAGGTTGCGCAACAGGCGTACTTTCTTACGTTTCAGATGTTTAGACAGTGAAGAATGAATTGGATGAAAAACAGGAATTACATGAACAGAGATTTCTCACTGCATGTCCAATAGGGTCTTTGCAGCTTGATAAAAGATAAGCACAAGGTTCCTGTGATAAAGTACTGGCGGGTCAGGTAACTGTGGCAATTGCAGGCAAATTGAACAAGACTTTTCGCGGATAAATTCCGATTGGATTTAAGATAAGCCTAATCTTCCCCACGTAATTAAAGATTCCGTTGGCATGCTAATAAAGCAAAATAGATATCAATAAAATAGGTCAGCATGAATGGACTTATCTATAGCCTGTACAAAACATGTTTTTACAGCGAGCATGCGATTATTTCAATAATCGGATGATTGCCCTAATGACAAAGGCCTAGGTGGAATCCATTGCGATGCCGTGTTATCTTAGTGCATAGCTGCTTGTGAATGAGACCATTCGAATAAGAATTGAGGATTAGAATTTCAGGCCTAAGACGGAAGAGGCTGAGTCGAGAATAAAGAAGAGGAAAACAGGCATCTGAAGAGATGTAGTAAATATTGATGGCGGAAACAATCAAGCTCTAGCTGCGATCACACCCATTTCCACAGTAGGGTGCAAGGTTGTAACACCCCCCAAGCACAAGCTCTGACGACAAATCATCATGTTTGCTATTCTTTCAGTGGATTTTTCCATTCATTGCATTCTAGACACCCAAAAAAGATGTTAACGCTACCGTGCAACGGGATGCTAGGAGTCACGTCTATGTTGTTGGCAAAATCTAGGCCCTATACCCGAAAGAAAAAGCTATTGGAACGGCAGGGGCTGCAATGTTTCTAGTATCTCAATGAATTCTTAAGAAATAACAGAGATACTTCATTGGAATATGGTCATGCCTTAACACAATTCGCATTTTTATTAATGCCAAATGGTATAAGCTGTCAATGTAGCAAAAATCAGAAGGTCAAGTTGTTTCTGAAGCACAAACAATTCCCAATTGCAGTGTAGAACAAAGCTAAACAACCACTCCTCCCATTCATTTACCACTAGCAGTATTTTACAGCTTACAAATCAATCTGGCCATCATGCTTTCGAATTTGTCTCATGTAATGAGGGGTTTGATCAATGATATGTCATGCGCTTGTGTGATGTAATAGGATCTTTAGCCTCTCAATGAACCAGCCTCCTGTTTATTACAAAGCGACGGCACATGCGCTATAATCTTGATCATACTCCAGCTGATCTGATGACTAAATTTGTTTTTAATTTTTGAACTTCGCTGAAAACAAATTGTTTAGGGCCTGATATCCAAATACTTGGGACAATGACTTGCTGAGAAGGAGAATGGGTGTGGTAGGTGATTACCTGTGTCATATGAGTAATGACCAGGAAAAGTTTTCATTTTATATTAACTAGTGGGAGTGTCGATATGAATACTCGCGACAGGCATGTATATAATTAACCTTTGTTTCAAAGTTGAAAGAATCTTTGATTATCAATTTTGAATCATCTCTCTTTTCCCTCATTTACATAGAAATATACCTTATTTGTCTGTTATTTTTGTACATGCAAAATTCTTTAGAGAAAAGCAAAAACACTGCTTGAAGTAGGTCCCTTGCCAAAAAAGTTAGCAAAAAGAACTTTTATGTAGGACATCTCCTGCGCTTGCCAAGAGTATAAAGGTCATATTCAGGACAACCTCCTCAGACCTATCCCAAAGTCCCTTCTATTTATCCACCCCAGCTTCCTTATACTTTCAATGCCTTTCGTATTATCTCAATTAATAAAAAAACTCTTGCTTGTATCTACTGCATTTCGAAATAGGAATCACGTTGTGGTGAATCACATTTTCTAAGTAGCACAGGGTTGCAAATCAGATCATAATTTTTAGATTTCGCTCGTTTAGTCTGTTTATTTATAATCCTGTAGGCATGAAAGGATCTTATAGAGCACTCATAAACAAACTTTTATCGCAGGCTTGCGATAATAGGCTTTCAAACTGTCTGATCTTATGCGCTTCAAAGCCGAAAATCCGCTTATGGACTTGACCAGAATCGATCAACATCACGGCTGATCTCGTGCTATCACGGACGCAAAAAGTACGTTGGATTGGATGCTTGCGCGAAAGACAGGAGAAGAGCTTTAGGCAAAACTGATAATTAACTGTATAACAAAGTCATTGTGCTCTTATAATGAGATCGAGTCTGAAAGAATGCGTCTACTCCTGATGCAAACCTCACTCATTTTGTTTACTGACTATCGTTTAGCTTATTCCTACTCAGCCGTCGGTAATTAGCTTTTACCTATAATTCGGTCTTAGCTATTAATAGCAGAGTATACTCATTACATTGCCATCAAGAACTACTATAAAAAAGTGTGGGCTATCTGTACTCTTTTACTGTCAACTTGCTGATTTAAAAATACTTCAGGCATATAGCTTTTGGTGCATTATTCAGAATCTGCATTACATCAAGATGAATAATGATGCTAAAGCTTTGAAATGTCTTGAAGTGTTCTAGCATAAATCTTCTGCACATCTCTTTGAGAGTATCAAATGGATGCTTCATTGCCAAATAGCAATGCTGTCCCATAGCATTCTGAATGGCAAAACTAATGCCCATTTGATTGCTTGAATACGGAATGGAATTACCTGGTATCAAGGAAGTGATGAGACATTGATGCTTATCATGGTTGTTCTTTACATAAACTCTACTCTACCAAGGGACCACACATTAAAACACTCCTCGTGCCTTAGCGCAAAATTGTGGCGAAAGCAGGGAGATCTTTTCCCACAGATAAAACTGGCCGACCTTTTGTTTGCGTGGTTCAGGTTGTACAATCGTTGTTTATATGAAGGATGTTGTAGTAATGTCAGAGAAGTCATTGCGGTGCTAATTAGCCAATAAATTCATTCAACTTATTGAAAGTGTTAAGCATAAAATGGGTTTGAGTTGTTGACCGAAACATAATTGATCATTCGTTTGCTAATGAATCAGACTTGATTCTTACCAGTAAACGGATATGAAATACCCCCGTGACTCAGTTGCGAGCATTCCACTGCTAAAGCTTCACAATAACAAACGGCAGTGAAGGAACAAAAAGTTAAATCGAAATTTATAGTGCTGTATAAATAGGCTGTTTTTAGTGAGACAAAGAATACTGCATGATACTCAGTCACGTCAAAAGACTGAAATGATTTCTTCATCAGCATCCGTACCTTTCAATCGCCTAGGGGTGTCTCCATTCCGCAACAAAGAACCGAGGGCCTGGGTCAAGACATAATTAAGAAAACAATTTAATTACTTAGAGAAGCCGGTCGATTCTTTTACATTTTAAGAAGGAAGTTAGATTTAGATCTACCATTACTGCCAATAGAAGCCACCAGCTCTTGACGTATCGTCATTATCAGTCTTGGCATTTCTGTGAAGTGCTGGCAAGAGCCGAAAGTCACACAAGAACTTACTTCAGCATGGACATTTTCAAGGTAAGAGAACCTTCCATTCTCTCCATCCGCCATGTTCATCTGTTCTCGAAAATTTCGATGACACTTGAAATGCTTGACATTTCTGCTTCATCAATAAGTTTTCGAGCTACTTACTAGTAAGAAAATACGATCGCTTCTTAGAAGCGTTGTTTTTCAAACTGAAACTGCAGTCTTGCATAGGACGAAGCGAGACAAGAATGCTTCCAGTTGTTTTGATGAGAGAAAAATCATCAACGATAGAAAATTCATCAACGAAAAAACTGGCTTGCAAATGCAAATGCAAATGCAAATGATGATTTAGTTTCGAGCTTCTCTTTAAAACAACGAGTTTCTGATACAAACTTTTTTGGGGAAAAAAGACGAAGCTGTTTGAATATACAGCCAAGGTTTTGAATGGAATGAACTTCTATGCATCAGCTGGACGTGGTTCATTCATTCTTTGGTGGTATCATCTACTTCTTTAACGATTGTTGTTTCTTCAAGCTACATTGATATCAGCCATTTGATCTTGCGAGTGTTCAAGCTTTATGAAGCTGTCGTGTCTGTTTAACTAGGAAGTACTCAAGTATATTCCGCTCACATTAGTGGGAAAGAAAGCCAGATTTCCCTTAATAAGAGTCCTTAATGTCTTCCTTATCTCCCGTACAAACTGCTTTTTGCGTTGCCTGGTTTCCGTATCATCACAAACGACGGGAATACGCTCCAGTCATTGGATCGGCTATGTAACGTGGTCTGGGGCGAAACTCCTGGAAGGGGTGCGAGGGGTGAAACACTATGGTGAAAAGTTAGAAATTTGTCGGGCAATTCTGAGCACGTGGCGTGTAGATTTTCTTCCCTCAACGCTTGATTTTTCTCCTGGGGTCATATACAAGGCCTTAAGTTAGTATTTACTTTGTCGGGTAACTATGTTTCACACTCCCTCCCCATGGAAACACCCTCGTTTCACCCATGAACGTGGTCGCTTGAGATGATATACGAAGGGTTTTTGTTTGTCTGCGTCATCTCACCAGCATCCATGTCTAGATAGGAAAAGTTGAATTGAGTTGAACTTTTGAGGTTGTTCCCACTGCATCGCCGACACAACGCCGTCGCATCTCCTGCATGAATGGAGGGCGTCCTCGTCGCGTACGACGATGTGAGAACCAGAATTCAGTGCCTTATTTTCAGAAGTGCAATTTACATATATTGTAATTTTCAGATGAAATTTAGCTACTAAAAGTTAGGAAACCTGTGTAAAGAGTTAGAATTCACTTGCAAAGTGATATAAGTAATTTTATAGATGCAAGTTCAATGAAGAGCTTAGAGCTAGTTCATACGATGAACCACAGATGATCGGAACCTATTATAGCATTGGTTCAGCGATGGCACGGCCGAAGGGGATGAGCTAGTGTTGAACCAATGAAATGTGTGACTGTGGCTCGAGCCGATGAGTTTCTATAGATTCATATGTTGAACCGAAAATGAACTTATTTTTAAATGCATAGGTCCGGGTCATCTACGGTTCATCGTATGAACTAGTTCTTAGA
>WIPJ01067649.1:275010-298455 GCA_018155075.1 Cassiopea andromeda
ATGTTACTAGCTTCATGATACATAATTTGTATAATACACGTTTTTTTTAAGAAAATCATTATTTTGCCTGAGCCTCAATTTTCTTAACTTTTCCCAAAATTGAGCCTGAGATTTTCTTAAATTTTTCTTACCTTTTACTGAAATAAACTGGGTAGAGTGGTTTACACTTTTGTTAATAATATTGCATACATGAATTTGAATTCCATCTTTAACAGTCTGAATGCAATAACGACGAAATACCGATTTTTTGCGTATAAAAACTCTTAATTTTTGGAAATTGAGCCTCGTGATTTTCTTACGATTTTCTTAAGATTTTGACGATCTGAGCCTCATTTTCTTATAAACCTTTTCCTTGTAAAAAACCGTGTATTTGCGAAATGAGACTTTGCTAGGCCATTGGTAGATGAGGTAGGGCAACCAGTTCCCTGCCGCGACTTCTTTTTTTCCTAGAGTTTCCACTAGGCCCAAACTACTGCTGGACAGACAATGGGCCACCTTTACCATGGTTCGAATATTTTCTTCCGAACTTTTGCCATTCTGCTCAGTAGAACAGTGCGTTTACCATCACTTTAATCGCTCTCTAAAGTCAACTATCTGGCAAAATCAACAAGGTTGAAAAATGTTGCATCCAATCAGATCTTTACTCTCAAATGGTCTAGTAGCTAATTAGAGCCCGTAAACACCCCTGAATTTTGCGAAAATGTCAAAAAATTTGTAAGAAATCTAGAGTAGCTCTTATATTTTGCAAACCACGCACATTTATTTTGTTTTGTACTTTTTTTGACTTGCAGCAGTTCAGAGTTTGTAGTACACTTTCTCATAGCTTGGAGGCGCCTTTATTGTTGATATTTTGGCAAAATTCAGGGGTATTTTAAGAAATCTAATTGGCTACTAGACCATTTGAGAGTAAAGAGCTGATTGGTTGCAACATTTTTCAACCTCGTTGATAAAATTATGCCAAATCAATAGAATCTAGAGCTGCTGGCAGGCTTGACTATCTAAAGCATAGGTGCCGACTTTTGATTTTCACATGGGTGAGCTCAAACTAGACAATTTGGAAAGCTGCCTGACATGAAAACACTTTGGAATTATATATCATTTAATACATTTTACTGAAGATAACACAAGAAAAAGCTATCCAAACAAAGAAAACAGGTTTATAGATGCATAACAGAACTCTCAATGTGGTATCATTATCAAGTCAGTTCTTGGGTTCTGTGATTTGGACAACCAAACAGTGTTCTTTCTCACAATTTCTCAGTGGAGCTTAGCCCCCCGTTGTATTGCCCAGAGGTGGTTGAAGCCCCCAAGCCCCAACTTAATCGGCGCATATGATTTAAAACATTATAATTCATCATGCATGGGATGTAGCAATCTTAGCATTACTAGCCTATCAAGTGCAATCGTCTTTCCCAGCATTTTCATTTCTTCGATGTATGCATAGCTCCATCGTATAATTCATTTCATCTGCTGTTTTCAGAGGCGGCCCAAGCTGGATGAAAGCCTGTTCAAAGAAATTCAAGAAGAGAATTCATACAATTCCTATTCATCATTCAAATATTTCTATGATGAGCCCTATGATATGTTCTTGGGCTTAAGGGCTACAGGACAAATTAAGAAGACATGGAAAGCTTACCCAGGTCAAGTTGCTACACAGTTTCTTGTCATCAAGAACCAGTAAAGGTTGAAACAGAAAGGAGACATCATGTCCTTGATTTGCCTTAATTCAGGTTTTGCTTAGAGTGAAATCAAATGCTCGAATGGAGACCTGTTGTGAAAAATATCTCACGTAGACACTTGAAAAGTTATTAGTTCTCTAACACGTCAAAAAGCAGCAGTCACTTTGCATTAACCCGAAACGAAATTTCCACATAGCGCACACAAAGTGGCATATTAGTCAAATTATTCCATTGCTTTTGAACAAAGCACAAAAAGGAACAGATTTATTCGTAAATGGAAGGGTGGGAGATGAGAAATAATCAATCAACATTCTAGAGGGACAATTAGTTGTCTTCACTGATCGTAGCTTCTCAAGCGAAGTTAGTGCTTTGGTAGTTAGAATGAAGAAACAAACACTTAAGAACATTGAACATAAAAATATTTAAATGTAGTCTTCGTCCAGTTTCTCTCTGCATCTTTTTGTGACAGCAACTCCAGATACTCCAATGCCCACTTCCTTACGTGTTTGAAATTCATTATATGCTGAATTCTGAATGTAGCATCTTGGGGCGAGGCCAGTGCTATCAAAGTGAGAGGCATAACTTAAATTTCTTTGGCTACGCCCTCTACTTCTCTCAAGATTTACTGCTATCGCCCCCCCCCACCTATTTTCTCATCGATTTTAAAGAAATCCCGAGCACCATCTTGGCAAAAAGTTGAGGGGGCATTTGCCCCCGTGACCACCCCACTGGTAGCCAGTGGTGGTTTTAGTGTATTTACATCTTTACCTGTGATGTCTTTTCAATTTTTTCTCAGACGCGGGGCCCCTTCTGGGTTATCAAAAGCGCGGAGGCTAGGGCCATGGCCCCCTGGCCTCCTAAAACCGCCACTGCTGGTAATATCAACAGAGCAAGTGTGCGAAGATGTTGTTGCTGTCATCTAAGAGGTGCATTCCCAGAACATCTTGCAGGCACATTTGTTGTGACCTTCTAGGCATATTCTCGTAGGGCGTATTTGCAGGGAGGGCACCAACGGGGATGTTTAGAGACCAAAGTCCCCATTGGCAATTTTGACGATTCCTATGCTATGTTAGCACTTTCATAACCTATTCTTACAGATTTTAAGCCGATCTCAAAGACTTGGTTACTCAAAACCTTCTTGTTACATTCACTGTCGGACTATCTAGTACTTTACCATAGAGCCGTCTCTGTAAATTTGGTTAGGCCTAGTTATGCTCCTAATTTGTGTCATAATTTATCTGTATTAGTAATTATATTCTATTAGGACATTATATAAGTGAATATACTTTGCTCATGAGCACTCATTTATAGAGCCAGTTGAAATTTCCTTCTTTGTGACTGCTATTTAATGTACAAAACCTTTGATATGGCAATGCTAAATGTGAGCATCAAAGCAATGCACGAATAGAAATGCGACTCGCCTTTTGTCTCTTCACCTGCTTGGAATTTCTCTCAAGCAACAAAGTTTAATACTACATTAGTGGGATCCTTGGTCTCGTTAAATATCTAGAGTACACGCTTGTTTTGTAAGAAAAACGTTTACAAGACAATGAGACTCAAGTGGGCAAAAATCTTAAGAAACTATTAAGAAAATCACAAAGCTCAATTTCCAAAATTAGGTATTTCAGTTGGCCAAGATTCAATATTACGTCATTAGTACATTCAAAATGCTAAAGATAGAATTTAACTTCAACTACACGTTTTTTTAATAAAAAACCATTATTTTCCCTGAGCCTCAATTTTCTTAACTTTTCCCGAAATTGATCCTGAGATTTTCTTAAATTTTTCTTAACTTTTTCTGACATAAACTGGCCAAAATGGGTTACACATTCGTTATTATTATTGTATACTTGAATTTGAATTCCATCTTAACATTTTGAATGCAATAATGACGAGCTATTGATTTTTGGCCAATAAAAATGCTTAATTCTGAAATTTGAGTCTCGTGATTTTCTTAAGATTTTCCTAAGATGTTGACAATTTAAGCCTCATTCTCTTATAAACTTTTTCTTTTAAAAAAACGTGTATACAAGGTTAACAAAGAAGGTGTAACCAATTTAACCAGGGCATTTCAGAAGAAAGTTAAAACGTGTTAAGAGAACCTCAGGCTTAGTTTCGGGAAAAGTTAAGAAAATTGAGGCTCATGCAAAATGATGGTTTTCTTATCAAAAGATACGTGTAATTCAAATACTTTGATGGATTTACTTGAAAAGCAAGTACTTTTCCCTGTCCACAACATGCTATAGTAATAGATTTACAAAAATACAGCGATACTCTCCATATTAAAACAACAGGTATAGTTAGGGAACTGTCATTTTAAATACTGGGTGCAGGGGTTGAAGAATTTTTGGATGGATGTCAAATTTATTTGCCTTGTTCTATTGGGCTGCCAAATGTTTTTACCAATTCATGATTGGGTAACAAAATTTTGAAAAAATTCCAACCATAAATATTATTTAAATGCTAAGTGCAGAATGTTTATCTTTTCTAAAAAATATGTATTAAAATGCTTTCTTTATCAAAATAGAAAATTTGTGAGTAAAAAGTTAATTGAAATAATCATTTTGTGTTCTTTGTCTCTTTGATTCCCTTTTACTTTTCTATCTTCGTTTCTTTCATGTCCAGAATGCATTTTTTGCACTTTCAAGCTTTAGATCCAAATTGAATGACACAAATAGAAATATTTTTGGGTTATGAAATTTTTCCAGCATTTGAAAATGGGGCATCACATAATATTGAATATAATGAATGGGGCACGTAAACTTTTCAATTTATCCCAACAATTCTTCCACCCCTGTACACACCATTAAAAATGACAGCTCCCTTACCAGCAAACTGCAACTCTTTTCTCAAGGGTGCGAGTCTTGCTTACACTTGCCTCCTTGAATTGGCCTCAAATATGCATAGTGTTTATTGATAATGTTAATGATGAAAGTGTGTGTATTAACTACAGCAAGTTTTTTGAACCAGAAATCAAATCGCAAGTTGTAAGCATTGTTTAGCAAGTGTGGAATGGTTCTGCATCGACGAGGTGGGGATTCCATAAAAGATCTGGGGGACTTCCAGACAGGGCTACATTTAAGGGAAGCCGGAGGCTGGGAGATATGACAAATTCAGAAGATTAACCTGAGATAATGCAGGGAGGGACCTAGATGACGACGGTGAAACGCTGCAAGTAGGATGTTGGTGGTTGAAATTTGGGGAACGGAACACAAATTTTACGTAGCTAAGCTACTCATGGCTTCAACTATTTACACGTACTTTGTATAAGAAAAAGTTTACAAGAATATGGGACTCAAAAGGTGAAAATCATAAGAAAGTCTTAATAACTTAACAGGGCTCAATTTCCAAAGCTTACTCTCTTTGCATGCTAAAAGTCGATATTACTTAATTCGTACATGTGAAGTGTTAAAGATAGAATATAAATGTGATATTGCGAGATTAGCAAAGGAAGGGTAACCTGTTTTAGCCTGTTTATTCCAGAATAGTTAAGAAAATATTAAGAAAGTGTCAACTTCCAATTCGGGAAATTTAAAAAATTGAGGCTCAGACAAAAGAGAAGTTTTCTATTATAAAACAACGTGTATCTCAGCTGCTCCCTGTCCTACCACTTAAAATTATCTTGGACAGGGCAATGCGCAATACTAAGAATGGTCTACAGAAGTGACACTCGATGCCTCAAATCTGCCCCAATAGTTACTATTTCATCGTCCCAGATAACTTAGGTTTTGTGCTTTTCATAGGCATGGGCGTAGGGCGACGTCAAATTTAGCCGGGCTGTACATTTTCTGTGAACTTTCAGTCCGAATTTCCTAAAGTTCTTTCAGAAAACTTGCCCGAGTGAAACGGATTTCTGCCCAAACTGGGGAGGGGCTGCAGCCCTCCCTGGCCCCCACCTCTTATGGTTATGTTTATAGGCAAGTTGAAATATCTGTTGGCTAAAATATCATGGTTACTGCTCTTAGGATTTTCTCTTTTGCGAGTAAAGTGTAATTAGGTTGCTGACTGTTCCTAGCCTGGGAACGAAACTGTTGTCAACAAAGAGTGATAACATACACTTGTTTTTATATGAATAAAGGCTATAAGAATATTGAGGCTCAAAATCGCTGAAATTTAAGAATACTTTAAGAATAATGCAAGCTCAGGGTTCATGAAGACTTAAAAACTTTTTGTATCCTAGTTATAATACTGCTTTCTGATGTACTTTTGCATTATCGATACAAAATGCAAACTCTTGCTTACTTTATTAGGTAGTAAAACATCAATAAAGATTGAAATATATTTCTTAATTATTTAGGAGAAGGTACACCGTTAATAGTTAGGAACAGTTTGAGAATAATTCTAGGCTCAAAATCAGAAAAATTTGTGAATATCGAGGCTCGAAAAAAGGTTGGGCATTCTTATAACAAAGAATGTATTTGCGAAATATATCTTTTTCATTTGCATTCCAAATTTGAAGCGGATTGCACTGTCACGAGAATACACGTTTTTTTATAAGAAAAAAGTTTATAAGAAAATGAGGCTCAAATCGTCAAAATCTTAAAAAAATCGTAAGAAAGTCACGAGGGTCAATTTCTACAGTTAAGTGTTCTTATAGGCCAAAAATCATTATTGCATTCAAAATGTTAAAGATGGAAATCAAATTCAAATATGCAATGTCAATAACGAAAGTTTAAACCATTTTAGCCAGTTTGTTTCAGTAAAAGTTAGGAAAAATTTAAGAAAATCTGAGGCTCAATTTTGGGAAAAGTTAAGAAAATTGAGGCTCAGGCAAAATGATGGTTTTCTTATAAAAAAAAAGTATATACAAGTAGCATAACATTAGTGAGCTCGATTAGTGAGTGAGTAAAGCCATCAGTTGTCAAACGGTTTCTTACAGACTTAAAAAATGGTCTCAACAAAAGCATTAGAGGGCTGTGGGCACTAGGAACGAAATAGCAAAGCGAACGGATACCTGAGGAGTAATGGGGGCGCTCCAATTCGCTGTTGCTCTGACGTCATGTTTCTGTTGTTCGTTATACTTTCGCTCATAGTGTATGCTCAGCCCCAGGAAGCTTTCAAAATGTGAGGTGGGCATGTATTTAGGGGCACCCTCACAATCAAAAAGAGAGTAACTATTTAAGTTGCAGACGGTCACTTAAAACAAGTGTGTGAAAAGTGGGGACACGTGGTCTTTGAGTCCCCGTTCCTACGTCCATGGTGTCAACTCATTTTATAGTAAACTCAAAATTTAATGCATCATATCCAACGCTTTTGCGCTCTGTATCGCCGAAACCAGGCATGCCGTGGATAGAGGCTCAGGAGATTCAGTTCCTGTCCCTTCTTAAAAATCATGAGAATTTTTGGGGGCCCAACCCCCTTTTATCGAACATATGAATAAGAGAACGGGGGCTCATTTCCCATGAGGAGAAGAATAGGGCTCCCTGCCCTCTCTTCTACAGCTCTGGTTATCGTAATAAGTAGTAAAGAGGAGTATAAAAGCATGTCAGTGTATGAACTTTCTGGTAGGCCCGTTCCTACATTGGGTGTAGGTGTCTTACATCAAGTATGCCATTTCTTCGGAGGCGAAGCTAAAGAAAATTGTTGTTGGGGTGCACACCCTTATTTGTCTACAAACAGACTTCATTCGAGCTTAATTTGCCGACAAATCTGACTTTCCTTGAGTTTTATCAGTGCTACAACGTTGACGAGCACTATTGGTATTAGGAAAATGTGCCAACAAGCTAACTTTTGGGGGTGTACCACCTCCGTACCTTCTACATGGCTATGCTCCTGCATTTCTCTAGGTAAAAGTGGTCAAATTTTTGCATTCTAGAAATCCAAGGAAATTATTGGGTGGTACTATGGTGAAGCGAAGAGCTTGGAGCCGCGCTCATCGATTGCATTGACCATAAGATACCAAAATCCTATTCCTTTCCCCCTCTATTAGAATAGTATTAACACCATTCCATGCTTTCATACAAGTGCAGCTGTGAACCCTCAAAACACTGCTTTGAAGTGGCTTATTACAGTTTTTACATCATTGGTCAGATCTAGCCAATCAGAGTTCGCTAAAGGTCAGCTGAACGTTCAATTGTGTGTTGGCTTCGAGAGCACATGTGAACTGTTGTTCAAATGTAAATGAACTATTGTCACATATCTCCGACATTACTCCCATCGTAATGGAGATATACATGGTAATTTGGAATAAAATTGTCATGTAATACATGAAAAAAACATTAGAAATAAGCATTAGTATGCATATCTGATACTTTCATGTAGCTGTAGATGTAAAAATACGTCTAGAAAGGTGAATAGTGACTGTAAGTCTTGGGAGTAATGCCTACTCGTCACCATCATTTGTATATGCAAATGTATAGATCTGTCAACCTTTACGAATTCACTGCCTTTATATTGTGGTTTACGAAGGATTATTAATCGGCGAAAGTGTTCTTACGATAATTGAACAACAGAAATAGTTAAGATAGGAGTCACTCTCCGTTGACCCTACGAGTCGATGAGAAGGATGTGCCATGAAAACTAGATGTTTCTCACAATTTGAGCCTACATCTTTCCACGTTATTCTTTGCAAGGAGCGGAAGTTTAGTTGGCGTGTTTTGAAGGCCTAAAGACAAGAAACCAGCTACCGGGGGAGCCATGATGAAACCGGCAATGAAATGTAGTGATTTCTAGTCCCAATAATTTGCGTATTGGCACGTCAGGAGGTGCAGTGTAGCATCTTCCATAGCTGATCCATAATTTATTAAGTTTAATAATGAAATATGAAAAAATTAGAGGGTAACGATCTAATGTTTGAGTTCATGATCTGCATTTGCCACCCGTATTTCCAAGTGAATCATTAATAGGCATCGCAGCCAAAGGGCCTGGTTCGAGTCAATTTAGTTTTGCATTACAACGGAGAGCTCCATCTTGAATTTGAAGCCAGCCTTTGGAAAATTCGATAATAAACGGGCATTAGGAGCCTTACATAGAGCCAAATGCTGCTTTTGATAGCTCTATAGCATTGACTGATTATTGAATATTGTATACAGCTATATTAGACCTCATCTGGATCCGAACCGGCCGTGTTATTGCCCTTCATTGGTGAGTGATAAAACACGAAGTTTTTGTTATGGTGATTCGTTTCTAGCTGTTGAGAATATGACTGATTTGTGCATGATATCGCTTCACGTTGTATTTGAATGATGCTTAGTTTGAGGGATGGAACCAAACAGTCCTTTTCAGATGCAGTTCTATGATCAAGGGCATGGAAATGCGAACGGTTTTCCTCCCAACTATTCACAAAGTCCAGGGATGTCATCCCCGAACAACAGTTTGTCTAGTCAAACACCTCCGTACGGCTATCGGGGAATGGAGAACGGGATGTCACGATTCATGCCTGACCAATTTGATTCACAAAGCTTTCAACAACACCCAAACCAATATTATCAGCAGCAGCAGAATATGAGGCGGAACGATCCAAGTTTCCCCTTCAAGAATCAGCTCGGATCTCAACAAGGCTTTCAAAATCAGCAAGGAAACTATGTTGGCAGTCGTGACAGCTTTTCAAGTGCGAATTACAATTCGTTTCTACCGTCTAACATGAAAGGGAGGATGCCATCAGAAAGTGACATGTTTCCTTCTTCAGCTCAGAGCTTTTCTCAAGGAAGGCAGAATTTTACCACGAGTTCTTCCAGGGTAAGTACGATCTTGCCTTCCAAGTAAACCGCGCAATAAGTTTATAACTTTGTCGCTGTCAAATATGTACAGTGGATAAAGAATAACTTTGGTACTCTATTGGCTTTTTCAGTCAAATACATCAAAAGAATAAACTATTATAAGCTTAAGACTACCTTTATAGGTTATATTTTACAGAAGTCTTTTGTCAAACAGACTCAAATATATCTCCCATTGGCCGTACTTTTTATATGACTAGGTACCTTGAGAGGAGAGCATTTCAAGTCGGACTGAGTTAAGGTTTTCTCTGTTTTGTTATGTCAATTTGACATTCATATTTTGCTGTATTTTTGTTGGTAGGTATTGCTCTCAATGAGTAGGTTTTTGGGGCTTGCTTAGGCCTTTCTTTGAGGCCTAATCTGTTTTGAACCAGGCCTTCAAACCGCGCTGCGTGTTCATTCAATCTCCAATATCTTTGATGATTATCTAGTCACCTTTAGTTTTGCATAATATTGGTAAAAAATTGGAAAGCTAAAGTAGCTTTACTGTAGTTGAAGATACGTTTATGCATCTCATTATTATGATAATGTTTATAAGTAGTGCATCGGCACTCATAATTACGAACGCGTCCTTTGAGAAGTAGGCCTCATGGCCTTATGGCATAGATTTGAGAGAATTGAGTAAGAGAAGAGAATCGAGTTAACTGTCAGGGAATGTTTATTGATATAACGATGGGTTTAAGGTAGTTGAGTATGTCAAGTTGTTTCAACAGTAATAGAGTGGAAGAGAGCTATGAAATTAGTTGGAGGAAAGGGTTTGATTTGCCCACGAGCAACATCATTTCGCTTTTGGTCACACTATTGCACAGGTGACAGAATATAATGGAAACGTTTCTATGAGAAGAGATTGCAAACACTCCATGAATTAAAACAGCACAGAACAATTTATTTACTCCTTCATTTTATTTAAAATGAGGGAAATATAATTGCTTTATGGGATAAGAATGTACGGCATTGCTTTGCATTAATTTGTTTGAATTTGTAATTTGCTTCATAGCAGATTGAGACTCCGATGGATTAGAATAAAGTCTATATGAATTTTTGTCTTCTACTTCTTTTCCTTCCAATTATTGGTAATATAGAGCAGATTCATACTGCATATGTTTACTCATGTACTGACATTGAGGCTTTTGATTTAAAATTTGGCAGAATATCATCTGATTACAGTTCATTTATTCTGATTGGCTAATCTGATTGCTTTGTCTTTATGTTGTGATTAACTTGCATACCATAATGACATTAAATAGCTTTAACCTTTACAAGAGATTTACCCCATTGTTCTTTGACGACTCCAGTTAAATATCAGCAATCCTCTGATAACTGTTTGTCAGTTAAAATTGTATGTTCACTTTTAAGGTACCCATTGTTTCTCTGCTATTCTTCAATATTTAACTAATCCTTTTAATCTCTAGTAGTATCTCAACTCTGATCCTCCAAAGTGGGCTTATTATTAAAATTGAATTATTGTTAAGTTCATGTTCTTTTTGACTGTTGAATTGAATGTGGCCCTCAAACAGTAGTGTGCTCTTTTGTATCTGAGTTATGATGGTATCTAGCTTTCACTCTCAGGTTTCCTGGAATTAGGCTTATTGTTGATTTATTTTGAATGAGTCATTATATTATTTGTATAGATCAACAGGTGCAAATAGTTTATCATGTCCTGATTCTTTTGTTTTTAAACAAGGAAGTATTTCTTGCTGTACAACTAATTCACCAAACAATAGAGTTGAATAGATCATTGATGCTGGAAACAGGTTCAGTTTTTTAGTGTTCTCATCTGGGGTCACTGAAATGTTAATCACTCTCCCATTGTTTGCTCAATTGTTTGCTGCAGTTATTTAATGCTTCCCAAGTGTAGGACATTTTGTCTATAGAATCCATGATAAAACAGTGTTGTTTATTTTGCTTCTTACAAGAATTATCAATGTGTGTTTATATGATGGGATGGAATAGTTTTCCATGTCAAAAATGGTTGGCTTGAAGTTTTGTGAGAAGTTTTGAAGGTCTGTTTTGGTTTTTCTTAAAGGCTATTATCTGTAGCACTCCTGAATATTGAAGCAGCATCTTTGGCTGTTTTATAGCTTGCTGCAGAATGTGTCTATTTAGAATCAGTTTGTATTGCAGTTATACCATATAGAAAGGTTGTTCTCTGGGCTTTATATTAATTTGTTTTATTTCAGACTGATGCACTAGTAGGGAAGGAATTTAGTATATTGGGAGTTTTCTTTCAGGTTTATGTGCTGTAATAGGTGCCAACATAGTTATTAAAATGCTTTGCCAAATTGGGGTATTTTCCCACTTTTGCTCCACCCTCCCCCATGCAATGATGCATTCCTGCATGGTTTCTGTTGTACAATTTGTAGGTCAGTTAAAAATACACTATAGTAATGCCTTGTTGTCAAGAAAAAACATAGCTTTCGGGGGGTGGGGAAGGGGATATCCATTTTGTCCAAGAGCTAGTTAATTTAGAAGAAAGAAAAAGAAACAATTGACTCATTTATAGGTTGTGCCCATTGTGCTTCATCTACTTTTACCAGTGATTGTAGGTGTTTTTATTTATTGAAAGTAAAAAGCCTACAAGGACCAGTTACCTTTAACACTACTTATGAGCCAAATATTACTACACTACAAAGATGATACCCCAAAGAGTAAATTGGGGCCTTTCCATATGAGATATAGAACTAAACTAAAATTTAAAATATGATTACAATCTACATACAGACCAATAACTAAAGAGGAAAACTTGTTTTGCTGTTGATGTTGAGCTAGTGAACTCGACTAAACCAGCTAATTGTAGATGTCAATAAAAAAGAACCAGCCAGGGGCTGAATATGTTTTTTCTGAAGTTTGAATTGTTTATTTGAAATAAAGGACTTATTATTATCATCACAAAATTGGAAATAAAGAGGAAAGTGTGGATGATTGTTAGAAGAATTGTAGTGAGGTTTGGTATCATTTAGTTACTGGTCGCTGCACTGCTGAAGCTGTTGTGTAACATATTTTATTTTTATGTAAAAGCTGATGTTAAAGTACCTTTTGTTGATTTATGGTCATTGTGATGAGTAGTATGAAATTTTACACACCAATATTAACTGTGTGCACAACTTTTTCTGAGTCCTTAGTACCTGTACTAATTTTTTTCAATTCTCTTATTCATAATTCCAATGAAGCATTTGTTTGTGGTTAGTTATGTTTGTTTATCATGCTGTGTGCTGCCATTTGATAAAGAATTTGCCAAATTCATGGCTTTGTTTAATGAGTTTTGGGATAATTGTATTGCAAATTATTCTGTGGTTTTGTGGTTATGTTTTATTCACATGTGTCTTTTGAGTTTTTTGTCTGTAAATTTGAAATTGATGAAGAATCATCCACCCACCTGCATGTGAAGGAATAGTTTATATTTTATAAGTACATTGAAGCTTTTTGTGGGAATGCCCATAGTTTTCAGAAAATGTTGAAGGGTTAAATTATTTCACCACAGAAGCTTGTGCTTGAGCAATTTATGTTTCTAAATTTAAAACAAAAGCAATTTATTTGCCTGACATGTTCAGTTTTATTTGTCATTGTTCTCCTTGTTTAAGGTTGTTTTTGCTTTTTTAAAACTTTATTTAAAGGGTGTTGACTAAAGGAATATTATATATGCAATAGTTTAATTGAGTAGGGTGATAGATTATTATTTTCTGGGACATCCATTAGCGTTGTTCCTAGTAAGGCCACACATGGGTATGGTTTGTGACCATTCCACAGAAAATGTGTAATTGGATATTTTAATTTATGTTAACCCCTGAAAGCCTTTACATGGAGTTGTATGTAGTCCAGTGGGGTTTTTCAAGAAAATTGAGAGACCACAGGTGCTTTGAGAAGTAGCTTAGAATTTGATGAAGAGTGGTTTGCTTACCCTCAGTTCACCCAATTTTGTCAAAAATTTGCCACCTCAGTTGTAACTGGATGGTACTTTTCCCCTCCTTGTCCCCTCTAGGGACAGCCCCCCCCCAAAGTCCAGCTCTGGATCTGCCTCTGGTCCCCTCCAAAATAACCACTTCTGTGGCAGTTTACTGCTTTTAAGTCATGTTCTACCTCTACAGCCTTAAGCACTAATTCATGAGAAAGAATTGAACCCATTATCATTTCCTATTTGTGCAGGACCCATTTGGAAATCAGATGCAAATGGGAATGATGGATGGGGGCATGTCACAGCAGAACCAATTGATGTCTCAAATGCAAGGACAGGTCCCTGAATATCCACCTCAGTACCAACAATTTCAGAACAGAAATGAGTTTGGACGGAATCAATTTTATGGACCTGATGCTGGATTTAGGAGCAATGGCTTGAGACCTGATGGCTTTGGGCAGGCATTTTCTCAATCTCAAAGCCCACAGGTTAGTATTTTTTTTGCATTGTTAGATATTTACTATATTGGATAATTTATAGCTCCTAAATTTTAATTTTCTGTATATATGATGGTTGTTTGGTATCTTTTTCAGACTCCAACTCAAGGTCCAATGGATCAAAGAGCAACTAGTATGTATAGTCCAGTTGGACCTGGCTACCCTGTCAATCAAGCAAAAAGTGAGTGTGATTTTTTATTTTGATTCAAGAAAAATTACTAATTTATTGAGATCATGTATTGGAATTGTCTGCATTCCATTCTAACATGATGTGAGAGCCATTTTGCTGGTGCTTAATTTTTTTATAATGATTGTTATTTGGGATGACTGCATTGTTGATGGATTTAGATATGAAATTATGATGGAAGGCTATTTTACTATGGCATTTTCAGTTTTAGTTTTAAAGATTCATAGCTATTATTTTCATGGCAAGTAGTTTGTAGAATAGGATGATGCAGAGAGAAAAAGCAATTGAAAATTTCACTATACTGGTAATCAATGTTCTTTGTATTGACAGTAGTGTGATGCTGTGTTATTGTTTTTAGATATGAATAATAACCCTTCTGTCCTCAATGAGAATCAGAGGCAGGCAGCAATCATGGCTGCTGCTGCAGTTCGTGCTGCTGCTGCAGCCAGCAGTAGACCTGGAAGGGAATTTCCACCAGGAACAGGCTACCCAAATACCTACCAGTATGGGCCAAGAGGATATATTGCACCAGATGTGATGGGATCACCTTTCAACAACACTGGTAATGGCATCCAGTCACCACCTACTAAAGATTTTCCACCTGCATCCCCCTTGGGGCCAAACATTCCAAGGCAGACCGCAAACTTTGCTGATTCTCCAATGAGTCAAGGAAGAGGTAGTGCAAACTCTGTCCCATTCTCACCATCTGTTGAGCAAGGTGGATTTGCTAGTCCAGGATTTGGTGGACAACGAAAGGTTCCAACAACATCTCCTAGTGTTATGAAGAAGTCTCCATCAAGTGATGTGTTGAAGCAAAATATTTCACCCAGTAGCTGTGAGAGTGGAAGTGCTGAAGTTAAAATTAAGCATGAAGCAAATGTTGTGGACAATTGTGCATCAGTGCAGGATGGTGACAGTTAGTATATTTTATTGTTGGACATGTTGTCTACACTGTTATCACATGAGAAGAAGTTGCTGAAATGCGGATGTTTCTGCTGTAGTTATGTTTTGAAGACAAACTTGTTTCATATTGAATGAATGGATTTTAAGCCTATTAAATTCTGCTTTTCTTTATAGAAGGGTACTTTGATGAGTGACTAAATGTTGTCTTCTTTGGTGATTTAATTCTATTTGCATTTGGCATAACATCAGGATCAACATTTTATTTTACCCGATTAGGCAACATGGATAGCAACTTGGATGAAAATGCACTAAATGATGCAGAAGAGCTGTTAAAAAATGCTGAAGAAAGAGCAGTGGATGAAGATGTTATTGTTAAAAAGGAAAGTGAATTAGAAGATCAGAAGGCCAGCATTGATGAATCTGTTTCTGAAGGTATTGCAAGTTTCTTGTAGTTTTGCCTTGTCTGTTTTGTAGTACTGAAAAATGCCAACATATTTGTAGATTGTGTTTGGATACTCTTAAGAATAAATAATGGTTGCTTACATGTTTTTATATAAGAAACAAACTCTTTCGTTTCAGCCTGGATGTTTCTTACTATTTTGTCAAATCTAACCTTAAATGCTTCTTAAATTTAAAGACTTCCAATAACAATAACAACCCAGATTAAGCAATTACGATGCAAGAAAAAGGATACTCAATGTGTTTTCTCACTTGTTTGATAAAAAAATTTACTTGTATAAACAGTTTTTGCAAGAAATTATTTGAAACTGAGCCTGTCTATGTTTCTTAAATGTTTCTTAGTTTCAGGCAGACTTCAGCCTCATGTTTCTGATAGACATATTTCTTATAAAAAATGTGTATTTTGAATTTAAATGCAAGGCCAAAAATTTGGAATATCATTGTTCTGTTACATTGGAAGACTTGACATTTGTCTCCCTTGCTAAGTTGGTGGTTTGCCCAAATTATTATTGTTTTTTGTATAGCAAATATGAAAGATATTGCAATTACAATTCACTACGATAACAGTAATTTTGCAGCATGGGACTCACAAATAGGAGTCTTTGTGTACCTTTCCAAGGGCTGCAAGAATCATCTGCCTTTAATGACTGGAGATTGGCCCTGTGGTAGTAAGGCTATCTTGCTCCTCCTATTATCATCGTTGTGACATTTTAAAGAGTTTTTGGAAGTAGTGCTGTAGGTAATTCATCAATCAAGGTTGCCACCAAATCAGAGAATTAAGGAAAAGTCAGGGAATTTTGTTTTCAATGAGGAAAGATCAGGGAAGAAAGGAAAATCTTTCAAAAAATCATGGCAAATTAGGGAATTTTTTAGTTTTTCGTTTTATCTCAGAGCAAGAACTTTCCTCATACTTGATCACACTTCAAATTGAGTTTGACAATTGCCAAATTTTACCCTTTTTTATATCATTCTGTTTTGTGCAGTCCTTATGAAGCACAATTCTGTGCTTTATGAAACCAAAATGTGAATGGCCAAAAGCAGGTTCAAAGCTCTCCCAAATGTCATATCTGTCCAAAGAAATGGTTATAAGAATTTCAGGGAAATCAGGGGGAAATGAATAGGATTCCACTGAAAATAATTGGGAAAACCAAGGGGAAATGAGTACTATTTCACTGAGAATATCAGGGGAAACCAGCGGTAATGAGCAGGGTTCCACTGGAAATATCAGGGGAAATCAGAGAATTTTTTCTTGAAAGTTTAGTGGCAACCCGGTCTGTGAATGTATTTTATTTGAGTAAAAGAAGAAAAGATTGTGCTGTTTGTTGCCTTCCTGTGGCCTTGAAATAAGGGATAATATTGATAGGGATTGTGAGGTTAGAGCCATTTGTTTTCATACAAATCATTTGAGGTGCAGGAATAGAAAAAGTTGGGAAGAACTGTTTTTACAGTAAAATGATGTCATGGAAAGTAAATTACAAGCAGACAAAGGCAACTAGACAGTGCCACAGAAACTGTGTCCTTGCACATCATGAATGGTGTCAACATAGGGATTAAGTACAGAAACAAGTATATTTTTTACACCTTTAATCAATACAATAACAAATTTTTACAAAGAAAGATGGTAACATTGGGAGTATGATAAGCATAACTACCCAATGGCCATTTAGCAAGACACAGTATAGGCAATAGAGATGCCAAGGACTACCAAAGTCCTACTATCCTCTCTTTAGAGAGGAGTAATTAAAGATGAATGCTCAGAAAACCTGTATGATTGATACTACTGTCCTCTCATTACAGAGGAGTAGTAAAAATTGAGTGTTCAGAAACAATTATGATTGAACAAGCTTCTGTGGGTTGAGATTTTTGTTTACTTTTCCTATTAGTTTTTCCTTCTACGGTATGAAAAATGCAAGTAAGTTGTGGCACTCCACATCTTAAGTGCTCAAAATGGGAAACAATCATAATTGACTTTGCTAACCTTTGTCATTGGTTAAATGGAGTTTAGTATGACCTGGCAAAAGTTCAATTTTTGAAATGGTTTAATTTTGGCTTTAATTCTAAAAAGAATTTTGAATACTTGACTATTGACAAATTTGGGCTGGCTCTGAAAACTAATAGTTAAATATTAAGCAACTGAATGCTGACTTGGTTCCCATCATGCACTGTATTTTGGATCTGGCCCCAATATTGTTTGTATGGTAAGCCTTATGTCATCAGATGGCCCTATTTCATTCAATGTTCACACTAAATAGCTATAAGTATAAATGTAGTCCTCTGTTGTGACTTACCTCAGACCACATGGTGAACGTATGAAAAACCAAACATGTATGACGTCATCTATGACGTCATCAAACATGTATGACATCTAAACATATATGACATCATCAAACATATGTGACGTTCCTTCGGGCTTTTTTGACACAATTTCCTATCACATTATAGTTACAGTTTTTACACACCGCGCCTTTGCTCGCATTTTTAGATAAAACTAAACAAGAAGAGGGCGAAAAGAGCCTTCTCTCTGCACCGGCCAGCAAATCATCTGCACCTCCCACACCATTGTCTGGAATTTCTCCTTCATCGTCTCCATTTCCGGACGACCTCGACCTCACAAGCATCAGTCCATCATGGCCAAACACGCCAACGTCACCAGTAAGTAAATGCAAGCTATTTCCGGGACGTTTTCTTCATACTTTCTTCAAAAACCATACTCTCCTAAGATTTAAATGAAAGATATCTTCTGATGCACTCCTACATTGATTTCTGGTATGTGCTCTAGCTCCGTTATGTTTTTAGTTTGTTCGCTTTTTGAACCTTTGACTGCTGCTTCAGTCGTATTCTGCTCCTAATCTTTTTCGCATTTGCATACATTACCTCTGATATATTATTTTCAACCTCTATAAACAACATTTCATCTTCTCACATTATAAGGGAGCGTTCATTATTTACAGAGAGATTAGCACTGAAGAGAAATGATTTCTTGTTAGAAAAATTATCTTACCCAACCCTGAGGTTGTATTACAAAATTTAGGCACGGGCTTGATTTATCAGAAAACTCCTTGCACTCAACCAATTTCTCTTCGATACTAATGATCCCTGAATTGCAGAGAATAATATGTCTAGGAGTAGCTTCAGAATTTTGTCTGCTTGGGACTCAGATTGATGGGGTGAGTAAGAGCTTGGTCAGGTAAGCCTTGATATGTAAGTTTGATAACCGACAACTTTTGAACTAAAAGGACTTGCTTTATGAGGATGGTTTAGTCAGTAGCGTGAATGACTTATCACTTATTTTACAGAGTGCCAAAAGACTCCTCCAGTCGCGTTCCCCTGCACGCTTTGATCAGGTATTGGTGCCACTTTTTTATCCATAATTTCAGTATTATAATCTTAATTGTTTTTTTTGCAATTCAAGTATCTAGGCCGAGATGGCCCTTAACTGCATACATGTCTACAGCGAATTACAAGATACATCTAATTATGCAACAATGACAAAACAATTATCTCAATAGAAATACAACTAAGTTGTAAAACTACAAGTGTATTAGATGCTCCTTGGATCACTTAAAAATTTGGATCTTTTTTCCAGAGACTTTTTACAGCAATTCCCCAAACGTTTGGTTCTATTCCCCAAACGTTTGGTTCTATTATGATCCTCTTGGCTCATTAGCCATATGTACATATCAAAATCGTTCAGTGAAGCAGTAGATGGGAAACGTCTATGAACATGCGAAAAAGAGTTATCCATACTGTACTGTAACAATTTGGAATACAATTCCAACTGATATTAGGGAGCTCCCAACTATTAGTTACTTCAAAAAGAAATTAAAGGAGTTCCTCAAAAGCTGATTAAAAATATGCTTGGCCACTTAGAAACACGACACCCTGGAAAAACAGCGTTCTAGGATATAAATTTAGTTACCTACTCTTTTTATTTCTATATATTTAGACTATTGTAAATATTATCTACTTGGAATTTTGTGTATTATGATGTAAAATAAAAAAGCTGAAGGGTAGAATCGTGTATAAATAATATATCATATTATATGATTTCATGGATATTTTCTGCTAATCATGTTCAAAGATTAAAGGCCTGTTTCCACTTAAGCGAAAGCTTTAGCGAATTCGTCAGCTATTGGAATGTCTTATGTCCTTTCGGACAAAGGCGAATTCCCTAGCGAAACACAAAAGTTAAAAGAAGTTCAACTTCTCAGCGAATTCGCCGAGAAGAGAACCAAGTTGGAACCATCTTTTGTTAGAGTTGACCAATAAGAACACTCTGCTCGCTTAGTCCTCGCTTCAATTTGCCGCTGAGTGAAAACATGCCTGGCGAATTCCCTAACAATTTTGCTGAAGAATTCGCTTATGTGGAAACCGGCCTTTCATTTATGTTACAAGACAACCATCATACCATTGTTGTTTTGATCAACTTGAGACCACCCTTGTTTTGTAAACTATTGTACCAGCGCTCGAATCATCGTTGCATTTTCGATTGTATTTGAAGAATTGTCCGTGTTGACATTGAGAATCAGCATCTCTACCGTATCTCAGCCGGTGGTTTTACTTCCTGGTTTTGCATTGTCATCTCCACGACGTTTTGAAGTGGATGCAACAACTGCGTCAAATCCGGAACCCGTTAAGCCAGTAGTTAATTCCCTAGGACACGTGAATAACAATAGCAGTGTCAAAAGGTTAAGCATTGATTACATCTGTTTATCCTTGTGAAGATTCTTATGAAACCGCGGGGAACTTCTATCATCAATGCTATCCAATTGAAAGAATCTGAACAATCTCCTGATGATATTTAATTGATTTGCAGTAATTGCTTTAATTATTGATTGACTATTCAAACCATTTTTAAGGGCTAATACACATTTGACTGGAGAAACTCTGTACCAAAGCGTATAAGCGTGCGCATTGCGAAGTAATATCCCATCCACTACGAATAGCTGCAGTCGATTTCTAGCAATTTATTCCGAAAATGATTAGGTTGGGTGTCCACTCCGGATGGAAAAGCTGGAAATGCTGGAAAAGCTGGAAAATCTGGAAAATGAGCCTTTTTCAGAATTCGGCTGGAAAAGCTGGAAAACCATAGGTTTTTCTCCTGCTTTTGGCTGCAAAAGCTGGAATTTTCTTTTGGCATTATAATATTAACGGAATTATTAGATGAAAAAGGATCTTATCGAGAAATAGGATTGAAGAAGAAAAGATTGTTCAATATAATATGAAACAGGTCTTTTTCCACCAAGTTAACCCAGGATTGGAAACGTTCCCTATGTTTTGCCAGGGGTGGTTGGTAGAACTTTGCCCTCTGGGGGTGGTTTACTGGAAGGCATTGAAGTTATATAGGAAATTCCAATTTATTGGATATTTTAAGGTCACTCAATGCTTTGTGACAATAGTCAGACAGCATTTTCTATGGCTGGAATTTCATATCAAAATTCATGGTATGGCTGGACAACAATGTGCTTTTTTCTCCCCAGAAGGCTGAAAAAGGCCACTTTTTTCTGAAACTTTGGCTGGAATTTCAACTTTAACTCAGTGGACACCCTGCGATAGCTTGTAAGGGTGATGACATTGTATGAATCAGGACCACATTCAATTGTCATAGCTAGAAAATGCGTATTACTGATGGGATGTGTGTTAATGGATAGATGTCACGAATACTGTGAAATATAATATTAGCTATCTTGTGTTAAAAAGATTTACTAGCAACACATGAGAAGTGTCTAGTTTCCAGCGCCATTAGGGTTCCCATATTATTTATACCTCAGGTTGAGGCAGAAGAGAAATAGGTTGTGTATGTGATTTTTTGGGGCAGCTTTTAGATTTAGCATATCATTTTAAAGAAAACCATCATTTTGCCTGAGCCTCAGTTTTCTTAACTTTTACCGAAATTGAGCGTGAGATTTTCTTAAATTTTTCTTGACTTTTACTAAAATAAACTAGCTAAAATGGTTCACACTTTTGTTAGTAATATTGTATACTTGAATTTGACTTCCACCTTAAACATTTTCAATTGAATAACAACGAAATACCGATTTTTGGCCAATAAAAACACGAAATTTTGTAACTTGAGCCTCGTGATTTTCTCAAGATTTTCTTAAGATTTTAACCATTTGAGCCCCATTTTCTTTTAAACTTTTTTCAAAAACGTGTAGTCTGGCACTGCAGGACTTTACTACAGCACGAAAAAATGGCAACATTCTTTTGACACGAAAGAGAGCGGCAACATTCTCACGTGTAACCGCATCTGTGTATATATTTTGGTTGACCTTTCGGTCACGATGCGACGTTTCCTACTCTGACGAGTGTCGGACGAAGAAAGCTCTGATTATGTCAAAGGAATGTTGCCGCTTTTTCGTGCTGTAGTAAAGCTCTATATTGGCTGGGTAACTATTGTTTTTATAGTGGATAAGGTTGGGCAACAGAAAAAACTACCAAAGTAATCTTTTCTCTTCATCCCCAGCCTGAGGCATAAATAATTAACAGTCTCCTGCAATTTCTATTCATTCTACCTACTACAATTTTTGCCGCTGAAACAATGATTGGAAGGATCCGGATTTGATAGAGTTCATAATATATTCATGATTATTTCTTATTGGTATTTCTACCATTAATGTGTTTTATAGAGCCCTCTTATTTAGTAGTTTTGATCAAGTCTCGAAAGTTTGTCATGTTATGTTTTCTGTTGCACTTTGCAGTTATCAAAGCTTTATGACTTGTCAGAAGATGATGAAAGAAGGACTTTCCTCGATAAATACCTTGCTTTCATGAGTGTTAATGGTACGTGAGGATTATATTGTAATACATTATCTTGTGATTGCTGTTGATGAGTTTAGAAGAAGGATATAAGTACAAAAAATTAGAGGAGATTTTTGGTGCTAGTTGCATTGCTTTGATAGATACGATGGACACTCAATTGAGATATCTTTAATGTCGTATCTTTAAAATTTTAATCCAATACATTTGCATTTTATTGCATTTTAATATTTGACTTTCATATTTTATTTAATACATTAGCATAATGTTATAATTACGTTTTGAAACATTACTGTACTTTATTGCATTGTACATTATGGTAAGTGGGGGACCCCTTTAAAAACAGCATTTGCTAGATGGTTTTCTTCTTTGGGCATCTTGCATGAATGAAATGATAGTAATTGTTGAGGATACCAAGGACTCCCTACATTGTTAAGATCTATTGTTTAGCTTCTGCAGTTAAAAACCAATCATTTGCCGGGGAATCTATTGCCATGCGCGAGCTATGCACTATCCAACTGCACTGCCCACAATCAAGCAAACTGAAAATACACCTTCCACGCATGCTCTTAGATTCCCTTTCGGGAATGCCCTTTAGCTCATGAACTTCAGGGATGCATATCCCCAACAAGTAATTGAGAAATCGAGGAAGGGGCATGAAACTTGCTGACGTTTTATACTCGATCATACTGCTCTAGATTTTCTACCAGATAAAATATTTGCAGGTTTTTTGATCTCATTTTATCACTATGTTTTAAATTTACGGTTGGTATACTGGCGTCCATGAAAAGATTTTGCTTAAATTTAATCACAGATTGTTTCAAATACTAGTTCACTGCACCTGTTTATACTGTACGAGATTACTGCTAGTTGTAATTGAATTTACCAACTTTTTTATTTACAGCAAATTGTATCTTCTTCTTTTACAGGAACTCCAATAACAAAGGTACCGATCGTTTGCAAACAGCCCTTAGACCTTTATCGGCTCTTTCGTGCAGTGCTCATGAGGGGTGGATTGCAAGAGGTATAATGATGTGTTGTTATGCTATACATTTGGATCATTAACAATTTTAGTATTGTAATATTATTGGAAAATCATTTCATGATACATAAAAGACATGATCTGTTGTATGCTTAAGAGTGCCGAATATTGGGGGTTGTAGTTTATTGGGGGGAGCTTGGTAAATAGATCTGATGGAGGCCTATAAGTCACTTTTGTACCTTAATATTCTACTACCTTTATTCGTCATTTAAGATTCTCAGAATCAATTTCTTTTTAGAAAAAATGCAGTAGGCTTGAAGAGATATGAGAAGCTAGAAATCGGGAGCATTGATAGTGTATGGGGGGTTTTGT
>WIPJ01067649.1:337633-354540 GCA_018155075.1 Cassiopea andromeda
ATATCTTATATATGTATATATCTTATATATCAAAGGCATTATGCAATAAGACATCAATAGCTAAAGTTTGATTTTTTGTACATGACGTACTTTTGTCATACAACGACGACTTTATTTGGATAATTAGATATCCTTAATTTTGTTATAGGCTGACTTGAAAGTCATCTCTGAGAAAAGAGAATCGTTTCGAAATCAACTTACATCGGACATCTCATCACTGGATCAACTGAATAAAGTCTTGAATCTCTTGCAAGAGCTGCACGATTTAGAGAATACAATTGACGATTTGTATCTACCTGTTGAAACAACCTACAAAAAATTGTTGTAAGCTGCCTTTTTCTCTTTGTAGACTGTCTATTATTTTTACGTACATAAATATGACATATTACTTACATATTTGTTTGCTATAAGACCTACCGTTTTAGCACTGCAGAAGGATTGCAGGATTCTCATCTTTCCCTTTGATCCAACAGGTGTAAATTATGTGACAGTTCAGTGTTGTCGGGATTAGAAATGGGCTTTATTTCCAGCAAGAGAATCTTCTATTTAGTTCTACTAGTGGGCTTATGGATGTTGTGCAGTTTGGTACTTGTCTCATGGACATAGCAGCCAAGGTGGGGGAGATGGGGTCAGGAACATGAAGCACGTGCCCTCCACTTTTAAGAAATGTTTATGTAAAGGGCTACGTTGCAGTATCATGGCCCGTTTTGCTGATGAGAACGCCCCCTGAAGATGTGTGCCCCCTCATTTTTGAGTGCTTCCTACGTCACTGAATTGTCTTCTTGCACAAGTTAGGTAATTTTGTTATCTGAAATGGGAGAACTGGAATGCCTTTTAGGGCCTACGATGTGATTATTGCAAGAGATGAAATCGATGAAGTTAATGGGCTTCGAGACAAGTGGGCAGAGCTTTCATCATTTGCTGCTGAGGTAATTATATCTTTTATAGTAATTCCCATCCTTTTTTGTTGGAGAATCTCAGTATCGTATGTAATTGCTAGGTTTATAAATAATTTACAGTTGATCAGCGTATCAGACTCGTTGGGTAGATATTTACGTGGCTACTTTGAGTACAACAAGTTAAAGTCGCGAAGCTAGTCCCTTATTATTGAATCAGAGATGGTGTCAGGAATTATCCGATGGAGACCTGACTAGTTAGCAGGGTTAGTAGGGTACTAAAGTAAAGGTAAAGGTAGTCCCGTATACTTTCTTACGTAGGGGAGTGCCTTTTAGAGAGGACAGTTATCCTGAGCCATCAGCATGTGAGGTAGGGTGGCCAGTTCCTTTCTTCACCGCCTTATTTCCCCAGTGTTCCCACTGGGTACCCATTTGCTGCTGGGTGAACAGTGAGCGAGCGTTCAGTCAGGGCATCGAGTCGGGCTCGAACCATGGACCTTCCACATGGAAGGCATGCGCTCTAACCACTATGCTACCTCGCTCATTCAAGCTGGGTACTATTGCTGCGAAAATAACTCAAAGAAAGTCCTTTGCCTTCCGATGGGGGCTAGCATATTCGGACGGAGGGTTATAGCCTTCTACCCCTCTCTTAGCACCACTACTATATTGAGTTCATGTGAAGAATATTCTTTCTTTGCAATTGTTGTTTAAGGTGAATTTTTCATTTCTTTTCCTGATTTGCTTGATCAGTATCCGTACATTTCCTTTTCAATTGTTTGATTTTAAGTACATCGACAATTCTCCACATAGATACAATGGCAGCTAATGCAGAAAAAAAGATCTGTCTTTGAACAAGAGTTAGACAAACAATTGAAGGTAAGTGAGAATCTTGAATGTATTTTGTGTTTTTCTCAAGGATTTTCAGTTTGTAGATTTGTTGGCTGTTGCATTTTTGCATTCACAAATTTTCATCACTTTTTTTGCTTCTTCTGGTGATTTTTTAACCAGCATCATCACAACTTTGCTTTTACAGACATTTGTGGTCGAGGTTATACAATTTCGAAATAGTTTTGATTCACAAGGTCCTGGTGTTCCAGGGCTTATACCATCAGAAGCTGTTCGACGACTGAGACTATTCCATGATCAGTACCATCAATTGGATCATAGAAGAAAGGTCTTGGATGCTGTTCAAGTCGTATTTGGTATTGCACCAACACCATTCCCTGAATTGGATAAAACCGGCGAGGTAATTCATGGTATTGCTACCTTAATTCGGTTGAGCAATCAATCAGGATTTGGATTCAAACTAGGCAATATATCTCCGATCATGTCAAATGTTTGTTTTGTTGTAAAAGTAAGATGCAGATGATGCAAATTGAGTGTTGGTGTTACACTGAGTATTTTGGCATTGGTGCAACTAATGTTGTATTTATGTCTAAAATAAGTTATGTTCTTACTTTTGACATTGGTTGTATTTTTCTCATTCAAAACATAGTAATGTAACCTTCATTCTTTTTTGAATTCCAGGAACTTGACATGTTAGAAATGTTGTATGGGCTTTACCAGAAGTTTATAAACTTTGATCAGAGGTATAAATATTGATTTTCCTGGTTACGCTGTGATTGCCATTATCTTTCTACATATGCTATTCCACCAGACGAAGCTCTACAAGACAATGCATTTTCTTGCAACTTTTGACTGTCAGATTTTTTCTTTAATATATTTAATGATCTCTAAGCACAACATTAATTTTTCTATGCATAATGGCAGAGGAGACTAAATTTCAGTAATACTGGACGAAAATTAGAGTCAAATTCAAGTAAGACAGCCAATGTAGAAATAAGAACGATAGTGTAAAATACATTGGTGGTGGCCATCCATTCTTATCTCATAATTCATCATTCGTGCAAAGTGTATATGGATCTCCATTGAAGTAAGGAGTCACTTCTTAATGTTTCAGTTTTCGTGAGCAATTGTGGGCGGAAGCTGATCTCACCCAAGCAAATGAGGAGGTAAACATTGTACCCGTATTGTGATTGGCAATGTGACATTCTATTTCTCTATCTAATTTTTGTCTTCTTGGTTTTTTTGTAGTTGTTTTTTGAGGTAGTTACTTTAGCGAAAGGATATGTAGGGGCATTTGGAATTTAAGGCCGTGCTTAAGGTACTAAATGATGGGGAGATCCTTAATCTATTTCAGCACAAAGGAAGAGTATGTTGATAAGGATAGGAAAAGATAAGAAAATATTTAGAATCTAAGATTAATAGAGGTAATGATTGTTCAAAAAGAAACCATCAAGCATGTGAATAACCCTATCATTTTAGTGTGCTAAACAGTGATGATGATAGTTAGATTGTGTGTTATATTTGTCTTCTGATCCTTTACTGGAACTGAATCTACTTCTTTGAGTCACTCAGAACCACAATGACTTCACTTCTTTTAGATTGATTCCTATTGGAAAGATTGCATATCACTTTCCACTGCAATTAGAAGCTGGGTGGCCTACAAAGAGATGAGAGATGCAATCAAAACCTACATTGACGTATTCCCACTTCTCAACAAACTTGCTTCCAGGGTAGGTAACAAAGAGGTATTGGCTTGACATTTCATAGCATTCTGGGGGTAGCACCGCAATGTATTTGCAGGTGTAGAACACTAGCTTAAAAAGTGCTGCTAGCATTCTTTATAGACACGTGAGATGGTTTGTCTTTTCCGTTTATTGCCCTGCAGCACTTTGCTTCTATGAATTATGTGCAGGTGAACGTATTTTATTCTGCATAATGTTTTTCAGGTTATGAACTTCAGCTATTAGATACGATTAACTGTTGACAATGCCTTACCTGTGAAAAGAAAGAAAAATTAAGAGTCATTAATAGATGTAATGTGAATAATGTTATTAATGGGTTAATAGATTTTTTCGTATGTTCTTTTAAAATATCAAAGTGAATTACATCGTATATTAATCTCTTAATTTATTATTTTAACACTCCAAAAGTTTCTTCTTCTTTAATCTCTTGTGCTAAGTTTTAAAGATTACAGCTTTGTATCTGTTGGCTCGTTGCTTAAGTAATTCCATAAACGATTCTCCCCTTTTCATATTAATAGAAGGTTTGTTTTTTATTGAAGTTCGTTATTTTGAATTTCATGTTTTCTTATCATTCTAAGGAAATTCGAAATCGTCATTGGCTGGATGTGATGGCTGTCACAGGCACATCATTTCAGTTAGAAGCAAATGTTTTCAAGCTAATGCACCTTCTTGACTCACAGCTGGTAGAGTAAGTACATCAAACGCTTTGTCCAAGTGTATCGAGGGTTTTTACGGGTTTTGGAAAGTTTTGGAAAGTTATTGAAATTGGTAATGCCATTTTCCAGGGCCTAGAAAGTTTTGGAAAAGAGAGGTTTCTCAAAATGACCACGGAAAAGTTTTAGATTATTGTTTGGAAAAAATCTAAAATATCCTGAAATTGATATAATGCAGTGCCGTATTAAACACCATATATATTTTGTTTGTTCATTTATAATGTAAAACATAATCCAACTAAAGATCATAAAAAATAGAATTGAAAATTACGTTTTTCTGTTTTATGGGGTTTCAAAATGCAAGCAAAAATGTGTTACATGGTGTTGAAAATTTAGTAATTTGGCTTTGGAAAGGTTTTGGATATATTTTAAAAGTAATTTGTACGAACTCTGTGTATCAACAACCAGCAGTTTATTTGATATGTGTAATGGCGTTTATCATACTGCGTTTTTGTGTTACAATCCAACAGCGTTGTATTGAACTTTGTATGGTAGTGAATTACGTTTGGAATTCTGACGGATTGTAGTCGGTGTCCATATCTCAAGAGAAGAGAGCTGTTTTTGCAGCCATGCTTATAAGACAATGTTCTTATAATTTAGGCATAAAGATGAAATAGAAGAAATCGTGCTGAATGCTGGTAAAGAGTTGGATCTTGAGATACGCATTAGAGCTATAGAAGAGGAATGGACTGAACAGGTTAGAACATTTCTGCTTTTCTTCTCTTTCTTTTCATGAAATTTCCATGAACTACTTAGGTAAGCCTGTTTTTTCTGGCTATGTCGTTTACATTAAACAGTAGTACTCTTGCTTAGTATTGCCTGGTCTATAACCCCAATGCTATTGCCAAGAGGGGACAGGGGTCACATTGCCCCAGGGCCTCGAGGTCTAAGTGGCCTCATAACACCCAATACTTCAAGTTCTGGGAGGGGGGGGCTCATAAAGTAAGCCAGCAGCAATTTTTCAAAGTTAATTTCCAAACCATGAAAATTTTCTTCCTCATTTCGCACTCAGGAGCATTGTCTTTGTTTTTTGCCTCAAGGCCTCTGAATTCTCTGGGCGGCCCTGACTATTGCAGATAATTATTTTGACAATTTTTAGTGTTATTTTATGCACATAAATGTATAACTAATTTCTACTTTTATGCATTATATTATTTTGCACTAAGGTTCTCAACTTCGAGAAGTTCAAGAATCGGGGATTGGTTTGCTTAGACAAGGTCAACACGGAGAAATTGCTAGAGATTTCCGAGGATGCCAAAGCGTCACTGGCTGTCATGCTGGTATCAAAGCATGTTGCACCATTGAGAGATGAAGCTGCAAGCTGGGCTGTGAAACTTAAGGAAGTGGGAGAAGTTTTAGAACAGGTGCATCAACTGAAAAATATATTTTGATAGCTTTGGTGCTTTTCATTTGGAGATCTTTGGCACAATTTTGTACTTATAAAAACAGTAAATATTGCATTTTTATATTTTCAGTGGCTTTCCGTTCAAGAATTGTGGCAGTGTCTTGAAGAGGTGTTCAGTAATTCAACAACTGCTAAGGTACTTCAACCTATCAGCAATACATGAAATCAAATTAGTGCAATTCCATGACTGATAAGCATTTTATTGTAAGGATTGTAAGGGAGATTTTCACGACAGTTGTCAACCTTCATGATTCAGCTTATTTGTTGGGTACACACAGATGTGTGTTTTCCTAGAAAAATTCATGTAAGATCGTGTTCAAGCATGGTACCTTGGTTTAGATTTATGAAATGTTCTGTACAGCATACACCCCAGACTTGAGTAGAGCAAAAAATCCACATTCAAGAACTGTTATGCTAATGAACACATGATGCATGCGATGGTATGATATTAATCTATTCAGCAGGATTGACTTAAGCACAAGCAGTTTTGATATGGTAGTTGATTTTCTAATCTCCATCTGTACTCAAACTATTCTATTGAGTAGGGAATAATGTTTCTTCTTTATGCAGATTTTATAAGAATATTAAGAAATCTATTCGAGCGTTATATGCTTACTTTTTTGATACAGAAGTATGACCTCTATGTAACATCAAATCTCAGCAGTTGATGTCATGCATCTTATTGTACAACCCACGTATATGTAATTTAAATACAGTAAAGGCCTTCAGTTCGAGTATTAAATAATTCGTTTCTGTAGATAAACAAGATTCTTATGAACTGTCGAATATCTATCTTTTAATTGCCAGAGTTTATTGACTGAGAATTTTGTCAGATGTACCTGTGATCGTTTCAATTTCAGAAAGAATTTGTGACTGGTCCGCATGCACTTTCAATTTATCTTTTCTCTGTATAGCTGGTTTTAGAGAAAAAGGGCAATTTGATATCAATATTAAGTTTTCTGTTCCTGATTCTTGACTTTAACTCCTTTTTCTACCCGATATCTTCTTTATTTTTTGTAATTGAATTTATGCTATGAAATTTAACTGTTAACCAACAGGAGTTGCCTCAGGAATCTTCAAGATTTGCTCGCGTTGATCGAGCATATATGAAGACAATGAAGAAAGCCGTTGAAGTTAGAAATGTTATGCAGGTATTTGTCTTGTTTTTCACGTTCTATTTTACTTATTATGTTATATTATACTTCATGGACTTCTTGCCCTTGGACCTTCATTTTGAACTAAAGTATCCATTCTTAAGTTCACTTAATTTATTTGGAACCAGTAGGGTTCTGGGTAGGGGAGCCCAGGGGGCACATGCTTCCCTTGATGACACTTTTTGAGGAGTGTCAAAGCAAAAAAGTGATATTTTGAGGTACGCTGAATTCTGAATGGGACTATTTTGAGGTCTGAGGGGGCGCAATTTTTCTCAATCATAGAAGTGCCCCCTTTGAAGATAATCTCCCACCACGCTAATGTTTGTAATTGTAGAGAACATCGATTGAGATGTTTCACTCTCTTCATTAGTGCTGCTCCCACCACCCTAATGTTGATAATTGTAGAGATCATTGATTATGATTTTTCAATTTATTAATTAGTGCTGCATAGGAGGTGATATATCAAAGAACCAAATGCTTAAAGGTCTACTTGAAGAGCTGGAAATATGCTTCAAATCTCTTGCTGGATATTTGAATAAGAAGCGAAAGGTTGCTTTGTCTCCTTTGTTTTCTTGTAATTATTTAAATACTTGATTTTTATTATTTTTAAGGATTTCGTTTGATAGGAATGTTTGTCATACATATGTAGCAATTCTTCCTTGCTTTGCTACCATCTTACAAAAGATGTATCAATTTCGTATTTTACGTTAATTTTTCATTAATGTCAATGATGTTACTGTCAAGTGTGAAAGTTCCACAGCTAATTTAAGAAGCTATGAAGGCTCTTTTTTCAACAGAAAATACAGCTTTGTCAACAGTAATAAATGCCCTGCACTGGCTTATTGATTAGCATTTTTCAACCTTAGTTAATACAATAGTTACTAATACCCTCCATTCCATTGCTATTTAATTTTTTATTCTATTTTTTATCCTGTGTATACCATATCATGAACCGGGGACAGTAGAAGAGACTGGAAGCATGACAGAACCCTTTCTGCTTTTCTAGGAATTCCCTCGGTTTTATTTTGTAAATGATGCAGCCCTTCTCAGGATTCTAAGCAAACCATACAGCTTGGATTCTGTGCAACCATATCTTCCGTGAGTCTATTTTCATTTCATTTGGTTAATTTTTATGCACAAAATAAATCCTTCAGCATATATGCTACAATAAATCTGTATCAAAGATGGGTACATATAATTTTGCCGTTCAAAACGATAACGTAATAGAAACTCTCGAATTTTAGTTTGTGTATTATTTAAATCCTTAACAACTGAGTAACAAAATTTGTTCTCCTTTCATGAAAGCTAATCATTGAAGCTCTTGAAGTTTTGTGTGGAGATAGCCTTTTAGTACATGTTGTGAAAATTTTTTTTTTTCAGTGCTGTCTTTACTGGAATTCACAATCTCAAAGTCGTTACAAAATATGAGCGTCATTCAATATTAAAGAAAATTACTTCAAGTGTAAATATGCTCTATAAATTTCTCTGAATATATTCCAGCATTATTTCTGAAATGCTATCAAAGTTGTGAATTGCTACTGTTGTCATCAAGCATATCTTAGTAGCGTATTCTTAAAGGAGCAGTGAAGTGAAATTTTTTTATTGCTTCAAAATGATCAACTATGCTCCAGAGTTATGCCTTCATTGGCCTTTATTTCATTTGCGACCGTTTTCCTGCAAAATTAGGGGTTTTGTTGCTACTGGAAGTAGAAAAACTTCAGCCCTGAAACAACAACAACTTATACCCGTGTGACGTAGGGAGGGTCATTGCAATTTGTAATTATTGGCGAATAATTCTGTATATTCAGGTTTCCACTGTGGATGGCCCTAAGTTCATGACGAGTCATGCATTGACCCAGATTTATATGAGGAATATGTCAATAAAGGGCAAATTGAAGGACTACTGCCCGTCTTGCTAACCGTATTACGTCACAAATCCTTTGCACAAAATTTTTGTCAAGGTCAGACTTTAAATGGCTGTGGTCCAAAACTTGCTTCAAAATTGGATGCCAAAGTTGATCTATTCATTTTAGCTGACCCTAGACAACATGAAAAAATGTTTTTTTCAATTTTCATAATTTTGACTTCACTGCGCCTTTAATGTTGCGGCTATTTTGAAAAACAAAGCTTTTGTCCTTTAGAGTCACTTCTTTTTAGAGGCAAGGCTTAAAGCGTGTTATAGGCGAACGATTAAATTTTTTTTCAGGACGTGTATGATGCATTGGGACGAAAGAAGAGTGGAGCATTTGAAAGAGCACTGTCTCCGATTTTAGATGGAAAAGATGAAAAGCCCACTCTAAGAATAGGCCGTAATTTGACTGAGAAGTCATCACTGATATCAGAACAAGCAGGGAGTAGTGATGACTGGAGAAGTGAGCTACCACATTTAAAGATAGTAGCTGTATCTGATGCTGTTGGTGAAACTGTCAACCTAGATAGAGAGGTATTCTGCAAGTCACTTGGCACTGTTGTTTGATGCGGTCGATTGAATAGTATGATGATAATAATAAGAAAAAAGTAAAGGTAGTCCCGTATACTTTCGTACGTAGGGGAGTACCTGTTAGAGAGGACACTTATCCTGAGCCATCAGCATGTGAGATAGGGTGGCCAGTTCCTTTCCTCGCCGCCTTTATCTCCCCAGTGTTGCCACCAGGTACCCATTCGCTGCTGGGTAAACAGTGAGCGAGCATTCAGTCAGGGCATCGAGTCGGACTCGAACCGTAGACCTTCCGCACTGGAGACATGCGCTCTAACCACTATGTTTCCTTCTTCATATGATAATAATAAATTTACAGTTGGCTATTTCAAGTAGCTAAGATAAAGCTAATTTAGGCCAACTATTTGCAAGATTTTAGAAAATGAAAAGAAAAAGAATATATGAACTGATTGAGTGGGCGTCTTTAATTAATCTGGTTGATGATATGAGATTTTCTATTGTTGCAGATTGTGTTAATTAATGGTGTTGAATCATGGCTAAAATCATTGTCTTGTCAAGTTAAATCAACATTGAAAAACTTAATGCAACAGTGTCGAATTGACATTGAAAATGGGATGACAATTGAGGATTGGACTCTTAAGGTGATACATGGGTATAATCCTTCCTCTTATAGAGCTCTTGGATTTGTGCCTAAGAGCTAGTTCATACGATGAGCCATAGATGACCCGAACCTACTATAGCATTGGTTCAACAATGGCGCGACCGAAGGGGATTAGCCAGTGTTGAACCAATGAACAGCGTGATTGTGGCTCGAGCTGATGCTTTTCTGTTGTTTCGTACGCTGAACCGAAGATGAACTTAACTACTCAATTTGCTAACTGCATAGGTTCGGCTCATCTACGGCTCATCGTATGAACTAGCTCTAACTCGGCGTAGCACACAGACAGTTTAACTATCGCTACTGTCTAAGTGCAAATTTATTATCTCTTGGAGTTGTTGTCTACTTTACTGTATATCTCCTTATGACGCGTTATAAGAAACAATATTGTCTTTTTTAGAGCTGATTATGTGCATATCGTCCAGCGTACTAGCTATTCTTGAGTCAGGGAATAGACATGTCGCCACGTCAAGTAAATTTTTTCAAAATTCACCACCCACAGCTCTGTCATTCCAGCCACATCGTGTATTTAAATTGATTGATATGTATCAACAACACGCCTAATCAGGCCCCATGTTTAAGTTAAATCCATAAGCCAAAGCCCTATTCCAGCCCTATTCCAGCCCTAAAACCAATTCCAGCCCTATTACAGCCCCAAAGCCCAATTCCAGCCCTGTTCCAGTCACCACGCTTACTAATAGTCCCCTGCCCTTCCGACTACTACGCCAATCCCAGGCACGATGCCATTTTAAACTGCCCTGAACATCCAAACACCATGCTTACTATTTTGGAACTCATAATTATCTATTTACCTGAGAGTTATTTCATTTTGTAGTATCCTGCACAAGTTGCTTTAATGAATCTTTGCAATATATGGACAATCGAATGCGAATCGGTATGCTCAAATTCACTGATACCAACATGTCATACATTTGCAATGACTGTCTTACGTATATCCAATTGTATTCTCTATCTTGTTTTATTTGTTTGACAAGCAGGTATGAATTTCTACATCCTTTCATAGCATTATTATTATGTATAAGGTAATATTGTTTTATTTATGTGACCCTATCTGTGATTTGGTTTTGTTGTTGTTGTTGTTGTTGTTTACTTTATTTAGAGTAGGCTTTTATACCTAGCTTTTTCAGCTGATTTAGGCCTACTATGCGTACCGCATCTAGGCATGGGACCCCTAGTTTAACGTCCCTTCCAAAGGATGGCGGAGTGAGTTGTGTTGGTAGTTCATCTGGAAGGTCGCCCATCCAGTTTCTGACCGTACACAGCCATGGCTAACATCAGTTAAGCTAATGGAATGAGCTGGGCCGCTTGGCCACTTGTGATCTGCTCCCAGATCGCGTTTATTTGTCGGCAGGATAGACACAAAGAAATAACTCAAATGTGTTTCGCCTCTCTCGCATATGTACTTTAACCACACTACTGAGGTCTTTCACAAGCACCTACAGTACACCAACTACTTCTAATCTATTAGGGGTGTATTATATATATAATCGGAATACTGATGCGGGATGTGTCAGCATTTTTGCCCGACTTAGAGTATAAAAAATATTATAGGGGTGTTGCTAGTTCTCTCTGGAATGCCTAGTTTAGTTGTGTGTGTGACGCAAGGGTAGATAATCCTTAATCCCTAAAACAATAGAGTGGAATGCAGTGTAATGCACAGTCATTATTACGGGGTTCTTTGTATCCTATTAGAGCTCATGTAAAATACGGAATGGCAGTATGTTACCGGATACTCCTTGGCCTAGCTATATTCTTAAATAGAGATAACCAAACGAACTATAGAGCGTAGATAAACATTTATAGCTTGGCGCACGGCGAATTACTATATGCGCGAAGCAATGCGCTGCGCGTATTCCTCCCGTTACTTCGAACATAAAACCAGCATTATTACGCACTCACCCCACAACCACTCGTCGGATTTTACTACTCTTCAGATTTTATAAAATGATTCTATGGAAAAAAAATCTTTTCATTTAGGGCATATCTGAAATTCGAGTAGAGAGGAAGGCGATGTCAATCGCTTTGAGAAGATATATAAATCTATTTAACAAGATTCCATTGGTCATCTCACGCGGTTCATGGAGGAATTCAGACCTTCCGCTCACTGCTGTTCATCAATGCAGATTGGAATCAATGATTTGTGTAGGAGATTTTATTGTTCTTATCCAAATGCTTGTTATGTCATCAGTGAAGTTGTTCATGAAATGGAAAAATAACTTGGGATGAATTAAGAACTATTGAATCTTTAATTAGCTGAATGCCTTATTGAGTTTAATGAGAAATAACTAGACTAACGTTGAAATTTCTGAACTTAGCAAATTTTCTGCATCTGTAGAATGTATATTAGCTGTATAGAAGTTCACTGTCTGGTGATAGTATCTCGTGCAATAAGAAGAATTCTTTGTTTAGAGGAATTCTTACACGAGAATCTAATTGACTTATTCCCACTAAGAGTAAGTTTAAAGACCATGAAACCTTTACCATTCAGTTGTAATTAATTGTAAATTTTTTCTTTACGAACATTGTCTCCCTAAAACAGAACATTAAATCTTTACTTTGTTAAGAGGATTGCAATTTCTGTTTCTGGAAATGTTTTTCATCATTTTGTTCATGCATTTATAAGACATCTGACTTCTTTACCATTTGTAATCTTTAGATTGGTTTGTACCTTCGTGATGTGTTTGAAGATCTTGGCAAGCGAAAATTGAAAGAAGCTCATGATTTTGAGTGGCAAAGGAACATGCGTTTATACTTTGTAAATGACGAGGAAGACGACGGCAAATGTATGCATATCTCTCATATTTTACGTTTTTCTTTGAGTGAAAATCCAATCATTCTTTTCACTGTCCGCTGTTTTTACATTTTCAACAATTCACTGTCTGAGCATTAGTTGTAAAATTTCCCTCACTGCTATGGCATTTTGCAGACTTGAGTACTAGCTATTTGTTATGATGCGTCAGGAATCTCATCATTCATCTTTTACCGTAATTTCCGGGAGATGACCCGCGTGTTATACGCTGATTGTGGCTGCGAGTTATACGTTGTTGCGAGTTATCCGATGAAATCATATTTCTGGAAGGATGACTCCTCGCAAAAAGCTTTTTACTGGCTGGATTTTCCTTTGTACCTGTGTCGAAAAATATTCCCATAAGTGTCAGTAGAAGAATTCTCACCTAATGATGTCAAATTTCTTGGAAATTTCACCTTTTTTAAGTCGTTCTTAGATGCGGGTTATGCGGCGGTGCGAATTATCTGACGAAATTTACAAGCTTTAGACGTCATTTTTAGGTACTGCGGGTAAAATGGTGCATGATGGAATAGCGATCCACCATTCTCCCAAATTAACAACAAAACACCAACTAGAATCTATTATCCCCCCTCCCCCTGCTGAAGCTCTCAATTGGTATGCCAGTGAGCATGGACAGTTGGGATATTATGATTTAAAAGTACTTTTATTTCTTAAAGTCATGACCAGAGAAAAGGTGATTTCAGGAAAGCCTAGGAATGTGTTGGAATATATTGTGTAATAATAATAGTAATTAATAGTATAACAATATTTATGCAGGTTAGATTGTTCAGCAATGTGGATTTGCTGCTTTCAATCAAGGACCTGTTTACCTAAGAGAACTAACATCAAATTATCAAATTATGTACAGATTCAACTTCAAACAGTATCAACTTCTAAGGAAAAGTTTGACGCTAACAGTCAAAGTTAAAATCCTTGCAGGCAGTCTTTTATTTAGCTATCGATGACTCATTCTTCATATTGCTGGGAAGTGTTGAAAATCTTCTTCTTATATCTTCTCCTTTATTTGCGCATTTCATAGTTCATTGGAATAAGTATACACTCTTGTAGTCTATTCTCCATTCTATGGAATAATTTTACTATTTAAAAATTTGTTCATTTATCTATCTACTCATTCATTCTTTCATTCATTTATTGAAGCAGTTAATTGATCTATGATTTATAAATTCACTTTTAGTGACCCTTGCCTTGCAAATGCTTGATGCAAAATTTTATTATGGTTTTGAATTTATGAGCTGCCACTTTCCAGTGGTGCTAACTCCACTTACCGAACGGTGCTTCCTTTCGTTAACGCAAGCAATAAAGTACAACTTTGTCGGCTGTCTCGTTGGTCCAACATCTACTGGCAAAACACAGACGATCAAGGGTTTCTCATATATGCTAGGGAAATTCTTAATATCTCTGAGCTGTTTGCAAGATTTTGATTCAGCCTCAATCGGAAGAATTTTCACGGGCATAGGACAAGAAGGTGCTTGGTGTCTTTTTGATGAGCTTCAACAAGCCTCAAGCAAAACTCTATCGGTTATTACGTTCTATGCTCAACATATCTTGAATGCCATTAAAAGCAAACAAGAAATTTGCTATTTGCTGGATTCGCAACAGGTATGTCGTCGTCACAAATACGCATGCATGTACAGTAAAAACCCACACATAAGAAACTCCTATAGTTTTGAAATGGGCCTGCCTGTCTTCTTATGTGATGAGGTACTTCCAATAATCAGGATTGTGGTTCTTAATACAGGGTACAGTACACGTGCTAGAAAAAGGGACAGTTGACAGTTTTGCATTCAAATACTGTGGCAATTTACTTAAGCTCTTATAGCTATATTGATTGGAACACATGTATGAGCCTTCCCATCTCAAATGTGCATGCACCATTATTAGAAGATTCATGAAAGAGGTTGATTGGCAACAAGACTGAGCTAATTCCCCCAGTGGATAAAAAATGAGCCATTTGTTAGTACCTAGTTGCAAAGTCAGGCTGAAAAGGTTCTGATTATAAGTCAAAATATGCAATTTCAGGCTGTAGGTTTTTATTAGATGAAGGTTCTTATGTGCGGATTTTTACTGTACATCAATCATGGATATTTATAATTTACGTTCCCTATAACCAGTGGCATGCCAAGAACTTTTGATTGGGGGAGGGGTGTAGCAGCAGAAATTTACCGACAAACTACTAAATTTCCCAGAGAAAAGTGATGATCACAACGCCAGCTTTTACTTATAAGTCAAGGGATTGCCGACAGCCCAGAAGATTACCGATGGCTTCGGCACACACCCTACGTTGGTACGCCTCTCCCTAAAGTGGTTAACCCTTTCATAAATTGTATGTACTCGTTGTGAGTGCTTGTTGTAAGTGCTTGTTGATCGGTCGCTTATTCCTAAAACACACATCGAGACTGGTTGACAAGCCTAGTACTTGCTTACCTTGCCCATGAAGGAGTTGCTATGATTAATAGCCCAGTCAAGATTGCAAGTCGGGGGGAGCACATGGATTTAGGGACTCCCTCACATGCAAAAAGGGCACTATGTAAGCTGAAAAGGGGCATTTTACATACAAATTTGTGAAGAAGTGGGGGGCACGTGTCCGCGGTGCCCCCTGTTCCTACGTCCATGTGCATACTCGATATACTTAATTTCAACTTTGATTTTACATCCATGTTTCATTTTTCTCTTTACAATGCTCCATCGTTTCCTTTTTCTTGCAGATATGTGTTATGCCAGGGCTATCCATATTTGCAAATTTCTCTAAGCCAAATGATACACAGCTTACATTCCCTGAGCCGGCCTCCAGCCTATTCCGGACGATCAGCGTGATCAAGCCAGATTTTCTTGTTGTGATGCGAACTCATTTGGCTGCACAAGGCTTCAAGTCTTATAAAATGCTGGCAGATAAATTGAAGAATATTGATGACATATGCAGCAATCAGCTGTATGTTTATTGAGCATTTATTATCGCATTTTTCGCTTTCGTTTCATCAGATTTTTCTGAGTTGATATTTATATAAATACACTTGATATATATAAAAGAAGTGTAACAGGTGCAAAGAGGCCCTAAGGTAGCGTTCACACCAATGCGTTTTAGTATGAAAACGCATACAGTTAGATGCGTTTTTGCACTTTAGGTACCTTTAGATGCATCTAAATGTAAGCGTTTTCATACGAAAACGCATTTGTGTGGACGCTATCTAAGATATACCAAGGAGGTTCAACAATTCATCTTTTCAGCACGCAAATGCTATTCCATTTTTAGTTTTGATTTTTGCATAAAAATGGCTTTAGCTAACAAGGTCTTAGCAATGCACTCTTTTTTAATAAGAGTAAACTTTTCAAGACTATTCAGAGTGAGAATCGCTACTGGTTTTAGATTGACTTTTGTAATAGCAGTAATCCAAGGTTCAGAACCAAACCCGTTTAAGAATATTAAGGCCGAGCAAGAAGTAGGTATTTTCATGAAAAAAACCAGGCTGTATTATATACCACTCTATCGCAAATATTGCTATTAATATTGCTATTACGTCACCACATGTTATTGATTACGAAGTGATTAGAATTGTATTCCTCGCTATTCCAAGCCCGGCTAGCTCAGTCGGTAGAGCATGAGACTCTTAATCTCAGGGTCGTGGGTTCGAGCCCCACGTTGGGCGACTACTTTTCTTTGTTCACTATTGCCTGCCTGTCCCATGAACCGCATATCCCCGAATCAGGCGCGGGCCCACTCGAATCAGATGGGGGCCCATCCGAGAAGGGGGATAACCCGAGGACCCGCGGTACTTGATCCATCAATCTAAGACAATCTTCAAAATAGTTTAGACAATGGAATCTTGAAGACGTCCAGAAGTTTCAAGTTCTGGTACTGCAAAAGTTTATTGCAGCAAGACGTGTAATTAGTATCTATCGATAGAATGTTTTTCTGTTCTACTTGTAATTTGTTTTGTGATGAAGTTGGATCTGAATGTTTTCCTTTGACTTTCAAGCGAAGTGAAACCTGTGGAACTTCAATAATTTAATAATAAATATTATGCTCAAAACCAAAGAAATTTAAGACCATTGAGGCTCAGCCAGTGATGTGCCGAGACACCTGCTGTTGGGGGGAGGGGCATTTTGACCAATTGACCAACTATTGCTACTAAAAAAGGTCCCTCAAAATACTGTTGCCAAATCTCTTCCAGCATGGCTGCCTTTTGACCAACTTTCTTGCAAATGTGAAGATATTGGGGGGGGGGGGG